>OY979665.1:8723573-9323573 GCA_963855955.1 Luperina nickerlii
TTACAAACTGGATGAAACACAAAGAAAAATAAAACCAGATACGGCGCGGAGAAAAATTACGATTCTACGGATTCAATGGGTTATGAAAAGCAAGCAAGTACGAAAAGTAAGTAGAATTCTTTATTTTCGTAATGTTGCAATTGCACACTTAACTTTGTATTCGTATTTAGTGTCAATACACATAAGAGAGCTCCATGTAAAATACTGATACTCAGCTCTATCCGGTTAGACTGGAAGCCGATCCCAGCATACATAGTTGGGAATAAAGCTAACCAGATGATGATGATAAGACATAAAAGCACTGCGACGTCGTATCATAAAAGTAGACGACAACACCCGATGAGTTTTTAAGGATATGCCAGAAGTTTTTGCATTCCGACGTCGCATCGCACCGCTTTAACGTGTGTCGGTACTTAGATCACCATGTCAACCTACCCGTTTTCTTAAAAATAGACTATGTTTAAAAAATAGTCTCTCACGAATTTTATTTTCTGAACAAACAAGTGGTCGGAATCTTTAAAGAGAGAAATTAACGCAAGTAGTATATTTGTATACCTACTTTACCTATTCACCACCTCCTACTCTTCTCCTCTTTCACTTTCTGTTTGTTTTGAAGTAAAAAGATTTTGCCACGGCTGATTTCCCAAAGCAGTATCGGACACAAGTTTTCCTAGTTACAACTACGGACGAAATGAAATCTACTTTGCCACACGTTCAACCGCAAAATACCAATACGGACATTCCGTGAATTGGACATCGTGCGAATTGGGCATTCCGCGGATTGGCCGCTTCGCCACCGCTGGACGTTTTGCGGCCGAGCGATACTACGCTACCATTACACGAAAAGGAGCAAAACGAACCAATACAAAATATTTGTCAATATGGGGTTCCAAAATCTATGTTGGGATACTCCGTGCATGAGCCGCAACAGCCAAGTTGTATCATCGGCCACGACTTGCGAGTTTTAGATCGTGGGTTTGACCCCGGCAAGCACTTTGTGTAATTTATTTAAAAAAGGGTATAATAAACGTAGGCAAGACGGCTGTCAGGCTCAAATGAGATTGGGCGGGTCACATCAGCTGCATGCACGTTGACCGCTGGGCAAAAGTCTCCACACAATAGTTGCCTGAAGATGGACGGTGCCGCTGATTCCGGCCCAGAAAGCGGTGGCGAGATGACCTGGACTCGTACCGCGAGGGCTAGTTCGAGGTGGCGCGGGATAAGAGTTCCTGGAAGGACTTGAGTGAGGCCTTTGTCGAGTAGTGGAACAGTACAGGCCAATCAAAAAAAAATCATCACCACTGCTCTCAAATGGTTAAGGAAAACATCGAGAGGAAACCGACATAATCCTAGAACCAAAAATTCAGAAATATGTGACATCCACAAACCCGCACTGGGCCCACGTGGTGGATTATGTCCCACTCTCTCTCACAGATAGGAGGCCTGTATCCTAGTAGTGGAAGTATTGTAGGTTAGTTCATCTAGCTCCTACCAGCCTCCCAGCGAAGATCGTCACTCCACCTAGCCAGAGGTCGTCCTACCTTACGTGCGCCGATTCAAAAACACGTCTACCTCAACGGCCATCGGTTCTACGTTTACGGACGGTTTTTGACGAGTAATACGAACATAAATGTAGGGAACAGCTGATTTTTTTTCGCGTCCCATGGTAAAAGTCGTTCTTAGTGATGAGTACATACAATGACCTCTTAAGAGGTTGTTAATGTTTTAACAATAATCCTGTATATTTGATTGCCCATTTCTTGAGGAGACCTATAGGCTATTAATTAACATCACGCTAGGACCGTTAGTAGTCTAGCAAAAATTAAAAAAAAAGTCAGAAACGAAGTACTAGCAGGCGATGCAATGCAACGGGGTGAGTCGGAGGAACATAAAATATATGCAAACGCTCGTTATATAGTAAATATAATATTTTAAAGAACGTTGTGGAGGTAAAAGTGGCAAATAATATAATTGGCTAGCATTCATTATGAATGAAACTCTTCAACAGATGACAACAAGCACATGCGAATGCTTTTCGAATTCTGCTCGAATTATGTTTGTGTTTTGTTATTGTAACTCTAAATGGAAAATTGCCAACAAGGTTTCACAATTATGTCTAACTAGCTTCTGCCCGTGACTTAGTTCGCGTGGAAGTCGTCAGATACACAACTCCTATACTAAAATATCAGCCACATTTCTATAAAACTCCCTGTTGGTATTACTTCGTTTTTGTTTAGCGTTCTTTCTGACTTTTTTTTGTTTGCTAGGCGTCAGGTCGTCGTTAAATAGCCTACCTCAAGAATTAGACTATAAAATACAAAATACATTTCAAATCCGACCGGTAGTTTCAGAGATTAGCGCGTTCAAACAAACTCTTCAGCTTTATTTATTTTTATTCAACATACACTATCCCACTGCAAAGCAAAGGCCTCTCCTAAATCCTTTCAGGCATCCCTTCCTAGAGCATAAAGCTCTAGGAAGGTATGCCTGATTAGTATAGTTGTATATAATAACCTATATGTATACAGTTTCAGTCTGCCATTATAGTATACATTTTGATTTATTACACAAGTAACGGTAGCTACTCAAATATTAATCACAGCTCCCACCACAATACTAGCTCATTCAGAGTTCACACAAATGAGTTCCTCCACGCACATAAACCACGAATGGCTCAATAAACTAAATGATCGCACCCGAGATTTATTACATTTTCGCCACGTAGAATATTTTTGACAAAACCCTATCTCAGGGATGGCAAACCTGTAGCATACTTGCCACTAGTAGCACGCGAAATCTGGGCACGTCAAAAACAAAAGTAAAATAGGTAATAATAATTGTTTTCAATAATACCTTTTCGATAACACAGATCTGCAGCATTTAGTTGCACTTAATTTTATTTGTTTACCTTAATAAATAATTTCAATGTAAGGACACCAATAACCTCTTTAAATTTTTTCAGACATTATTGGTGACACGTCACAGCCACAATTATTATCATTCAAATCAAATAAAAGTTTCTTAAAATCACGTATTATTTTACAGAGAGATTTTAAATTATTTTTAATATGTCAAATAAATAATAATCATTATTTATGATATTATTTTAATTAAATTATCAAGCAAATGTTAAAAAGTTGGCTATCTCTGTCTAAACTTATACTAAAAGAAGGGGGATCCAATAAAATGAATACGAATTCGGCTATTGCTGAGCTGTCAAAAAAGTTTGAGGTCCGTTGATATATCACCGTTACAATGGCTTGGATGCGAACTTTTTCAATATAACTGGACTTTCTGACAACTGCGAGATGCTGACGAAAGCTGACAATGGTCCTGAATAGATGAGGTTCTGGGTATCGAAACTTTCAGATTTATTTGGAAAAGGTTCATTTCATAGGTTATTTGATAATAAATAATAATTTTCTAAGTAGGTAAACAATTTTGATCTAAGTACTCATTAGTAAGAAATATTATAATAATTATATTATGAGTATTCGGATATCAAAAGTGGCAACATCTAATTTCTTCGGCCATTCAACGTGGCAATACTGCCAGTCTTGTGGGCACGTTTCCGGATGACAGCAATGCGGACGAGTACTTCAACGCATGAGTGTCCTTTGTTTTTGTATTTATTTGTATAGTAAGTTAGTTAGTCATTTAATTTAGTATCTAGTGTAAATAGTTTGTATTTACTTTTGATTAAAGAAAATAAATGTTCCCGTTAGACAATCAAAATTAGAGGCATTTGTGACAAGAGATTTCTTCAGTCAATCACTTATTCCGGGTTACTTGTAAATGTTTATCAATAAAGAAACCTGGGAAAGTGATAAATAGGTCTACGAACTTATTTCCAATTAAATATGAAATGTGAAGATGTAGTTTCAATTAGCTTCTTTGAATTGTCAGTTTCAAGAATCCTATACTAATTCCAAGTCAATAGTGTTCACAAATGTCACAGTTTCCTTTATTTCGCAGAAGCTAAAACTTAAAACTACATATTTTGAAGATTTCAGACAAAACACAATAAAATATTTTGGTGAAAATTAAATTCAAAATACGTGTTGTTTTGTATAAAAATAACAGGCTCGTTCATTGGCCAAAGAATTAGCGTCATTCAACGTGGCAATGTTGCCAGTCTTCTGGGTACGTTTCCGGATGTCTTCCTAAATGACTAAAAAACCAAATATTTTTTTGTGTTTATTTGTATCTTTTGTTAGGTAGTTTATTGTTTAATTAGCATTTAATTTAGTACCTAGTGTAATTATGTCGTTAGTTGCGCTATATATTATTGTACATAATCATTTTAATGTTTATGAAATGATAGAAAAAATAAATCATACGATGTTTACAATAAAAGTCTTCCACCAAAACTTTTCAATAAAGAAAATTATACCAAAAATATTTCGAGATAAATCGCTAATTATCTATTGTAAAAACTTTCTGCCGTTAAATTCTGGTCGGGAACGTTAAATCACATTTATTTCCTTAATCTTTTGTACTCATCTGTATCCTGGGTTTATCCGTTTTTTCTCCCGTTTTCTCTCTCATACTCTCGTTAGCAAGTCGTTAGACATGCTTTACGATCCGTTTCCTGAAAACTAAAAAGGTGTTTGTGCTAAAATATGACGGTAAATCTGTGCTTTTAGAAAAGATTTACTAATTTGTTGTCATATAGATGTTGGGGGAGGCCTATATTTGGGGGAGGCCTATCATGTCCAGAACTAGATGTATTTTGGCTAAAATGATGATAATGATGAGGCTTTGACGATTCATCTAAAAAGGACAAGTAATTTTACGAAAAAAAATAAAGAAATACTTAACGCATCTTTTCTGCTGATCTTTAAGCCTGGGGAACAGAAGAGACAATCAAATTCCCACTTAGGTTTAAAAGCAATGAATATAATAAAAGATAAAAGCAAATAAAGCAGCACTCTAGGTTATAGTCGCTAAAAACCCGATAAGTAACAACTTAATGATAAATGATAAATTATTTTATTTCCGTAAGTAGCGTTCCGTCAATAATATAATTAAAAACAAGATGAGGTCAGCGTTTCCTATCCGACTACTATGAGTTAAAAGGACGAAACAAACTCGGAGGTCACAGTCTCTTTTTTTAATATCATGACGCTGCATGGGCATCATGATTTTCTATCGAGCAAAGTTAACTAAAGGGTTTCTGTTACAATTCCTATTTAACTACTGAATAACGCCCTGCTAGTCTATTTTGTTAAAATCTCACAATGAAAACTTAGGTGAAGTGAGCTTGAAATGTGATGTCATTCCACCTGGGGATCACTAGGGATTGACAGCTGACTTCACCTTAAGTTTCCACGGTAAGATTTGTATAGAATAATTATTGCTATAGCAGTACCTAAGTAACCTTCTCCTGAATAACAAACCTTAGTATACAATGTCATCAAGAAATCTCCAAAATATCACCTAGCGCTTTAACAAACTACAAACTTGGTACATATTTCGCAGTAGTTTCCACAAGTGAAATTTATTATCAGACCCAAGCTTGCCGGCTGCGTTCAAAGTCTCCCTCTAAGATAGCAGTCTCATTATTTATTACAATAATGCAATCTTATGTTGTCATCTAATGTAGCTCTTATCTCATGCTAAATATGGTCCTTGGTTGATTTATATTGGCAATTTTGCTGGCGAAAGTCATTATCGTGGTTGTGGGGGACTTGTATGACTTTTGAAAGGGCTTTTTGCTGTGAACAGTACCTATGTTGTGTTTTCTGAAGATTTTTATGAAACATTTAAATATGCGGATAAAGCTTATTTAAAAAACCTTTAACAAAAAAAATTAAACCGCCGAAAAAACAGAAAAGCAAAAAATATTAAACCTTTTTTATTTAACCTTAATAACAAGTTCTTAAACTAATGTACGTATACCTAAGTAATTTTGCTTTACGTAATTAATTAATTTGCTTGTTTGGCGCCGACTCAAAATTACTTTGGTATACTTACATTAGTTTAAGAACTCAGTTATTAAGGTTAAATAGGATAAATTCCTCACGGAACTATACTGTGACCACTTCTGTTCTTGCTGTATGCTAAAGACTTAGCTAGTGTAACCTCCCACAACTGCATATTATATGCTGACGATACGACCCTCAGCATTCAAAACGACAATAATTATGACGAAGGTGAATACCAGATTGAAATAAACGAGACACAATAAAATTATCACTTGGCTCAATCAAAACAGTCTCCATATTAATATTAGCAAAACCAAAATGATACAGTTCCAAACATATAGCAGTAAATGTCCACAGTTAAAAACACAACACGATAATGATGCAATTAAGAACTTGATAGTACCAAATTCCTAGGGATGACAATAGACAAACACTGTAACTAGAAAGCTCATATTGATGAACTTTGAACAAAGGTAGATAGATTCGTATTCGTTCTATACAGATTAACACGTGTGGCTAGTGTTGATGCGGCACTATGTGCATGGCTATGTCTCATCAATTTTGCGTTATAGCATTATAATATGGGGTAATTCTGTAGAACTCAACAGAGTGTTTCGAGCTCAAAAGAAATGCATTCGCTCAATATGTGGAGAGCACACACTGGACAGCTGTGTTCCATTATTCAAAAAATTAAAAATATTACCACTCCCAGCTCTATATATTTTTGAAATTTGTATTTTTCTGTACCAAAATAAGCATGAATTTAATCTGTATAATGATCTTGTATCTATACCTAGCCGCAAAGTCCACATGTTTCGTGTACCTAGACGAAAGAATAAACTATTTTCTAATAATGTATTTTGTATGGCGACCAAAGTTTATAATAAACTACCAGACTGTTTTAAGACTCTTAACTTTAGGACATTTAAAGGCTTCTTCAAACAGGCGCGACACGCGATAAACTCAGACGCGACTCAAAGGCAAAGCAAGTCGCGCAACAAGCGATGCCTTTGTGGTGTCGCGCACGATTCGCGTCGCGCGGCACGCCTGTTTATTCAATTATCTCTTATGTAAATGCTATTACTCGACTAATGATTGTATGAATGAAATGAAAACATGACTTAAATATTAGAATAATTATATTCTGTTCTTATTATATCTTTGACTTAATTTAATTCTTTTGACATTTCAATTCCTAATATTTGACTAATTTACAATTTGAATGTTATTCTAATTTATTTATTTCAATGTTATATCTAACAAAATAACCAAAACCCTAAAAATGTATTTCTACGCCGGAAACGGCAGAATATTATGAATTTTAAAAGTATGTAACAACCCTATAACAATATTCAGACAAATAAATGGACCATGACTATAATAAAAAAGGATGATTATTTTTTGCTTTTCAGTTTTTTCGTCGGTTTAATTTTTTTGTTAAAAAGTTTTTATTTCTCGCTTTTAACTGGGTCTGTTACAATTTAATGGCATAGTGTCAACTTGCTCATCGCCTTTTACAAAATATTGCTTTTCCCGATGCAGGGACGTTAATTGTTGAGGAGTTCTCCTGGTATTCCACCATCAGCTCCATTTCACCATTCGCATTGTGACGAGCATAAATTGCTTAGTAACCATATTAAAGTAATCGAATCACAACCCGTGAAATATTTATCATTGAGTAGTTCCGATAGCCATCTGTGGTCTTCATCATCAGCTCCACTTTACCAAATGATGATTTCCGAGAGCAAATGCTCAAGTTACTTTAAAAAATACCCAAATCGTTATAAGTTTGCCTATAAAATTTGAGGGTATCCCTCGATTTCCATGGGATCCTCTCATCGGATTCCAACTTGATGACAATAGGACCACCTCGAGAGTATATCCTTTCAAACGAAAAAAGAATTATCAAAATCGCACTACTCTGTAAAAAGTTATGCGTGGTCCGTTTTTTCGTCGGTTAAAAAGTAAATAATATTATATAGATGGATAGATAAAACATTTATTCAGTGCACACACAACACGTAGCACAACACACATCACCATCTGCCTAGCCTTTTCCCAAGTATGTTGAGGTTGGCCTCCAGTCTAATCAGATGCAGCTGAATACTGTATTTTACATGGAGCAACTGCCTATCTGACCTCCATGTCCCTGTTACTGGGTAATACGATATCCCTTGGTAAGGCTGGTTATCAGACTTTCGGGCTTCTGACGACCCGTAGCGACTGTCAAAGATCTACGGATGACAGCTGGGACCAACGGCTTTACGTGCTTTCCGAGGCACGGAGGGGTCTTGGTATGTAAAGATGGTCACCCGTCCACGGACCAACCACGGCAAGCATAGCTTAACCTGATCGATCGAATCGTGCGACTTTCCTTACTTAGCCACAAGCCCTACGTACGTGGCACAACACACAAAAGCATAAAATTATATGATAACAAATTACATATAATAACAAGGTACCAATAGACAAAAAAATAATAAAACAAAACATCATTCCTTGTTTCCCCGAAGGATAGGACAGAGGTGTACCAAACTCAAACTCAAAGCATTTATTTCAATTAAACCTTGTACAGGCACTTTTGAATTGTCAAAATTTAAATAGTCTGTCAGTTAGTCAGAAACTTGAAGCTAGTTGCCCATTCCAAAACGTAGATCTCTATGGAGAAGAACGGGCAAGAAACTCCATGGACACTCTTTTAAATCAAGATATTACAAAATCCTGGGTACATTATTACCTGTAGTACTCGTATATCCACATTTCGCCAGTCATGTTTTAATTCCCATGTCGGACGCGAGCCTATTGCCAACAACAATAAATCCTGACTCAGGACTGCTAATGAGAAATTCCAGAGAGAAACACCAGATCAGGTTCGCGACCCGGTAATCGAACCCAAGTCCTCATGCTCACCATTATTAGCGCTTGCGACCACTAGACCAAAGGGGATATTGCCTCGTTTACGTAAAACACCACGGATGTGTGACAACAACGCCGTCTATCGGTCTGGACTGGGAAATGAATGTAGCACTTAATTAAATTCCGAGATTGAACAAAACTTTAGGAGCAGCTTGATGTAAGCAGCAACAAAGGATTTACCAATAAAGTCCGACCTTTTACATACGTCTTCGCCCAAAATGGAGACAAAATAAAATCGAACGAATAAAATCAAGAAAAAAAGTACATTTCTCTAACAACACGACTTCGTAAAGCCTGAACATCTTCTAGACAAGATGAAATTTTAATACGAAGGCAAACTCGTAAACAAAACGGTTTTATGTCCAACGTCGCACATCACTCAGGATTTGGGACGTTTAATAACGAAATAAGCCTAGTGTAAAAAGAGAATTTAAACGAAGATTTCTTTTAATTAAAAAAAATAGAATCCCAGCTTATGTAATAACGACTTTTTTTGGTAAATGAAGCTGGGCCGAACTTTATAGAATAGTCGATAATTAAAATCATTGGCAAAAAAAACGAAGATTGGCCACAGATAGAGACACAGCCGCAGATACAGACAAATGAAAGCAGAGAAGCCTTCATCATGGTGTAGGACGGGTCATGAGATTTAAAAAAAGTAAAAAAAAAAACATCACAACTTTGACCATCAGCCCATTAGCGAAGCGTGGCAATTACAGTGATCTTCGCTTTGATCTTAGTTGAGGTTTTTTTGGGTCAAAAAAGAGATACAGTTTAATGTGTTTTACTAAGTATTCGTCAAAGTAACATCTTAAGTACTTAACGCTATGCAACTGCACTCGAAACTATAGCTTCTGTAACCAAACTCGACATTAAACACATACGTATAAACAAACGAGCATTCCTCAACAGCAATAATTGTTGTTCCAAAGGAGACGCTGCAACACAAGTCAGTACACATGAATATACATACATATGTGTACTACCCAGTACACTGTAATACACAGCAATACCCATTAATTACGACACGTACACGAGTACACATTCATCTCAATTAGAATGGCTTGTAGTCGACACAAACATGCGACAAATCTAAGACGAATGCATTAGTGACAAAGGTTCTAAGTAAATGCGTCTTGTCTATGCCAAAGGGAGTGAAACAAGTCTTTGGGTAACGTTTTATTCATGTAGCTAAAAGATTTTCAGTTTTGAAGAGACTGGTTTTATTGAAATTCTACTTATTTACAGAAATCAGGATCAATCTTTCGCAGCCCTGTATAGGCTGTGAAAGACTGACTGACCGGTCGGTCCTGAAAAGGTTAAAATAAAAAGGCTGAATGGCGCATTCGTGTTGCCACAAAATTCTGAATCCTTTTTTTATAATAAATAATAATAATAAAGAACTTTTTTACTAAAAAGTTTAGAGATTTTACATTGACCCCAAACTATGTAAGCTTGTATATTGGTATTAAAACACCATTATGTGAGAGAGCAGTGGTGGCCCAGTGGTACCGACCGCGACTTACGAGCTGTAAGATCGTGGGTTCGATCCCAAGCAGGCATTTTTACTTTGTGTGATTTCATCGCCACTGCTCTCAAAACGGTGAAGGAAAACATCGTGAGGAAACCGGTATGTCCTAGAACCAAAAATTCGAAAACACGTGACATCTACCAACCCGCACTAGGCCCGCGTGGATTACGGCCCCTCTCACAGAGAAGAGGCCTGTACCCAGCAGTGGGAATATTACAGATTGATTACGTACGTTACGTACGTTAGTGTGAATGTAAGTAAGTGTGTGATCATGCGTTGTCATTTTTCTGAATACTGCTCCAGATGGACCAACACAGCGCCTGCTGTAATGTGGAGGAGTGTTTTGAACGTGTTACCAACGATAACAAGGTGAAGATTTAACACTAGAACTACTTATTTGGTGCGACCGTTAGGCACACATTATTCTATATTCAAATTTTATCTCAGTTTTTAATTTGTTCAAATCCAATGTGCCAAATAAACAGATTGATAAATATAGAATAGTCTTTATTATATACACCTTAAATATTACAAATATAAATGTATAAATTTTACAAGAGGCACACATATTTATTAAAGTTATTTCTTTCTTTCTTTAAGCAAAAAAACTGCCTGAATATCTGCTACCATGAATTGCCATACATTTTGCCATAATATCGAACAATTGACGGACAGATTGGCTATCGTATGTTACCAGAAACACTGGCGGACAGAAGAATGCAGCTACCCGTCTCTAGATTCAAATTTATCGATTCCACAAAACCATCGCACGGCACATTCAACAAATTTGAAATATACGTCGTGTTGCCGTTTTGGAGGGTATCCAAGATAATTTATTAGCAATCTGGCAGAGGCTAGCATCTCCAAACTTTCCAGTTTCGTAGGCTATTTCAAATTATGGCTTTACATACCAAGTTACTGTGTAAGCATTTGAACTTTCTGCTGTGGTGTTTCTTAGCTTTTACAATAAATCTTGTTGATTTGAATGGTAATTCGAAATGAAGATTCTGAGTTTTATTTATATGATAAAAATCTGATTAAACCACATAACCTTGCGGAGGTTGATGTGTCTTACTAGAGATTTGGAGGTCAAGTACGAATCTGAGATTTTTTAGTTATAATGAATTTTTTTCGACTCCCAGCTTTAAGATGTCAAATAGCATTTTAATATTCATGGACATTTAACATGATATTAGATCTCCTTTCGCAAAGACACCCTGTTCTGTGCCTTCCGCACCAATTCTATCCCAGCCACCTTCTTTAGTTCTTCCGTCTATCTAGCTAGGGACGCCCTACATTACGCGGTCTCCACTCCAGTACTCGTTTATTTAAATCCTAACCCACTAAAAACAATCTGATAGATATTATCCTTGAACAACCATAGCTTATTATTACTTCGCTGAACAGCTTCTTTCATCCGACTATTAAGTTGCACGGCTCGATAAGCCGCTGACACAATCGCTGAAGAAATCCCCCACAATTCTATCTACAAACAAATACAAAAAGCCCAGTATCTGCTTATAAGCGCAGAAAAATGTCTTCTGAATTGCGGGAGGCTCACAAAAGCCACGTAAATCAGGCACTGACGGCCGCTTGTTTTGAATAGGCCGACAATTTGTCACAACAAATTATTCAGCCATGCCGCATGAAAAGGGTGCCTTTTTCTGCCATTTTGTTTGCACCACGCGAAATGATTCAGTAATTGGGACGCCGATGAAACTGACCTTATTAAACGATGTGTTCAAGAGAACGATGTGGATTTTATTAGATATATTGGGTGGGACGGATTATGTGATGTACAGATTGGGTGCACTGGAGTGTATTTTTTTTAATCTGTTTTTATTTAAAAGGGGTTAGTGATATTGTAACTTTATAAAGTATCCGTGTTGTTGACCATTCATCATCAGATTTAGATAGTGAGTTCGACAGTTGAATATAACTTCAGGTGTTACCACTGACAGGCTATACTGTGTGTTTTTACTTTGTTGTAGTTTTTACTTACTTTACAATAGGCAAACCGGAAAACCAACTTCATTTGCATCGAAAAAGGCGATTCTTAGGTCTAGTATACAGCATGTAACAGAACACATCCTAAATTTTTAACCAAGCTTTCTGATACACGCTGAAGACAGGCTAAACAGATAGCGTAGGTAAACAAAATACTAAAATATAACGGGTGTAAAGGAACATAATTTTTTTGTACTAGATCATACCGGGAACCTTCTGCTTACGGAGATGTTGAAGGTCAACATTTAGGTAGTGACGTTTTTTACGAAAACAAGTTTTTAATGTTATAACACAACTTTAAATACCCCCACGACCTATGTACCGTTGCATGCACCGATATGCACAATGTTTTGCGTGCGTGACATTGCGCACCACCGTAAAAAGCGATTTTTCACACCAAAAATGAAAGTCGTTTCCCAGCAATTATTGTTGCACAAAGTTACTTACAATTAGTTTGAAGTACAGAACGCGTAGTTGACGGCTATGTGGTGGGTCTTTTTATGATGTATTCCGGTCTGATCACCTGAACCCCCCCCCCTCCCCCCCTCCTCGATCCCCTGCTACTTCGTGCAACCTGTATATTCGCCTATTTGTTACGAAAACAAAATAATAGCAAGCTGCCAGTGAGGCATTTCACTCATATTTTTTGTCCAACTCTTCGTAAATAATGACCTAAGGCTGAACAGAAACTTTGGAACCCTTTCACAACTTTAAGAGTGTTCAAAAACATTGTGTAAACTTATAATAGGGTTTTTTGCTCATATAAATACGGTAAAGTCCCATCTGCTGGGGATTTGGTGAATCGATTGTATACTATTGGTTTAGAAAAGAATAATATTTTTGTACGATAGAACGTTGCGAGTAAACTTCTTGTAAGAGTTGGTGGGCTTATACCGAACCTATATGGTTATATAAATTTTTTTCTTTCAACTACGTAGTAATGTTATCATTAATCACTACAAAAGGACGTATTTTTGCTTAGAACCAAAACCGTGCAGAAATGTTGTATGAAATCTCATGGTTGCACAGTTTTTCATTAATGCACTGTTTTTTATTTTTTATTTAGATTTAAATTTACCACAGAGGTTTAATGTCTCCCATTAAGTTTAACATAAAATCTATGCTGTTGTGATTGTAATAGGTATGATAATAGATATGAAGAATCACGTTCGTGGAAATAGGGAAATAAGAAAGGAAAAGAAAAACTCAGAAAACATTGTACGATGGTTGCTATTCAAACGTCAAGTTACAAGCATATTAAATTTCGAATATCTTTTTATCGACATTACAAATGACATAAAACCTAACAAAAAGTATCTTCCAAATAGATTTTACAACATCCGCCCTTAATGGAAATAAAAAGATAAAGTAGTAATGCTAAACACAATAGAAAATAATAAAACATTACTACCAGACTAAACACAAATACAAAATATAAACCGACGAAAAATAAATAAATAGAAGATTATTCTACTTGTTTATCACTAAACCCATATTAACAACGCACCTAAGATGAGCTATGCGCCTTAAGGGCTTGGTTAAAACATCGGCTGTCATTTTATCCGTAGGTATAAACTTTATATTTATAACACCCTCAGTAACCTTTTCACGAATAAAATGATATCTCGTATCAATGTGTTTGGTTCTATTGTGGTGGATTGGATTTAGCACAAGTTTCTGTGCACTTTGACTGTCGTTGTATAGCAACACCCTATCAGAAAAACCAGTAATGTCACACACTAACCGTCTGAGAAAAATAGCCTCCTTTGCAGAACTGGTTAAGGACATATACTCAGCTTCTGTAGACGATAAGGCTACCGTCGGCTGCTTCTTACACTCCCAGCTAATAGGTCCGCCCGCTAGCGTGAAGTAGAAACCAATGTACGACCGACGGTCATGTACACAGTTCGCCCAGTCAGCATCCGTGAATCCACACAAACGTCTACCGACTTTCCTGTAAGTAATACAGTAATCCATAGTACCCTTCAAATACTGTAACACTCTTTTAGCGGCCAACCAATGCCTCTTATCGTAACAGTTATTAAACTGACTTAAATAGCTTGTGGCATAAGCTATATCGGGTCTCGTATTCACAGCTAGGTACATGAGACATCCTATCAAGTTTTGGTAAGGATATTCACCAAGAGATGATGGATTACCTTTCTCCAACTTGTTATTCTCCAAAGGTGTAGACCGCTCCAACACTGCCTGAATAAAGGTCTTCTGACTGACCATGATTTTATCGTCAACACGGTTAATATTTATGCCTAAACAATATGATAATGCACCTAAATCTTTTAGGGAGAAAAATTTTTCTAAGTCATTTTTGACAGCGTCAAACAAACATTTTTCTTTGTAAAAGACAATTAGATCGTCAACATAGACTGCAAGTATTATGATTTCATTACCAAACTTTTTCAAGTAAACACATGATTCCGCAGATGTTCGTGCAAAGCCAATTTTCGATAGAACTTGATGCAATTTGATATTCCAGGCTCGAGCTGCCTGCTTCAAACCATAAATTGATTTTCTGAGCAAACAGACTTTACCTTCTGCCCCGCGCTCAGCAAATCCCTCAGGCTGTTGCATGTACACCTCCTCCTCTAAGTCTCCATTGAGGAATGCGGTATCCACATCCATGTGTTGGATCTTTAAATCCATTTCTGCCGCCAACGCTATAAGCGTACGTAGAGATGAATTTCGAACTACAGGGGCAAAAGTCTCGTTATAGTCAGTCCCCCAAACTTGACTAAAACCTTTCGCAACTAGTCGCGCCTTATGCTTAACTATTGCACCGTTCGCGTCCCTCTTTACCTTGAATACCCATTTACATGGTATAACCTTTTTATTTGGTTTATCCACTAATGTCCAAGTCTGCTTTTTCAATAAGGCATTGTACTCATCCTTCATTGCGGAAATCCAGTTATCTTTATCATCGCTATTAATAGCTTCACGATAACTTTTCGGATCATCACACAACAAATCAACACCGTGAGTGCCATATGAATAATAATCTGGAGGTTTACGTACTCTATTAGGATATCTTCTCTCAGGACATACATCGTTGGGTTCATCTGAAGGAACCAAGGACAGATCACGTTGTTCACCTGAATGTAGAGACTCTGTGTCGCCAACCCCACCAGCTTCATCAGTCGCGTCCACAAAATCGTCAATTTGCTCTACCTCCATGTCCACACTTTCTGAAGTAGGTGAAGAAATAGAAGCAGATGAGATAGAAATCTCTTGTGGCGATGTGGTATCTGAAGAAGTTTGTGAAAAAAGATTAATGACATTAGGGCTCACAACAACTTCAGGCTGAACAGATTTATCCTTCAATCCTGAAAAATTATTTTCAAAGAACGTAATATCCCGTGACTTAATCAACCTCCGAGGGTTTTCCGCGCTACGGAAATAATAACTCCTTGGATCGTCTGAATATCCAACAAAGATATGTTCAGAAGTTTTCATGTCAAGCTTAGTTCTCTGACATGAAGGCACGTGAACTAAAGCTCGGCAACCAAACACCTTTAAATGAGACAGGTCGGGTTTACTACCACACCACATTTCATATGGCGTCTTACCATCAAGTGCACGATGAGGTGACCTATTCTTTAAATAAACACTAGTCTCAACAGCATCCTGCCAAAAAGCTTTCGACAGAGAGCTATGTGCTAGCAAGGAACGGGCCTTCTCCACAATACTACGATTGCAACGTTCACTTACCCCATTTTGTTGAGGGCTGTATGGTACAGAGGTTTCATGTCGAATCCCTTGAGCCTGCAAATAATCTGTCAGCTCCTTGTTGACATACTCAGTACCATTGTCTGACCGAAGGGTTTGAATCTTACTGCCAGTCTGTCTCTCAACAAGTGCTTGGAAAGCACAAAAATACTTCTGAACTTCTGTCTTAGATGACATACAATAAAGGGATATAAAACGTGTATAATCATCTACAAAAATAATAAAGTATTTATTACCTTTAAAAGATTCAGTGGTCAGGGGACCACAAACGTCCGTATGGACCAATTCTAATGGTGACGAAGCCTTCTTATACTTTATCCCTTTGAAAGGCTTCCGGGCCTGCTTACCTTCTACACAAGGTACGCATGGTTCTTTGTCAACCTCAGTATACTCAACACCAACAGCTAGACCTTTTTTGAGTAGATCCATACCAATACGGCAGAGATGTCCTAGACGCTTATGCCAAAGCTGAAACTGGGACAAATTAGTGTGAACATTATAAGCTGAAACACCTTGCGGTTTTACTGTACAATCTAAAGTGTACAATCCACCACAAATAGAACCATGTAAAACAGGATCATTTATAAAAGAAACATCATTAGAATAATAAAAATTACAGCCATTCGTATCAAAAACAATCGAGAAACCTTTCTCTACTGCCTTTTTGACTGAGAGTAAATTACAATCTAGGCCAGGAACATGTACAACATTTTTAATCTTCTTGAAAACGGTTTTTGTGTCAATAGCAACATCTCCTAAACCCACAGCCGGCAAACTTTTACCATTTGCTACAGTTATCTTCCCATCACAGGGTCGGTAACTATTAAACCATTCAGCATGTGGAGTCATGTGAGTAGACGCACCAGAGTCGATAATCCACTTCTCAGACATCTGAATACTTGGTGCAGACAAAGCCAATTCCTTGACACCATCCAAAGCCAATTCCGTGACACATGCATCCATATTCCCTGAACTAGAAACATTCATTCCCTTATCTTTAGAACAATTTTCTATAGAGCAACTCGCCTTTGCCTTTTTCTCCTTCTTTTTGAGAGGACAATTAGGACTCTTGTGCCCTGGCTTCTTACAACGATAGCAAATAACCTGCCTGTTAGCATTCAACGCAGCCACATCATCTTTAGTCTCCTTCGTCATTTCACTCAACAACTTAGTCCTCACCAAATCTGTTGTGACTTCAACGCTCCCATTCTCAAGCGCCATTATCATAGGCTCGTAGCGAGACGTTAGACCTCCCAATATAATAGCTGCTAAAGAACTATCTTCTATAGTTTTGCCAATATCGGCCAGGTCTAGTGCTGTTGTAGTTATTGCATTTATGTAAGCTTCTAAATTAGAAAAGTCAGATAAGGTGTACCTGTACAACTTACGTTCCAACGACAGTTTACGACCCAAACTTCGATCCTCGTAGGATTTCATAAGAGCATCCCACGCTTGCTTTGCGGTCTTAGCTGGTCGAACAACCGAAATAGCAGCGCCATCCACAGTAAGGCATATTTTAGAAAGAGCCTTTTCATCCTTCCGTACATCGTCGGCCGTCTTATTGCCTTCGACAACTACTCCGCTTATGGTTTCCCACAATCCTTCATGGATTAATAGCATTCTCATTTTAAATTTCCACACAGTGTATCCTTCTCTATTACAAAGTATCGGAATACCATTTAGTGACATACCAGAAACTGCAGACGACATATTTTCACCACCAATCTCCTTTTAAATTCGATCGTATATAAAATATACAGAGCTTCGTGCTGATAACGTGTTGTGATTGTAATAGGTATGATAATAGATATGAAGAATCACGTTCGTGGAAATAGGGAAATAAGAAAGGAAAAGAAAAACTCAGAAAACATTGTACGATGGTTGCTATTCAAACGTCAAGTTACAAGCATATTAAATTTCGAATATCTTTTTATCGACATTACAAATGACATAAAACCTAACAAAAAGTATCTTCCAAATAGATTTTACAACATATGCATTAAATCAAAAAGATACTGGCTGAAAATAAAAATCGGCTGAATAAAACCGACTCGGTGAAAAAAAAAACAAATGACGCGCATTTTGTACCATTGTTAAACTTTGATACTTCATATTTAGCAACAAAATATTGAAAAAATGGAAATAGCGATAACGATATGAATGCAACTCCAGAAAGTATTAAAACAGCTACAAATTAAATTGTTAATAACCTTTTGCCGCAAAAGTCGCGGGATAAATATTTAAAAGCTTATGAAAACTCACGGTAGGTAGATTGATATTTTAAAACAATAGTACATTATGATATAAGTGCGGTAAGTTGAAAATTACAGCCGAGGCGATCTTGCTTGCCCGAGCCGTAGGCGAGGGCTAAAAGAAAGCAGAGGCTGTAATTTTCAAAGCGCACGTATGTCATACGACGTTTTATAACATATTTGCGAGGAAATAAATAAAACTCGGACTGAACTTACATACTTGCTTGTTTTCCATATGATGAAATTTTGATACGCTTGTAAGTATCTATCGGTCGATTTTTCGGGCGAGGCTTAGAGTAGCCTTTTTCGCTGCCTCTGAGACTTCTGGCGGTGTGGAATTAATAAATTCATCATTACTTGACGACATTTTCAAATAAAAAAAAGTACAGCGAAAAGAAAAAGCGCGCGGAATAATTTTTACTTCTTAACAGATAAGCGATGCGCGCGCGTTCGTGCTTTTTTTTTCAGGCATAGGTACAAAACAGCCAGTATTATTAATAAAGTAAATTAATATTTTTGTTTTTGTTACAGATATTAATGGTTGTAATTTATTGTCAAAATTAATTAAATTAAAGAATTAAATGTTTATTTATTATATTTTATCTCCCAAAGTTAATTTTATTCATAAAATGTTGACATCTTTTCTGAAATAAAAACTCTTTGCTAAGATTTAAAAAAGTACCGTTCGTTTTGACGGAGCATCTTGATAAACCGTGCGATTTACTTTACATTACCGCACAAGTGCGTAATGAGATACATTACGATATTGAAATTGGTGAAATAAGAGACCCTTTACGAGCAAATATGTTATAATAGTAGATTACGCCCCTTGCTAAAGTGAGTAATGAATGCACTCGTGTTAATTTAGTGGCCTCGCATGCGCTAGGGCACCAACATAACTCTCATGCATTAATAACTCACTTTGCGCTCGATGCAACAATCTACTACAATTTCTAACCAGTGTAAGATACAGCGGTGAATTTTAATTAAGGGGCCTTACCTAAAGCGCGGTCACTGTCGGACTGCTTAGAAAAGAAAGAGAAGCGCGATGACACAACAGTGGTAATTTATTGCAAAATATGAAGCAATTATTTAATTACAAAAAATCTATTGTTTGGACGAAAAAATTAAAACACTAGTATTTTAGTATGTTGCTTGTAGAATAATCTGACATAAATTCAGAATTATTGTTTGTATATTAGTATGGTTTTTATTGTAAAAAGAATTTTTTTTAAACTATTTTCATGATTTTTTTATATCGTACCAAATTAGTTGTATTATGTGTTAAGAAAGTTTTTAGAAGTCTTCATGATATTTTCTATCGTATCAAATTAGTTGTATTATGTTTTCAACACACTATCTACCTAGCATATATCCTGAAGAATATCATATATTTTCTGATTTTGTTTACTGTATACGATCATATACTTTTATTGTTTCTTAAACTTGTGTTTTTTTGTGTTTAGGTCCTGTAAGCCCCTTAAATAACTAGTAAATACTACCGATGTTCTTTAAAAAGTTCAGGTGCATGAATGACCAGATGTATGAACGTACATGAAACAGAAAGTACATATATGTAAGGATGGTAGCAGGTGGCGTTCTGTAGTGTCAGCCTACCCCCTTGGGAAGAAAAGTGAATTTATGTTGGTATGCATGTAAAGAAAACACAGGGCCACACAAGACTCATTCGACAAACCGATTTTTATGATATTAACATATCGAAATTTTAAACATTAGTTTTGTCATAAAACCTTATGATAACTACACACTTAATAAATTAGGCATGTACCACATTTAACAAACCCACCTTCAGTTCCCCGTAAAAGTAGTGAGAGCTTCGCCAAACCTCGGGCGAATATTAGTTTAAAAATCCAATTATAACATGGAAGACTGATGTCCTCGTGCTAATTACAAGTCCCATATTGCCGCGAACGCTCTAGGCTTAAAAAAATATTACATACATACGTAATTTAGACTGCGTCATATTTCAGGCTTCTAGGACAGAATATTTTTTCACAAACTAACGCTAAACTAGATGTTTCGTGTTCAGTGGTTCCGGAGATATCAGTGTGATTGACTTCGCCTGCCGGTCTGGAAACGAAACTTAACTTGCTTTTGCTCGCGGCTTTGCCCGTGCAGGTTTTTTAACTAGATTTTTCCATTAAAACTTAAACATTCCGGATAACCCCTTAACTAGTTGGAAAAACGTTTCTTTTGTGTAAAAATAAATAAGACAAACAATGTGAAAACATTTATACAGTTGTGTTGATAGTGCCAGTTTCCACAAATGTGCAGACGCCAGCGCATCAAGCTACTACAATCTATCAAATTTATTTAATAGATTGTCAACTTTATCCCTAACGCATAAGGTTCAAAGTTGATAGGAAAAATTTGACAGTTTCAGGTAGCTTGATGTGCTGGCGTATATGTATAAGGCTGTGTTCAGCCTTATTATTGATAGTATGTCACGAAAATGATAATGAGCGAATTATTGGATTCTTGGTGGCGGTTCCGAAAAAACGACATAGTGCTGCTTTATGGTGTATTCCTAACATAATGAAGCTTTTATATTCCCACCCTTCATTACATAGAACTTAATTTTTGTAAGAGCTATAAAATACCTTAATTTTTCCCAAGAGACTCAATTTCTAAATTTATTTGATGGCTGATAATTTTCTAATATCGAGAATTCCAAACTCAAGGTCTGTCACCGAGCAATAGAGCGCAGTATATTAGGCGTTAAATTAACGGATCGTATTTGAAACACGATACGGCGCTCCTAAACAAAGATAGCTGACCTGGCTCAAAAGGCTGCCCAACTTAAACCGCATGCCGGACAAACTGTGGGCCCAAATAGCACAGAATTGGTGCCCTGAGGCAGTAAGGCGGGGTCGCGGCAGACCACGTAGGAGGGACAAGCTGGACGAGTTCTGTCCAAATTACATAGAAGGAGGATGCGCGGGCTCGCAAAAGGAAAAAGAGAAGGAAGGTGGAAGTAGTGGAGGAAGGCCTTTGCACAGGACTGGGACAGCGCAGGCTAATAAAAAAATAAAGGCATTTTATATATTTGTCGGAAATACATCATTCGTTTGACTATTCGGAACGCTAGCGCCATCTGGTGGCGATGGACAGAGTCTAGCCTGAGTCCGTGGGGGGGTCGAGAAGAGCGAGCAGCGAGGTGCAGCGGCGGACTTGACCATTGGACATCGTACGGACAACATGTGCTCAGAAACTGTCCCGCGTTCCGTATCTGGTTGTGACGTGTACCTACAGTGTGTAATTTGCTAGTAGATTAAATTGTTCGTGAAATTATAATCTGATTTGAACTGCAAACGGTTTTTCTTTTGCGCAATAACCAATACATACCCACAGTACGCCCACAGTAGTTAAAATATTATGGCTGATAATAACGACACACACTTTACCTTCTCCTATATATTTGTTATGTCAGCCAACTAAATGATATCTTGTATTAAACCTTTATAAGTTACAGTGATAAAACTAGCTTTAAGATCCTTGCTACCAATATCAAAATATCACACAGCTTTGTTTTTCGAGCCGCTCTTCTGGTATCTGAAGACCAAGTTATAGAATGTTGTTTTTTTAGCAACTTATCTGAGGACCAAAGTGTAAGTGCCTACACAATAGGCACCCCAAAAATGACTAAAAATAATAATGTTTTAAACCACCCACAAGCTATATCGTCAAGCCGACGCGAGCCGTGTTAACACGACAGATCTCCGAAATCCTTGAGCAAAAAGTTGCGCTTTATACCGACGGTGACAAATCGCTTTTTATGCTTACCGTGCTTTATACTTAGGTGTTTTATTTCTCTTGAATAAAATAACGTATTGGCTCAGAACAAGGTAATAAATGTGAATACTTTTATTCATATTAAGGTAGTTGTGAAGGTGTCGCCGTATTGCTAATATAGAACGAAAAAGAGTTTTTGCTTGTAACGAAACTTAGTTGAACCCAACATAGTTGAAGTCTAGGCAGGTGATGATGATGTACAAACGCCAACACATCAAGCTACCCGAAACTGTCAAATTTTCCCAATCAACTTTGAACCTTATGCTTTAGCGGATAAAGTTGCAAAACTAGTAAAGAAATTTGACACATTGTAGTAGCTTGCTGTGCTGGCGTCTGTACAATCTATTCATATGTATGTGGTTTGCTCCAACCTTTTGTAACTGTCGTGTACTCCTAAATTAGGCACCGATTCTGCCGACAACTAAAGTAAAAGCATTACCTCTGCTGCTATATTTTCGAAAACTCAGACTAAAATACTTACCTATAAAGAACACTGTTTTTTACATTTCGCTGAATCTTTTTTAGTGCTAAGAATATCTCGATATAAAACGGAGCCTTCGGGACCCGCTCGTAAACGGAGCTACAAGTAGTTAAAAGTTAGCACCCTGTACTTGTGTACCGGCTACTTTTAAAATAAATGTTACGTACTCAATCTTCTTCCAAGATTGTAAAACACTGTTCTTACTAACAAGTTTATTTCGTGTAGCCTGATTTTGTTTTATTTTTTTATTTAACTAACAAAGCCATCTACAAACTGTGGTGGTGAACATTGAGGAAACTTGGGTGTGTTCCCACTGGACACAGGCCGCCTTTCTGCGAGGGGGAGTGGACTATAACGTGAAGATCACCTTGTTTTGAGCCTACTGCACATCTTTTTATACGAGTAGTCTGTGGGTGTCATATTTGCAGAAATCCTATAGCGCTCTCCGCGTTCAATATAATAACGCGTTGAGGGCTCTGCTGCGGCTGCTTCTGCAGCGCGTCGAGAATGTTTGCGAGTGTCCGCATTGACTGTTTTTATGCCAGCATGCGCAAGAGGGCAACCTCGATAGCGAGTAGAGTGCGGGGCAGCGGCAACAGTCTTCGTTGCCGTTATTGCCAACAGGTTGGACGGGCCTTTCATGCGGTACTGGCAGGGCTTACACGCACCCGTATGTCGGGCGTGGGGCAGGTAAAAAAAATTGTATTTGACATTTTATTTATTTATTATATTCAATTCTGACATTTTTATAATTTTATTTTTGATAAATTTAATTACGTATTATTATTATTATTTTTAATTGATCACAATTTTATTCTGGGTTTTTAACTGTTTTGTATTTAATATTATATTTTATAAGTAATTTAATCTATGTTTGAATCTATGGACTAGAATGATGTCTGAATTAAATAAATTATTATTATAATCCACCACGCGGGCCCAGTGTGGGTTGGTAAATGTCACATGTCTTTGAATGTTTGGTTCTAGGACATGCCGGTTTCCTTACGATGTTTTCCTTCATCGTTTTGAGAGCAGTGGTGATGAAATTATTTACACAAAGTAAAGCGCCTGACTGGGTTCGAACTCACAAATACAACTCGTAAGTCGCGGCAGTTAATTCTGAGCCACCACACCACTGAGCATCTAAGCGTAATAAGCAAATATTATTTTCTCATAATAGCCATGAACTTCATAAGATTCGGTCATATTCGGCCAGTCAGCAAGGTAGTAGCGAGGCTTACTCGTCACAGTGTTACTTTTATTTCGATGTGTTTACTTACTTTTTGTTTCTTTATCGGCACCTTGTTTTATAATCATGTGGGTAATTTGGTTATTATCTAATATTGTTCTTTTGTGTGTTGTGCTGTCTTCTTGTATGTGCCAAATAAATGGTTTATCTATCTATCTATCTTACTGCCCAGTATGCCTAGAGGTACAGCAGCTGCACTCCAGTGATTCTAACACAGCTATCTATCTATACTATATTATGATAAATGCGAAAGTGTGTCTGTCTGTTACCTCTTCACGCTTAATCCGCTGAAACGATTTAGATAAATTTTGCATAGAGATAGTTTGAGTCCCGGGAAAGGACATAGAATAGTTTTTATCCCGATACTACCACGCGATCGACACTTATGCGGGTGATACCGCGGGGCACTGCTAGTATAATATAAAATTCAAAGTCCTAAATATATCAACGCATAGCCTAAACCGCTGGTCTTAGAGACATGAAATTTGGAGAATGTGTTCTTTGTGAAGAGTAGGTATGCACTAAGAAAGAGTTTTGAGTAATTCTATCCCTAAGAGGGTGAATGGGGGGTGAAATTTCACGCGGACGAAGTCGCGGGCATAAGCTAGTGGCTTATACCGCACCCTAATTGCGTAAATTCAATCACAATCTGAATAATTTTGAAGGATAATCCATTACTTGTTGTTGTTATATTCTAAAAATGTGTCTGCTCAACCACGTAAATAACGCATTGAATGTTGGAACTATCAAAATGCTACCTACTATTAGTGTGTTACGCAATTTACCCCGCCTTGTCTTGTTACCACTGACGTGCAGCCTACAGTATCTATTAAATAAATTATTGCCACACATTATTTTGATGCAAATATTTGACCAATATTTCATTCTTTCGTTACAGAACCAAGGTCATTGACCTCGACATTCTTTCTTTACAGAAGCAAGGTCATTGACCTCGACCAAACATCCAATGGATCTGACATATGTAGGTATGTGCACGAGACTAGAAATACAGAGACTTAACAACAAACGTACGTGTAACGTTTACCCATATAACATCGCCTAAGTTAGGAGAAACTGTAATTAAATAGGTTCCAGACACGCCTTGCCGTACGCTCAGGGCGACGAACTCGATGTCACACCTAAGTCACATGTGGCCTTACCAAATATAATTAAAATAAATTGTTAAGGATAGTATATATGTATATAGTGGCCAGTTCGTTGCCCGTCTTTTGGTTCAACTTAATTGTTCTTTTGTCAACTTTATGACGTTCTGCAGCAAATGTTATGAATAACTTATTTAACATATCATATTATAATCACACCTGTACACCCCAAGGGGTCCGTTTCATGTGTGTCATGTGATGATTTTCCATCTTGAAAAAAAAAAGAAAAAAGGGGTCCGTTCAAAGGGAAATAAAACAGCCGCACAGGTCGAACGATCACGTTAAGCTTGCCGCGGTTGGTCTGTGGATGGGTGACCG
Organism: Luperina nickerlii; assembly: GCA_963855955.1. NCBI lineage: Eukaryota > Metazoa > Arthropoda > Insecta > Lepidoptera > Noctuidae > Luperina > Luperina nickerlii. The sequence goes on from OY979665.1 coordinate 8,748,972, forward strand.
TCTTTACTTACAGTACCCGGCGATAAATATTGCACATCGACCTTTAGAAAAAGACAATCGGCTAATTTCGGTTTCGTAGAGCGTTATCTCTGTCGCACGAAATACAAACAGTCCGGTATCTATTAGGAGCTGTTAAAACAATAATTACCTATGATTTGCTTCTTTTGATAATTATTTTTATTCTTTGTATAAAATCGACAGGATCGAATAGGTCGATGTGCAATATTTATCGCCGGGTACTGTACTGGTATTTAGCTGCATCCGGTTAGACTGGAAGCCGACCCCAAGATGAGAAAAGGCTAGGCAGATGATGATGTATTCTCCGGAGGGTTAAGCAGAGGTACACCTATAGTATCCCCCATGTCGCCAGTTTTATTTAAGTCCCATGTAATGGAGGGCGAGTCTATTGCCATAAACTGGGAACAAATCCAGACTCCGAGCTACTTTACTAAGTAGCAGCTCGGAGTCTGGATTTGTTTGTTTGTTTTGTTTGTTTGTTTGTGGTTTGTTCGGATTTGTTTGTTTTGTTCTGGATTTGTTTGTTTGTTGTTGTTTGTTGTTTGAAATTTTATTGGGTTTTTCCATCTGGAATTACTATTCCAGATAGAAAAACCCAATAAAATTTTCCCCGATCCGGGAATCGAACCCAGGATCTCATCACCTTGTGCATCTAACGTTATAAATATCATGATTTGAATACGTAATATAATCTTTTGTCTTAGGGCTGATTTTTCCATCGCCAGATAACTTTTATTCGAAGAATAAAGTTGACATTTAACAGTTTTTGTATAAAATAACTGTCAAAAATTCAAAATTCTTCCTAGAATAAAGTTATCAGATGATTGAAAAATCAGCCCTTAATTATAATGAAGCGCTTATTCTCTTGAAGTTATTATTTCTAAGAAGCTTACCATAATCTTGAAGCTCTAATACCCTGCTGGATGTCTCGGTCTGACAAAGCAAACATAATGAGTTTGAAACCCCTCCAATCGTACAATGATGGTTCATCAAGTTCCAGCACAGGCTCAGCATCAACATCTTAATTGGTGGAACTAATAGATATGGGACCTCTATTCTATACGGTCCTGTCAAAGACTTGTGCCACCTATCTTCACGCTAGGTCAACCTTGAACCTTATACTGTAGCGATAAAGTTGAAAATCTTTTGACAGATTGTAGTAGCTTGATATGCTGGCGTCTGCACAAACATCTGAGCATTGTTCTCTTGTCTTGTACCCTAATTGCGTTACGCACTATCAAGCGCAATCAGAATCATTTTGAAGGATATTGCTAATCCATTGCTTCATATGTATGAAGAATTTGTCTGCTCAACAACGTAAACAACGCAATGGAAGTTGTTGAAATGTCAAAATGAAAGCCATTGGTACTTTTAGTGTATTACGCAATCGCCCAGCTGTTCTGTCTTGAAAACTAACTACGATCATCACCAAAGGTTGAATGGTAGAAAATGCCTATAATGGCATTAAATCCGCCTCTGTAGGTACAGACGCCAGCACACCAAGCTTCTACAATCTGTCACATTTCTTTAATAGATTTTCAACTTTATCGCTAAAGCATAAGGTTCAAAGTTGATTGTGAAAATTTGACTGTTTAGGGTAGCTTGATGTGCTGGCGTCTGTACATTTATTTGTGTGCTAAAGGATTAAATAAATAAATAAACAATTTGGTTGACTTTGATAATTATATTTCAACCTTATTTTATCTATAGGCATTAGATAATGACCAACGTCATATCACGCGTTAAAATAACAAAATATTAATTTATATAAATCCTCGTCGAAAATATTCAATATAATTATGATAAATTCAGGTTCGCCCCAGAGGAGAGGTGGAATAAAATTAACACACGCTTGCATCCCTCGGGTGAAGGTGATTATAAATTGTGCCGTGTTTTATGCGTCCATCTCGTAAACTACCATTTATTTGGCGAATTTAATAAGCTATGAATTGAAATGAACCGCTGAGTTAATTTTGTGGCTGTGGTATTTTGTTTTGTGTTGGCGAAATGGAAGTGACAATAGTAGGCGAAATAATAAACCTAGTTGAACCTATTTATAATTTTTTTTATATTATAATTAAGGGGCTCAGACGACCTAAACACAAAAAAACGCAAGTTTTAGAAACAATAAAAGTATATGATCGACTACAGGAAACAAAATCAGAAAAATATATGATATTCTTCAGGATATATGCTAGGTAGATAGTGTGTTGAAAACATAATACAACTAATTTGATACGATAGAAAATATCACGAAGTCTTCTAAAAACTTTCTTTTTACAATAAAAACCATACTGATATACACACAAGCATTATGTTTTTGTCAGATTATTCTACAAGCAACATTCTAAAGTAATAATATTTTAATTTTTTTGCAATTATCTATTTACAAAAAATCTGTTGTTTGGGACAATAGATTTTTTGTAAATAGATAATTGCTTCATATTTTGCAACAAATTACCAGCGTTGTGTCATCGCGCTTCTCTTTCTTTTCTATGCAGTCCGACAACGACCGCGCTTTAGGTCATGTAGTCGCCTTACAATTAAGTCGTACAGTGACTTTGATCAAATATCGAAGCTTTCTATATCTATAAGGTACCAGCATTATTAACATATTCACTGACATGGAGTTATCGCTTATCTACCAACCCGCACTGGGCCCACGTAAGGCTACTTTTCTACCAGAGATGTGCTATGTAGCTATGCTGCGAGAAATTAGGATCCCATGTGACCGTTTCCACTAATGCTAAGCTGTGTAGCGGAGCGAGTAAGATGTACTACCTATAAAGTTGCGCCATCGCATCGCGAGGTAGCTGTACGAGGAAGATGCGCAGCTCGAGCTATGCGATGCATCGATGTCACTTTCGGTGATGAACGCGCGCCTACTGTAGGTACTCTGCTCAGCACATAGCTACACCACTCGCGCATCCATAGCACCCATTCTTCTATATAAAAAACATAGTTTAGTTTAACCCATTTCCACCAGTGCTACAGTACCCGGCGATAAATATTGCACATCGACCTTTGGAAAGAAACAATCGGCTAATTTCGGCTTCGTAGAGCGTTATCTCTGTCGCACGAAATACAAACAGTCCGGTATCTATTAAGAGCTGTTAAAACAATTATGTTTTGCTTCTTTTGATAATTATTTTTATTCTTTGTATAAAATACAAAAAAGGTAAAGGTCGATGTGCAATATTTATCGCCGGGTACTGTATGTGGAACAATGAATATGATTGGTGGATATCAAACGCATCCATAGCAACCTAGCATAGCACATCTCTGTTGAAAAAGCAGCAGGAACTATAGCCCACCCCCTCTCGAAGAGACGAGGCCCGTGTCCCAGCAGTGCGAACATTACAGGCTGATTATGTTACCCACATGAAGGACACCCCACCCTTCCTTTAAATAATGATATATAGCTTTCAAACTCCTGGAGTGCTAACGAGTGCATTTACAACCACCAAAGACATAACGGTTTCCTTTACAGACAAGTTTAACTATATCTACTGGTATCATTTGAGTAATTTTCATTTTGGTTTGAAAGCTGCCATTAGAACTAAAAATCAAGCAGTTTGCAAAGGTGTTTCAAATAGCGGTGAAGTTACGGGAAGTTTGTTACAACTTAGCCCAACTTCCCCGACGCTTAGTTAAAACATGAATATGTATTTACAAGTTTTGGTACCTAGGTTTCAGGAAGTATCACTGATTTAAGGCTCCTTCAAACAGGCGCGATATGACACGCGACACAAAGGCACCGCAAGTCGCGCAACGAGCGGTGCCTTTGTGTCGCGCGCGATTATATCGCGTGTCGCGCCTGTTTGTAGGAGCCTTTATGTCGATGAACAAGTCACTAAGTACGTTTTATTTTATGTACTCATTCCATTTTTACTGCCCCGCTGGTCTCGTGGTCACTAGCGAGCCTGCTGAGCGTAGGGTCCTGGGTTGTCGAACCAGGACCCTACGTAGGGTCCTGGGTTGTCGAACCCAGGACCCTACGCTCAGGTCGCAGGTCGGGTAAAGTGTTATTGGGTTTTTCCATTGGGAATTTCTTAGTAACAGCCCAAAGTTTGAAAGTTGGCGGTGTGATACCCCCGTGGCTCGGAATGCACGTTAATCCGTTGGCCCAGTGCCTAATCTCTTTTTTGGTCATGTCGGATTTTGATTCGAAAGACACGTGGCGCCATCTATTATCACAATCAAATTATTATAATTTTTTTTTTAACTTTGCCCCACATTAGGAATTACTCCTGTATCGTGGGTGCGTTTACAAACATTTAAAATTCACATACGCAAACAGCCAGACCCGGAACAACTACCTGTAGGTAATACAAATATTTGTTCCGTGCGGGAATCGAACCCGCGACACGCAACGCAGCAGTCGATCGCTCAGCCACTGCGCCAACCGTGTCGCCATTGTTGTTTTCCTCGGCACTTTTTTTCGGGATGAAAGGTACCCTATGTCCGTTTCTGTACATCTGACAACGTATAATATATGCAAAATTTCAGGATGATCGGTTCAGTGGTTTAGGTGTGAAAAGGAAACAAACAAACTTACTTTCGCATTTATAATAATACAGTTAGGATAGGTTCTAGTGACCGCCATGCTTCGCACGGGGTAGTCTACTGATGTACCGAGATGGCAATACATTGAAATTTCTGTTCTATATCTAAGTTAAATAATAATTTCAGAATAGATTCTCTACAAGATGGTGAAATCCGCATAAAAGTCCGTTGCGTTGGAACAACCACGCGGTCACACAGACACACAAAAAACGACTTTAATGTATATATATAGATAGGTAGTAGATAGGCGGTCACTCCATGTAAAATATATGACCCGGCTAGACTGGAAGCCAACCCCAACATAGTTGGGAAAAGGCTAGGCAGATGATGATAAAGATAGTTAGATAATCATCTGCCTAGGCCTTTTCCCAACTATGTTGGAGTCGGCTTCCAGTCTAACCGGATGCAGCTGAATATCAATATTTTATATGGAGCGACTGCCTATCTGACCTCCACAACCTAGTTTCTGGGTAATACGATACCCCTTGGTAAGAATGGTTGTCAGACTTTCGGAATTCTGACTACCTGTAACGACTGTCAAAGATCCACGAATGACAGCCGGGACCAACGTCTTAACGTGCTTTCCGAGACACGGAGGGGTCTCGGTATATAAAGATGGTCCCATCCACAGACCAACCGCGACGAGTGTAGCTTAATCTGATCGATCGACCTGTGCGGTTGTTATTATTTAGCCACAGACCCTTCTAAACATAGAACGATAAATCGAGTGATATTTTCAATCAATCAACTCAAACCATCGCACTCCACTGACTTAGACCATCCCAATGGGGTCAAAATTAAAACCGACGGGGGTTTTAATTTTGACCCCATTGGGATGGTAACAATTCATTTTTTATTTCAAAATATTAACTTATTTTATTACAAACTACATATTTACACTAGATACTAAATTAAATGACTAACTAACTTACTGTACAAATAAAAACAAAAATAAAGGCCAAATCAGGCGTCGAAGTACTCGTCCGCATCGCTGTCATCCGGAAACGTGCCCAGAAGATTGGGATGGTCTAAGTCAATTAAGATCCTAATTTACATTAATTAATTCATACCTAAACAAAGAAGGTGTTCGTTATTAAAATTTAATCCTTTTCAGAAAAATATCACTTAAAATAATTTGTCCCGGGTAAACTGACAGTGTAAAAATATAAATCCCGGTTTGTTGGTTAATATTTTTCTCGACTCAGTTGCTAGAATATCTGTTAGTGACACTACAGACTTAGCTATCTTTTTTATTCATTCTGAGGACCCTATTAACTGCATTGCGGGAAATGTCGCCAACACTAAAATATCTTTTTTCAGATATTGCAGATATTTTTGTTTTTTTAGGATTCAGAGGTTTAAATTTGGCAAGAAGTTGCTGAGAAAGAGTCGTTGTCTATGTCGGCAAAATTTAATTTCATAAACTAGTTGTGCCCGCGGCTTCGCTCAAGTGACGTTGTTTCTTTTGATTTTACAAGTTAATGGAAACAAAGATATAGTATTTTTGGGGCTGGGTAAAGGGTTTCCGAAAATTCTTCTACGTATCGTTTTCCTGAGTATATTAATTTAATATTTTAAGCATTGACAGTTCTACCTAATATGTATGGTATTTATCCTGTTTCGTGCAATAACATCCTGACTAGGAACAACTAACTGTACTAACTGATCCACATAACAAATAATTAGTATGAAAGGGATTCAATCCTGGCACCTATACCACTGCGCGAACTAGGCCAACTAAATATACTAATTCCATTTTTACTAACACTAGGCGACCCGAAATGAATTCCTAAATAAAAGCGCGCTGTTGGGTTTTCAATGTTATGCTTAGCGCCAAGAGTTGTACGACGATACCTCCCTAGTACAGACGCCAGCACATCAAGCTACCCGAAACTGTCAAATTTTCCCATTCAACTTTGAACCTTATGCTTCAGTGATAAACTTGAAAATCAATTAAAGAAATTTGACAGATTGTAGTAGCTTGACGTGCTGGCGTCTGTACAACAGTAGCACTGCAATCTGCCGCCTAAATTGAAACCATCTTAACAGGTAAACAAACTAATTTTCAGGTGAACTCAGCATCAACTGCACTGCGGTGAACAGAAGTCTGTTGATCCCAAGAATGTCGAAGCAAGATTCTTTGTATATTCGCAGTGACGACCAAGTTTCACCACCGAACTTTATGTTCGAATTTGTGTTTTTTGAACAACTTTGTTACTGTACTCGTAGTGTTTTGCTTAAACTTCGGTATGGTTATGTAAAATGTATGATGCTACCGAATTACAAACGCAAAGTGGAAAGAAATCCTTGAAAAAAATTGGTTTGCTTTCAAAAGTTTTAAGAAGTAGACGAAATTTTAAAGTAAGTAAAGATAACCGAACGAACAGCGCTTGGCTTTTATACAGCTTAAGGCTAAAAATTAATAGGTTTTAAAGTTTTTGGTGGTTTTTAGTATGTTCTTTCTAAAATCAGTCCACTGCTGTGAGATTGTAACATGAAGTAGATACATATTTTTTTTCAGGATGGGTAATCATCAAATGACCCCTCCCGCTCTGGGTGGAGCGGAAGGGAGTGTTAGGCCCTTAGTGACTAAAACCCACCTGTGTTCCTTCCTTAGCCCTTTATGTTCCGGACCAGCGGTAACCCTTTCGGACAATCCCGCTGACCCGACAGGCTTCGGCCCTGACGGGCCTCTTCACTTGATGCTGACATCTCGGCGCGCGTGGAACACGTACGCGCCGTATGAAATAGATACTTAATTAGAACATTTCAAAAGAGAATATAAATGGGGAAAACAGACAAGGTATAATATCTTGATATTATAGAGGTATAAGGAACAGGGTGGTCATCCTTCATAGAAAAGGGAGGATCCTCCGACCAGACGGGTGTAGTGTCTGGCGGGCAACTGCCCAATGATTCATATCGGGCCGTTGTATCTATGCTAGTTGCGCGGTAAACTCTGCTTGCGAGATGCAGGATTTTGCGTGACGTCAGTATGATGCGTTGTTCTCATGTGGCGTTGTAGATACCGATACAATATTAATAAAGAAGATAGCGAACGTGCACAGAAAATTCTATTTAACTTAATTGGGCACTGATATAACATTGTATCTAAACTAATATAATATTACATAGAGAAAATATTTGATTTTTATGTTTGTTTGTTACGCTTTCACGCTAAAACGACTTACCGGATTTGGATGAAAGGCACATGGGTAGACCATAACCTGGATTAGGACATAATATTCTTTTTGACACTTATGCGGGTGAAACTGCGGGGCGCGTCTAGTTAATTAATATTTACGCGTTTACTTTAGCCCCTAAACCAGAGACTACAACCTAGGCCTAGGCCAAAGTTTACATTCTTCAATGTATGTAAATAAAAACTATTTTGACTTGGTAAATAACCCAAAATGTCAAGTCATATTTTATCGTTAGCTCGCCTTCTGGTGTACCTAAAAGGCACCTTAGTGTGAACCTACATGAGACCTAACTTGAAATATGAAATGTTTAAGACTGTAGTTACTGTTACGAGCTTGGGGTTCGTGACAATAAAAACTGCCGATTTAATCACCAAAAATTGACACTTTAATCACAACACTAATTACAATTCAAACACACTAATAAGAAACACAATTGCACTTACTGATCACTCTTAAGTCGCACTCGAATATCGCCTTCGATGTTATCGCTCTTATCGCTTAATCGAAACTATCCGTGTCTCGCGGCCCACCCGGCCTTATATAGTGCCGCAGAGCTAGTACATAAACATCTAGAACGTTCGAGTACATACCGGTCCCGACTGACTCGACGTCGATAGTTCTCGGAATTACTAGTACTTACAAAAAGGTCAAATAGGGTCAAGGTCCTAGTACCGAGATACTAGTTCTGCTACCCGATACTAGATGGCGCTAGTGGTAACTAATGTCGCCATGTATCAAACATTATTTGCGGCGCGCAACACTGCCCCCTCCTTAGACATGCTCGTCCCGAGCATTATTGGCCCCATAATAACGCGCCAGTCGATCCACATGGACGATCTTAGGAGTACCTCTTGCACCTTTCTGTATCCGGTAGGTTACATCATTGATCTTTGTCACAATCCGGTACGGTCCGTCCCATTTAGCTTGAAGCTTAGGAGATTTCCCTTTGCTGCGGACTGGATTGTGCAACCACACCAGTGAACCTTCGTCGAATCCTTTATTGTTCATTTTGCGGTCATAACGGGTTTTCATCTTTTCAGACATTTGCTGGCCCGATTGTCTGACGTGCTCATAAATGTCATTCATTTTGTTCCGCAAATCATTCGCATAATCAGTTACACTGCGTGGGGCATCAGGTGGTATTCCGGTGATCAGGTCTGCAGGTAGCCGTAGTTCTCTTCCGAAGTTTGCGAAAGCTGGTGTCACCGCTGTACTTTCGTGGACAGCACTTCGATATGACAACAAAAACGGTTGTATGTGCTTGTCCCAATCTCGTTGCCGATTTTCCACAACTTTCGCTAGGTACCTCTCCAGTGTCTGATTAAATCGTTCCACCATTCCATCGGATTGTGGGTGGTAAGAAGTCGTCCTTGTTTTATGAGTACCCATTACTCGACAAGTTTCCTGGAATATTTGGGACTCAAAATTCCTTCCTTGATCACTGTGAATCTCCAAAGGTACTCCAAAACGACAGAAGACTTCATGAACTAATTTATCTGCAACTGTCGAAGCTTCTTGATTTGGAATGGCGAAGACTTCCGGCCACTTAGTGAAATAATCCATCACAACCATGAAATACTTGTTGCCACTTTCACTTTCCGGAAACGGCCCCGCAACGTCAAGGGCTATCCTCTCCCATGGTGCACCAACATTGTACAATTTCAATGCACCCCTACTACGAGTCTGAGGTCCCTTTACAGCTGCACAACTTGTACATTTGCGACACCAATCCTCGACATCGTCCCGACAGTGGATCCAGTAAAACCGTTCTCGTATCTTCAGTAGAGTCCGTTTTACTCCCAGATGACCTCCTGAACAACCATTATGGTACAGCTGTAGAACATCCGGTACTAGAGCTTTAGGGACAACCATTTGCAAATGACAGCTGTCTCCTCGAGCATTTTCCCATTTACGGCACAGGACTCCATCCTGAACCACCAAGCTGTCCCATTGGGCCCAATAGCTTTTTGTTACCGAACTCATCGCTGAGACGTCGCTCCACCTGGGCTTAGGAGCTCTGGCCTTCATCCACTCCAGAATCGGCTTGATGTCTGAATCTTCCTGCTGTGCACGTTGTAGGCTTTCCTTCCACTCGTTGTTGAGGTCTGTCTTAAGCATCCTCACAGGTACCACTTCCTTACTCTCCTGCCTAATACAATGCTTGCAGTCTTCAGGACAAGGTCTTCTTGACAATGCATCTGCGTTGCCATGAGATTTTCCGCTGCGATGTTCGACCACGAAGTCGTATTCCTGCAGTAGTTCAATCCATCTCGCAACTTGTCCTTCTGGGTTTTTGAACTGCAATAGCCATTTCAGTGCAGCATGATCAGTTCGTAAGTGGAATTTCCGACCCAGAAGATATTTGCTAAAATACTGCAATGACTTTACCACAGCAAGCAGTTCCCGTCTCGTAACACAATAGTTCCTTTCCGGCTTTGACAACGACTTGCTGAAGTACGCCATCACAACCTCTTGATCACCATTCCGTTGAGACAACACACCGCCAAGTCCTATGTCACTTGCGTCCGTGTCAACTATAAATTCCTTGCCCGCATCTGGGTATCCCAAAATAGGTGTATTGCACAGACGGTCCTTTAGCTCCTGGAATGCGATGTCACAACTATCATCCCAGCAGAAATGTCGCTTCTCCTCGGTTAGCTTATGCAGGGGTTTGGCTATATCTGCAAAGTTCTTGACAAATCGCCGATAATAAGAGCACAAACCTAAAAATGCTCTGACCTGCGTCTTGTCTTTTGGAACTGGCCAATCCTTGACAGCGGCGATTTTCTCTGGGTCCGTGCGGATACCTTCTTCGGACACGACATATCCCAAAAAGCTAACTTGTCGTTTGAATAGTGAACACTTCCTCGGACTTAACTTGAGGTTGGCACTCTGGATCTTCATGAGCACGCGTTCCAGGTTTTGTAGATGTTCTTCAAACGTACGGCCTACGATGATGATGTCATCCAAGTAGACCAGGCATGCATCGCCAATTAGCCCGGTAAGTACAAGTTCCATCAACCTTTCAAACGTTGCCGGAGCATTGCACAATCCAAACGGCATAACTTTAAATTGCCACAGACCCTTTCCTGTCGAGAATGCAGTTTTCTCCTTGTCCTTAGGATCAATTTCAACTTGCCAGTAGCCACTTTTCAGGTCCAGTGTGCTAAACCACTTTACGCCAGTAAGCATGTCCAGCGTGTCATCAATTCTTGGCAAAGGGTAGCTGTCCTTCTTCGTAACGTCGTTCAGACGACGATAGTCAACACAAAACCGCATGCTGCCGTCCTTCTTTCTTACCAGCACTACAGGTGAACACCATGGACTAGATGAAGGTTCAATAACACCATCCTTCACCATTCCCTCAATCATGGTTTTTACTTCCTTTTCACGTGCTACCGGCAATCTCCTTGGCCGCTGACGGATAGGCAATTCTTCTCCTGTGTTTATTTTGTGTTGAACTATGCCAGTCTTTCCGATGTCAGCATCGTTGGACGAGAAAACATTGGCGTACTTCAGTAACATCTTCTTAGCCTTGACCATTTCACTTTGGGACAGAGCGCTGCGGCAGTCTTCTAAAAGGGTGGTCACTCTCGTTGGTGCATCCTTGCTGAGGGTCCCAGTCGATAGATATTGGCATCGACGCAACCAATCCACTTCCTCGCAAGTACCAAGTAGTGTGCCTTTTTCTATAATGTGTTCCTGATCACAAAGGTTCAGCACACGTACCCCTGAGATGTCGGTGGCTCTGACCAAAGTTCGTGCCACTTTCCATGGAAGGTCATTGTCTACCCCTTCCACGAAAAGTTCCTCTTGTCCACATTTCAAAACACCTTGCTTGACGTCAATCTCGCAACAATTCTTCCTCATAAAGTCAAGGCCCAGGATGCAATCGTCCATTATATCAGCCACAATGACATTATGCAGGTAGATTCTGTTGCCTAGCTTCACCTCCATTTTCTTCTGTCCATGGACGGGTATGCGCTGACCGGTGGCTGTAACCAAATTAATGTGTTCTCGGTTGTGTGCGGAGTCCCCAAGGAACCGACTTATAAGTTGGGAACTGACGACCGTGCGAGAGGCTCCTGTATCTATGGTCAGCTTACAAGGTGTTCCGTTGACTTCGCCCTTGATGATTAGGCTGTTCCCGTCATGGGTTTGTGTGATCGAAATCCTTGGGGCTCTTTGAACATCAGCCAGCACCCGCCCCGCAGTCCTGGCTATTACTCGTTTCCCTGCTGCTGGTGTTGGGCGGTGCTGTTAGCCGCACTGCCCTCTGGAGATCGGCCGTCTTCTCTTTCTGCAGTTCGCTTAGGGCAACTGGATCGAAGGTGGCCCCTTTCCCCACAGCCGTAGCACCTAGGGCTGTATCCTTTACTGCGCTCGCGAACTGTAGCCGCTGCAACCTCCCTGACGCGATGGGAACGATGATCTTGCCGCACAGCTTCCACCTCCAGTGCATGGGCCAAGGCGTCCTTCAGCGTCCCGTGGTGACCGAGCCTCACAGCAACTCTAACTTCAAGGTCGCGGATGCCGTCGATGAATGCCTGCACCAGGTTCCCATCAATAAGTGCAGGTACGGACTGGTAAGCTTTGCGAACCAGCTTCTCCACTTCCAGGGCCCACTGCTGCAGGTTTTCATTGCTGCGTTGCACGCGATCCTTGAGCTGCGCACGGAACACGTGTTCCAGGTGAGCGTCGCCATACCGAGCCTCCAATGCTTCAAGGAGCTGCTCGTAAGTCACTTCCTTACCGAGAGCTTCCAGAACAGTTAAGGCCTGGTCGCGCAAGCCCAGGGTGAGGGCAGTCATGGCCTGACTTTTATTCCACCCGTTCGCCTTCATGACAGCCTCAAACTGGATTTTGTAGGCCGACCAGGAAGAAGTTCCGTCGAACGGTGGCACTTTGAATCCACGTAGCGAAGGTGTTGTAGCTACGGGAGCTGCGATTCCATCACCCAGTTTCAGGTAATCCAGCGTTTTCTTCACGTCAGCCATCACGGTTTCCTTCACGTCAGCCATCACGGTTTCCTTCACGTCAGTCATCACGTTGTCAACCCGATTATTCACTTGGTCGATTCGGGTTTCGGCTTCCGACAGACGGTTGTCATGTTGAGCAACCTTTTCCTTCACCTCCTTCATGTCTTTACCGAAGGTAGCGTGAAGGTCCTTTATAAGGAGCACCTGCTCTTCCTGGCGGCGCGCCTGCTCCTCCTTATCCCACTTCTGACACCAATTGTTACGAGCTTGGGGTTCGTGACAATAAAAACTGCCGATTTAATCACCAAAAATTGACACTTTAATCACAACACTAATTACAATTCAAACACACTAATAAGAAACACAATTGCACTTACTGATCACTCTTAAGTCGCACTCGAATATCGCCTTCGATGTTATCGCTCTTATCGCTTAATCGAAACTATCCGTGTCTCGCGGCCCACCCGGCCTTATATAGTGCCGCAGAGCTAGTACATAAACATCTAGAACGTTCGAGTACATACCGGTCCCGACTGACTCGACGTCGATAGTTCTCGGAATTACTAGTACTTACAAAAAGGTCAAATAGGGTCAAGGTCCTAGTACCGAGATACTAGTTCTGCTACCCGATACTAGATGGCGCTAGTGGTAACTAATGTCGCCATGTATCAAACATTATTTGCGGCGCGCAACATTACCGTAACAGTGTCATCTTTAATAAAATTTAATATTGCACGCTGTCGGGGTGTTTTTGAAAAAAAAAATATAATAAACTCCTCTGGCAACCTTTTCTTCCTGCAATTTGCATTTTTAGTAATTATCGTGTCCGAAAAAATCTGATTTTTATACATTTAGGTACAGTGCGTGCCACGTAAGAAGAGACTTGACCCCGCCTCCCCCGCCTCTTTCCGCCGCCCCTATGACGTCCGGTCCCGTCCCGCACTCAGACAGTGCGGTGCGGTGTGTGTGTTCTGCGCATGTCAGACCACGTGGTGTGTCAAGTCTCTTCTTACGTGGCACGCACTGTAATATACATATTACCTATAAATTAAAGTCGATTTTCGTGTCTGGCTATGTGACGAGGTTCTCTAAACTACGCAAACGTCGTTTTAATAACCGATGAAATATTTCAACGCGGAGGTGTCTAAAATCATATACTGAATCCATAGTAACAGGTGGTGCGTCGATGTATTATAATAAAGAAATTATGATTTTTTGTCAAGTCGTAAAAAGGGCGAGTCGCGAGCAAAACAACCAATATAGACTTGAATTAAAAGAAATAAAGTGAGAAAAAGATATGTGGAATGTCTGGTGAGTAGACAGTCAATTCAATTACCTAATGGTGGCCGTGTGGAACACACCTCTTGCATGCGATGCGACGCGAATGGTCTAAATCGTGAACATAGGCTAGGAGATAGTACATTTTTATTAGCTACAATATTAATCATCAATCATTTTATTGGAACGCTGTGGGAAATGGAGCCGTGGTGACCCAGTGGTAACAGCCCGACTTAAGGCGCTTTAATAATTAATTTATTTTCAGACAAAGTCCATACCGTTTACATTACATTAGAAAACATAAAATTGATATAATAATCACACATACACAATAAAATATTACTCAGACATTCAAATCAAATAATATTTAAAATACATACAAAAGTCATTCAAAGCAAAAAAAAAAATACATACACATTTTATCCAACACGAACAGAACAATTAATAAAATAAAAACACATAATATTACTTAATACGAGGGGATGTGCTACTATGAAGCTGCATCCACCTCTGCAACAGGGGCAGATCCCACCGCTTGGACAATACATTCAGGCCACTGTTCGAGCTGTTTTGTAGGCGACTTAGTAGCGAAACGCTCCGTTTACTTACAATCGCGAAAAAGTCATCAGCCCGCGCCTCAGCAAACATAGTCGAAGCACTACAACACCGCGGAAACCCTAACAACATCCTGAAAGCATTGTTAACTTTACTTTGTGTAAATAATTTCATCACCACTGCTCTCAAAACGGTGAAGGAAAACCTCGTAAGGAAACCGGCATGTCCTAGAACCAAACATTCAAAGACATGTGACATCTACCAACCCACACTGGGCCCGCGTGGTGGATTATAGTTCACTCCCCCTCGCAGAAAGGCATCATGAGGAAGCCGGCATGTCGTAGAACCAAATATTTGAAGACCTGTGAAATTCACCAATCAGTATCTCTCTCTCGAGGAGAGGAAGCCTGTGCCCAGCAGTGGGAAAGTTATAAGCTGATTGATTATGCGATGTTTTAAGTGGATAACTATTTAGGTGTTTGTTGTGCGAACACGAATAGCTGATAATAAAAAACCTTTAATTATAGATAGACACATAGTTAGCAACGAAATAGCTATAATACGTAATGGCTAATCTGCCTCACATCAAAGAAGGAAAGCTTTACTAGTCAGGAAGAATAATTTTAGTCAGAGTTCCTAAAAGTTTGACTTTAAATTTTGGTTATAAAATAGAATATTCTTTAATATGTGCATTATATATATATATATATATATCAATGTAATTATATAACACACACTGCACACATACACTCAACATAAACACACATTAATATGCAGTAAGAAACAAAATGTTCAAAGATTTTCTTTGTACAGCAATCATTGCAAAAACTATGGAATCAAAACAATAAATGTTTTTTTTAAGATCTTTAAAACGAATAAATAATAAAAAAAATTAAATATGTTTCAATATTACTACAATAATGACATACTTAATAAAAATTATTTTATTAAATAATGTCGTAACATGTACTACCTATATGTATTTAAACAACTGGTAACAAAATACGACCCATTTATTTTTGGCTTTTCACTTTTGTTATTTTAATATTGTGTCAAAGTAAATCAATATATTCCCTAGGCTGTCATTTATTAATACGAATAAATGACAGCTTAGGGAACTAGGCTGTCACTTGTTAATACGAATAAATTATTATCTTTCCTTCTTGCAAGCTGTGATACCTATCGCCAGGCATTTTTGAATTCGATTCAAATTGAGCAAAAAAGTTTATTTATGATTTTTTTTAAATCTCTTTGTAGTAGAAGGTAGATGTAGTACCTATTAAAGGTAGAAGTAGATAGAAAGATAGAATTATGCTGCTTTATCTGAGATTAAAAAATTAATCACAAAAAAATATACGTATATACTTAAGTAGCCGTGATTTCACCCGATTTGCAGTCTGTCTCCCTGCCTATAATACAGCCGCGCCTCAACGTGTTTACATGAACCAGACTGTTTACGTTGCCTGAGTAAAGTCTGAGCTTTAACATAGATTTTAACAACATTTAGACATGAAATGAGCCCCGCCTATGAATATACTACTTTGTTGACTCCCGCTAAATGTCGAACGAGCGAGCTCGTTCAAAAACTACGAGCAAGGTGGTGTCTTTGATATGGCAACACCTTTGAGTTGGAACTTGTTTTACGTGTAACGTTTTATGGAATGATTTTCTTTTTAAAGTTTAAGAAAAGATTCATTTTGTTTCGCTTTGTAATTTGGTGGAAAACGTCGTACAGGTGAATGAGAGGAGTTGGTTGCATTTTTTTACGTTACACATTCAGCGTTGATTTTCTCATTTTAGGAATCTATTCTTTGTTTTTATCTTCCCACTGCAATGCGTGGGTAACTTGGCCCCGAAACATTGATACTCTTTACAAATTGAAATAATCACTATTGCAATGTTCTAGCTAGAATGCTATTTATAGAACACACTTTTCGTGCAGCAAGTAGTTTTCTTTATCAAATGCATAAATTTTAGTTTTATTAATAGGCAATGGCTTTACTAAGTAGGTACTGTGAGAGGTGTACGAGCTCTCATTACCGGAACGAGTAAATAAAACCAAAGTTTGTCATATTACTTCAATAATAATTCTTAGAAGATTGATCTACATTTTTCCGCTCCACCCAGAGCGGGAGGGGGTCATTTGATGATTTCCCATCCTGAAAAAAAATCTACATTTTTATCCTTGTCACTTGGCTTGTTAGCCAAATCTGATTCCTACGGTTGTTTTTTTTATTCTTTTTAAAAACTATTTGTTTCTCTTATTCTTGCTATCTACTTTTCAAAGTTTTCATAAAGGTTGATGCACCAAATATGCTATAATCTCTAATTTACCTACCTACCAATATAATCAGAAGCAGTACCTATATCCCAATTGAAGAATATCCTGGGTTTCAAATATCACCTTAACCATAAAGCTTTACTTAATATGCATAGCATTCATAGTATATCCCCCTTACTAATAAACGTATTATATCAGAAGCATAGTTACAAACCGATTTTTCTCTTTAGTCGTCAGTAATTTGACTTTCGAAAGTAGAAGAAGACGAAGCGTTGTGTACTATACAGACGCTATACAACGTTTATTAGTAAGGAAGTTCATAATATGTAGGTACTGTGGGGCCTATTAAATGATACAACGTTATAATAATTACGTTTATTCCAAACGAACGTTTTTACATCAACGCGGAATCGTTCTATCGGTGAACCGTTCAACGGCGAAACGAATGTCGGAGAAATGTTTCAGAATCGCGCTTATTCTACGAATATCATTCTTTTTTTGAAATAATTTAAAAACTCATTCTAAATTGGCTTGAATGCTCGAATGCAACCAGAGTTATTTTTCTGCCAGCCTACACAACATAAGGTCTACTTTTGCAGACAACCTTTACAGTGCATACTTAATATGTAACTTAGTTAAACTATAGGTACCCCCATAAAGTGATAGCGCTGTACAATTGCTCGAATGCAACCAGAGTTATTTTTCTGCCAGCCTACACAACATAAGGTCTACTTTTGCAGACAACCTTTACAGTGCATACTTAATATGTAACTTAGTTAAACTATAGGTACCCCCATAAAGTGATAGCGCTGTACAATTTAAAATAAATTTAATAATTACCAACACCTTTGTTAGAAGGCGGTCATAACTTATCCGTAGGGGACATGGAGCAGGCATAGATGGAGTGCCACCTTGTGATAAAATATGATCATTTTTAATAATGTCACAAGCATAATAATATATGTATTAGAAGTATTAATTACTTCCCTAGAATTTATATGGTAAACAGTGAAACAAAATAATTTAGGAAAATAACAGTTTCTTGCGACCAATACAGAAACAGATTAAATATTTGATATTATTAGTCGCAAAGTTAAACTTTATCTGTACTCAATAATCAAACTAAAGCTGACTAAAACATGTTTTGATTCACAAATAGTGTACAACGGCCAGTACCTAATCTACCACAGACTGTTTATATTAGTGAGTTGCGGAACACAAAGCTGATAGTGCTACCTGAAATATTTTTAAAATTGCGTCAAGGCTCCTTCAAATAGGCGCGACACGACACGCGACACAAAGGCACCGCAAGTCGCGCTACGGGTGGTGCCCCGCGCGATTATATCGCGCCTTTAGGAGCCTTTACTCTCAAACCAATTTTAAAAGATTTCAAGGAGAAAGAAAAATTGTGTGCACTCCATTTCTGTCATACTCCGTGGTTTAAAAGGTAGGCTGGGCTCGCATAATCATATTTACAGCTAGCCTACGTCGCCTTTGTTTCGTTCATTATTCAGCCTTTTGTCTTTCCCGTAATAACTTTTAACCCCTTTAGTATCTTCGCTTTATAGCCAAAACAATTTTTGTTCCTGGATTTTCGAGGGAAGAATTGATTGATGTTCAGGAAATTTGAAGAAGAATATTTTCTTGAGCTATTATTGTTTTGGTTGTAGTCATATTTCCAAGTAAAAAGGGGAACTAATTAATATATGTTGCTATTTACTTCTTTTTGGTGTGACGTAAAGTCACTGAAAATTGGTTTTTATTCATCACGAGTTACTGAGCGCTGTTTCTGGATTTCCCTTATCCATGTTGACCTTTAACCGATTGAATGCCGTAATTACAGTAACAATTAAAAAGCCATTGTGTCTCGCGTGGATCCACGTTCCGGTGGATAATGGTGGCCTCAAAAATTCTAAAAATGTCTACGAAGAGCTTAGAGTTTTCGAACTTCACCATATCAACATAATTTGGCAAAGGTGTATAATTAATTACATTGAAATAGTCTCCGCGAGAGGTGACTTGTGGATAACATTAATTTACTTTAAAGACACACTCCCGGACTACTAAATTGAGCCCCCATGCATTCTCATGTACAATACAAAGGCTTAAAACATCAAAATAGTGATGTCGACAATTAAGTTTTGAAATGTAGTATTGAAGCAGACATACTAGCCATCATTTTGTTGTCATTATTGTTCCAAATTCGAATTCGCATCCATTTAAAAAGCTATAGAACTTATTACCAAAAAGCAAGGTGGCTCGATTTAAGAGACCGCATTGCATGTGGAATGCATATTTTAATTATTAATAGTTGTAATTTATTATCTAAGGACTGTGATCTGAAAATATTGCGTGGAACCCTAATTCTTTTTCTTAATGAAAAATAACCTAAGTTAGTAGCCTCCTTATAACATCAGCTGTCTGCCAGTGAAAGTTCCGTCAAAATCGGTCCAACCGTTTCGGAGATTTGCCGGAACAAACAGATTGACAGACAGACAACAATTTCAAAAGTTGTTTTTTGTTAAAAAATACCGTTCATACTTTCATTTTATATAGATTATTAGTGTACCTACTTAGATTTAATAAATGACTGGTTGATGTCGATCAACTTCGTATGCGAAATCACTAGGTTTTTAAAAGAAATATTGTTTTTATAATAATATTATGTTTTGCATATACTAACATACTTATATGCTTCATGATTATGATTGTAAAGCCTTGCAAATTATATTTATTTAATTTTTGTTACTCACTGTCAAACTTTATTCTTCTAGAACTTCTGAAGTCTATCATAATATATTTTCTTTAAACTTATCACAGTAATTATAGCAGGTGCTTAGGCAACTTACTTACCAAAATTATGTTGCTTATTAAGGCAGATCACATAACACAACGCGCTTTAATTAAATTTTTATGCAATAAATCACGCGTGAGTTGGGGGGGCGTGTTGTCTGCGCCCCGTCGCATGGTGCGTTGTAGAGTGAGATCCACCTAAGATGATCCAAGATTTCAAAGGTTTAGAAAATCCTATCGATTCCTTTTAGTATGATTCTTAAAACAAAAGACACTTGTTAGAAGAGCTTCACGCTTGACCTTCATGGCATTAGTTTTCAACCATCTTCGACGTAGAAATTGTAATCGCCTAGTCTTCGTTCGCATCACCAACGAGGACATTATAAGCTCGTCTTCTTCATTTGAACTTTATAACACTGCCCATAAAGTTTAATATTCCAAGTGAAAAGTCATCAAACAATCTTTAGCTCTGTAACCCTTCTGTCTGTACAGTACCTATCCGGCGATAAATATTGCACATCGACCTTCGGAAAGAGACAATCGGCTAATTTCGGCTTCGTAGAGCGTTATCTCTGTCGCACGAAATACAAACAGTCCGGTATCTATTAGGAGCTGTTAAAACAAGTATGATTTGCTTCTTTTGATAATTATTTTTATTCTTTGTATAAAATACAAAAAGGTAAAGGTCGATGTGCAATATTTATCGCCGAGTACTGTACGGATCTTTAGGGTTTCATGATCGCCAGGTTTCGAATCACAATTAAGGCTCCTACAAACAGGCGCGACACGCAATATAATCGCGCGCGGCACAAAGGCACCGCTCGTTGCGCGACTTGCGGTAGCTTTGTGTCACGCGCGATTTTCTCGCGTGTCGCGCCTTTTGAAGGAGCCTTTATACACAATATGTATATTAAAACTCGTTTAGTATTCGAAGGTCGGACAGTCACTTTGAATAAAACAACAACAATCCTTTTGCATTGGCAAAACACAATTTTGTGTTTACTAACTAAAGTATAACACATTTATTCAGCTTTTAATTGATTTAAAAATAATACTACAGGCAATGTGGACAACTAATTTTAAAATAGAATTCCTGTGTAGTGTTATTTGATTAATTCAACGTTATTAATAATCGTGCGTGTGCGCCTTCTGTTATAATAATACTTGAACAAATAATGTTTATTTTAAAATAAAGCCATTTATCAGTTTATTGCGTTTCATTCGTTGTTCGTGCAACCTTATTAAAGTCGTTTTGGCTGTGAAAACCATTTGTTAAAAATGTTTAGGTAAGTAATATGATTGTATCCTATTAATTTGATTCCACTGTTGCTGTCTAAGGGACAAAGTTACCTATATTTTTGTATTTAAAGTCATCATCATCTGCCTAGCCTTTTCCCATCTATGTTGCGGTTGGCTTCCAGTCTAACCGGATGCAGCTGATTATTTAACATGGAGCGACTGCCTATCTGACCTCCACAACCCAGTTACTGGGCAATACGATACCACTTGGTAAGACTTGTTGTTAGACTTTCAGGTAGCGAAACGACTGTCAAAGATCCACAAATGATAGCTGGTACCAACGGCTTAGCGTGCTTTCCAAGGGACGGAGGAGTCTCGATATGTAAAGATGGTCATTTTGTATTTGAACCCAGACTAATAAACGTGTTATATCAAATGAATAGTTCCACACCGATGTCTCTCTTTCAGTCGTCAGTAATTTGAATTTCGAAAGAAGAAGACGAAAGCGTTGTGTAAACTATACAGACAGCTGACAGACGTTATACAACGTTTATTAGTAAAGGGGTTAGTAAATAAACACACATTTATTTAACATTAGAACCTGTTTGTACCAACTCCTTTCAGGTTTTTGATTGGTCATTAATCCATCGTTTGCAATGGTATGCCATTATGATGCATCGTAATGGCATAGCAACATCTGCCTCAAGGCTTTATCTCAACCGATTTTATACAGGGTGGTAGAGACATCGACGAACTGTAACCATGAATTCCCATGAAACCGCACATGATTCTAAACACCCTAGCATAACATTTATTAAATATAACCGACTAAAAATTTCAACGAACGGTCCAGAATTATGTACTGAATCCATGTTAACAGGTTGTGCGTCGATGTCCTGCCATCCTGTATAAAGGTATATGTATGAAAGGATCGTAGCAGGTGGCTTTCTGCCTACCCCCATGGGAAGAAAGCATGACTTTATGTTTGCATGTAAAGTCTATTCAAACATATGATTCAAATTAATATTATTTCAAGTTAAACAAATATCAACTTTATTTAAATGATAATTAAGTTGATTTCAGATTAACTAGCACTATTGAAAAAGTTATAAAAACGTTTGAAATTGTAGCGTAAACTAACCTTTATCGTGTAGGATTTAAAGTTATTTTTCCATAAACTCATATTTGTTTACATTTTTGGAAAATAAATCGCGAATGCAGATACGTCACTTGATGGTAAGCGACAATGAGGTCGACAATGGAGTACACTTGCTTTAAAGCTAGTTGTGAAGTTACTTCATCTGTTTGTGTTTTTCAGCCTCAACAATGCATCATGTCTGATGCCCTCGACAGGGGCAGGTCCTCAGATGTTCGCTGCCACGCTGCAGTACTTCGCAGCAGCACAGTGTCTCCTCAACCATGGGACCGTGCCGGAATCGAATATTGCAAGTATGTACTCATATTATTTCTTAGACGAGGTACTATAATAAATTCTCGTTAATATAATCCCGGGTCGTTCAAATAAAACGAGTAATTATAGCTTAACTAGGATAAAAGTTCCTATATTTTTGTCTACAATAACTTACATTATGAAACACAAAACTCAAACTCAAAGCATTTATTTTAATAAAACCTTGTACAGGCACTTGAATTGTAAAAATTAAATAGGCTGTCAGTAAGTCAGAAAGTTGAAGCTAGTTGCCCATTCCAAAACGTAGATCTCTGTGGAGAAGAACGGGCAAGAAACTCCAGGGACACTCTTTGTCAGCTCTTCAGCTAATCCCTACCGTTTTTATTTTATTCTAAATACAAATTAGTACGTGTCTCATAACTATGCCATTAACTTATCAAATATTCATAAAGGTTGCAGGGAAACACCAAATAGCCTATAATCTTTACGTTACCTACCTACCACACAAAACGTATGGTTAAAGCACTCGGTCGAGGAATGACTTTCACAATAACATAGCATTGCTGTGTCTGGTTTCGATGTACCTAAGTAAAGGTGCCGTGCCGGTGAAACTGGTGGAAAATCTACAGGTGACTTCACCTTTAATCTCTAAGTTTGGCAAAACTTCGGCAATCCTGGAAATTGGTCATCACCAACAACACCATCGTGTTGTTTTAAACAACCACTACAATACAACACACCACCACCACCACCACCACAACAACTACACCACAACCAATTTACAACCACTTTTAATGTAAAAGGAAGGAAGAAAATACGTTTATTCATAAAAAGTCGTCGTCGTTTTTAGTTACTAAGATTAGTTTTTAAGATTTAGTTACTAAAGTTTCCACTGTCCGTCTGTCTGTCTGTCTGTCTGTCACCAGGCTTTATATCATGAACCTTGATAGCTAGACAGTCAAAATTTTCACAGATGTAGTGTTTCTGTTGCCGCTATAACAACAAATACTAAAAACAGAATAAAATAAATATTTTAGGGGGCTCCCATACAAAAAACGTGTTTTTTTTATGTTTTTGCCTTGTGGTACGGAACCCTTTGTGTGCGAGTCCGGCTCGCACTTGGCCAGTTTTTTTTTAAGCCTCTAATCCTGTTTGGGAACAGACACGTTATCTGCACTTTCATTTAACGTTCTAAATTAGCATTTTGTTTAATACCGTAAAAGATTTTATACATAATATGACCATTCATTTTTCAGATTTCCAAAGTTTTGACTTCATTATAGTCGGCGGTGGAACAGCAGGGAGTGTGGTCGCGAAACGACTTAGTGAAGTTAAAGGATGGAAAATATTGCTCATAGAGGCTGGAGGCGACCCGCCTGTTGAATCTTATGTAAGTACCGAAGAGGATATAGCTCGTAGGACATAGCCATTTAAATAATAAAGGTGTTACTTTACCCACAAATATCTTAATACACTAAAGATACATTTGTTAAGCAAATCCAATCTGTGGGGTAATTACGTAACAGTGTAATTTCGTAACAATGGCTTTCATTTTGACAGTTCAACAACATTCATTGCGTTATTTACGTAGTAGGGTAGACAAATTTTTCGAAGGATATAGCTCGTAGGACATAGCCGTTTAAATAATTAAGATGTTACTTTACCCACAAATATCTTAATACACTAAAGATATATTTGTTAAGCAAATCCAATCTGTGGGGTAATTACGTAACAGTGTAATTTCGTAACAATGGCTTTTATTTTGACAGTTCAACAACATTCATTGCGTTATTTACGTAGTAGGGTAGACAATTATTTCGAACATTTTAATCAATGAATTAGCAATATCCTTCCAAGAGATTCAGATTGTAATTCATAGTTTGTTACGCAATTAGGGTGCTGATGTAATCAGACTTCTTCAACCTGTTTTTTTATAGAAAAGTTTAAATATCACTTTTATATATCAAAATAAAAAAAACTCACCGATTTATCGATTTTAGGCCTAAATTATCGATTCGATCGATAAAATCAGAGCAACAATACATGTTTCTACTAGTTTTCTTGTAAATCGTATTATAACACTATGGTTACTCCAAAATTTTCAGATACCAGGCCTGGACAACACGATGACTGACAGTGAATTCAACTGGAAATCTGTATCAACGAACAATGGAGCGATAGATCAGGCGATTGTTAACGGGTCCATAAAGCTGTCGAGGGGAAAAATGTTCGGAGGAAGCAGCAGTCTCAATGAAATGCACTATATTCGGGGAAACGACCAGGATTTCCAAAAATGGTTCGATGCTGGCAATGTAGACTGGAGTTTTGATGACGTACGGCGATGTTTTAAGAAAGCTGAAAGTCTTCAAAACAACAAATTATTAAAAGATCCTACCATTAACAAGTTTTACGGGAAAGAAGGACCAATAGTTATAAATAGATTCAACAACACTAAAAGAGATATTACTAACGATGTCTTAAAGGCTTGGCATGAAATTGGAATCAAGTATGTTCCTGACTTGAATGTTGCTGGTCTTATGGGTTCTAGTATTGTAACGGTAACAGCTGCGGATGGAGTGAGACAAAGTACTAATACAGGATATTTAGAGCCTATCAAGAACAAATGGAACATGAAAATACTTAAAAACGCTTTCGTAAGGAAGATATTGATAACGCAGGATTCCAAACTAGCTTTTGGTGTTGATGTAGAAAAAGATGATAGGATCCTAACTTTTTATTCAACACATGAAGTTATTCTCAGTGCTGGAGCGGTGAACACTCCTCAACTTCTAATGTTGTCAGGTATTGGTCCTGAAGAGCATCTTCGTTCTAAAAATATTACATGTTTTGTTAATTCTCCAATGGTAGGACAAAACTTGCAGGATCATCTCTCAGTTCCAATAACTATATATGGTGATAGACCAGAGAAAATGACAACGAAGGAACATCATCGTGATGTAATAAATTACATTTTAGATCGTTCGGGAAGCTTAGCCAAAAGTAGTATGTTCACAGATATAACAGCATTTTATTCCACCAAGAACATTTTATCTCATCCAGAATTCCAACTCTATCTATCAATAATACCGAAGAACACTTTTGACTTGAAGCAATTCTTGAAATCACAATATAAATACAAAAATTCTATTGTGGACTCCATAACAACATTGAACAAAAACCATTCACTGTATCTCTTCGCCTTCAGCCTTTTGCACCCATATTCATCAGGTAACATCTCCTTAAATACAAATAACCCTGAAGATCCTCCGCTTATATTCACAAATTACTTTAAGAACCCAAGAGATCTGGAAGCAGCAGTTCAAGGAATCAAGATGGCATCAAGAGTTGCAAAAACCACATTTTTCAACACATTAGGCGGGTTTTTGGGAAGAATGAACTGGCCTCCTTGCGACAATTTTGAATTAAATGGTGATAAATACTGGGAATGTGTTAGTACTAATATGGTAACTTCAATGAGTCATCTGGTAGGTACTTGTAAGATGGGACCTAATCCGAAGACATCAGTCGTGAATAGTAGATTGAAAGTCCATGGGGTAACGCACCTAAGAGTGGTAGATGCAAGTGTAATGCCTGATATAACCAGTGGTAATATAAATGCACCTACTATTATGATAGCAGAGAGAGCAGCAGAGTTCATTAGAGAAGAATATAACAATTTCTGAAAATAATTTATGTTGATGACCCTTTTTGAATAAAAGAATATGTATTTATTTATTTAATACTTCAAGCACATAAATGTACAGAGGCGGACTTAATGCCATAGGCATTTTCTACCAGTCAACCTTCGGGTGATGCAGAGACAAACAGTGGTAGGTGCAATCAGACCATTGTGGAATAAATATTTTAAATATAAAGATAGGCATAAACCTATTAAAACTGAATATAATATATACCTAATTACATATAAATATATTACAAATAAATATACATAAATACATAAAAAAACTTAATAAAAAGAAATAAGACATACAATGAGAAAATATTACCGTTGTGATGATACTGCCAGCTTCTTGCGAATGTGCTCGCGAACCTTAACCTTAAAGGATAATCGATTGGTTGCCATCCTGATTTCCTGGGGGAGCGTATTCCACAGAGAGATAGCCTGAACGAAGAAAGAAGAGTGAATGAAGTCTGTGCGGTGAGTGGGACATTGGAGAAGACGATTGTGTGATGAACGTAGATTTCTATTGTGGTTGGCGCAAATGTACTGAAAGTGTGGGGGTGTGTATGTATTGTAAATGTTATATATAGCACTGTGTGACCTAAACCCGAACTTATATCACGCTTTTCTGTGGTTTAAATAGTTCTTGTTTACACCGAAACGGCACACTAAAAAATAGTATACAATAATGGTAATGTACTTTTTGAAGATATAGTTTTTTATTTTTAAGATGTTACATTGCACCGGATCTATAAGTAAAATAAGTGCAGTGCCCGGGCCAGTGCCAGTGAACAGTATAATTTTAAGATTTTTTTATATAATTATGGTAAATAATGCAAAAATTATATTTACAAAAGAACTGAGAGAAACGTTATGCTTTGCAAGATTTTGTAACATGGGGCTAATTACATAATTACAATTAGGTTAAAAGAAAACATTTTGTTACGAGAATACATTTTGTAAAGATTGTTAAAGTTTTTTCTTTAAATTCCTGGAACATTGT
Source organism: Luperina nickerlii (assembly GCA_963855955.1). NCBI lineage: Eukaryota > Metazoa > Arthropoda > Insecta > Lepidoptera > Noctuidae > Luperina > Luperina nickerlii. Next base: position 8,775,980 of record OY979665.1, read on the forward strand.
TACGATATTGGAGTGCTTACAATGAATAATTTTGAACTTCCGCCTTTGGAGCGCCAGGCTAAAATTACTTTCATTATGTTCTATTATTGTTTGGATTTTTATTTTTCCTAACAAAAGCATGAAGTACGTACTACAACTCTTTCTTTAGGAACCCTTAAAACAACGGTTTTATTTTAGAATTATGAAGAAATGTAATTTCTCCTTTGTTTTTACTTTTTCGTAACAAATCTAGAACAGCGGTGCGATTCTGTAACCATCTCACTGTGAAAACTTAGGTGAACTGAGCGTGAAGTGAGCTGTCAATAGTGTCAATTCCTAGCAAAAACAAACTCACTTCACCTAAGTTTTCACGGTGAGATTTTTACAGAATCGACCGGCAGTTTTATATAATATCTTGTTTTGGCCAAATGTATTTATAACTTACTAGCAGGGCCCCGCGGTTTCACCCGTAAAAGTCTCGATCCCGTGGGAATATCGAAATACGAAGTAATTCATGTCCTAATCCTCCAGGTTATGCTCAACCATGTGCCAAATTTCATCTAAATCGATTCCCCCGTTTTAGCGTGAAAGCGTAACAAATACAGGGTTATTTTTCAAAGACCAGCCAAATTTATGGGTGTGGTACAGACCATCAATCTGAACAACTTTCTCCATGGGACCAATATCATAATCCCGAAAAAATTTTCAACTGTCCCATAGAAAACTTCAATACCTACTCGACCTAAACGTATGGGACAGTTGAATTTTTGAATTTTTGAAGCCGGTGAAGATGATGAAGGCGATGGTTCGAGACTCCCTTTGTTTCGGTGAGTAGCGGGAATTGGTGCCTGCTTACTCGATGCGACACGACGACGACGCGGTGACGCTCGACGACTCGACGATGCGGCTATGCGATACTGGTAAGTTTTATATTATTGTGCATGTTTAATTTTTGTGTTTGTATTTTGTGTATTTAGTATGTTATATGTATGTAGTTATAAATATTTGTAATTAAGTACTTATATATTCTATTATATAGTGTTAATGTATTGTGGCTACGCCACAAATATATTGAATATTACTAACATGCAATAAGGTCCTACTTATTTAAGTACACATAAACAGTAACGCTATTCTGTAAAAATCTCACCGTGAAAACTTCGGTGAAGTGAGTTTAAAGTGAGCTGTCAATAGTGTCAATCCCTAGCATCAGGTGGAATGACAGGTCACTTTAGGCTCACTTCACCTATTTATCATCTTTTTACAGAATAGCACCGCAGCCTATAATGTCCCCAGTGCTTGGACACAGGCCTTCTCTCATGGAAGTGGGCCGTAATCCACTACGTGGGCCCAGTAGAGCCCAGTGCGGGTTGGTGGATGTCACATGTCTTCGAATTTTTGGTTCTAGGACATGCCATGACATGGAATGCCAGTCTGGGTTCAAATCCACGACTTACAAATCGTAAATCGCCGCCGTTCCCACTGGAACACCACTGCTCTATGTATACCTAGTACCTACATAGTTTGTTCTCGATAGTTATGAAGGGATTGTCTATTTAGCTGTCACTGAACCCCATGAAACTGTAATCTCTAATCTCGCTAGAAATTTTACTGTTGTTGTTGTTGTTTCATGCTACTTTATTCATAGACTAGAGAGATAACGTAAAGTCACGTACACACTATTCTATAACGGTCGGGCAGTTAAGACTTATCCATAGGTACTGCTATGGACAGCTGCTATCGAACTATAAAGGAATTTTGAAAGCGTCAATGTGTTCTGATTTGGATTACCAGGCGGCTATGACGTATGTAATTAAATAACTGGCATGACCACTCACCATTTAGTAATAAATCGACGGCGAAGTGCCAATAACTCCTAACTGACAAAGTCAAAAATTTACACATACTGGATAAAAACGTTCAAAAATAGACACGTTGTTTTAGTTGGGAGGTAATATGTATTTCCACATTTTAATTTAATGTTGTTGTAATAAAAATACACTTTGCGATTTCACTAAAACATGCGAATAACACCTTTAAATTCAAAACGAAAAAAAAGTTAATTTCTCAAAAAAAAATCAGTTAGGAGGTATTGGTACTTCGCCGTCGAAATATGTATCTAAATGAGAGCAGTGCTGGCCCAGTGGTAACGGCTCCGACTTAGGTTGTAAGTTCGAACCGAGACAGGCGCTTTACTTTGTGTAAATAATTTCATCATCACTGCTCTCAAAACGGTGAAGGAAAACATCGTGCAGAAACATCAAGGAAAACATCGTGGCATGTTCTAGAACAAAACATTCGAAGACATGTGACACCTACCAACCCGCACTGGGCCCGCGTGGTGGATTACAGCCCACTCCGTCTCAGCGTGAGGGGGTCTGTGTCCCAGCAGTGGGAACAATATTATGCTATGTATCTAAATAAGGCTAATATTTCTTTGTAGATCGCTATACAGTGTGGCAACTAGGTCTTATCATTAATTCAAACCACGTATTCTACATTGCGTATTTTAAACATACACAATTACAGACCTTTTTTTTTCGTTTTAGTATTTACATACAACATTAAACTTAATCTGTAATTAACAATACCAGAAAGTTTGTGTTGAATTGTTGATATCATCTCCCGCGCATGTCTAGTGCCTTATTATCAAGGGTCGTTTATTTTGGGCTAATTTTTACGTTATTTATTTTATTTGAATAATTAATTTTCTATTTTTAATAAAATTGTTTATTTTATTATTTTAACAGACCGATACCAACTTGTAATAACCGCTGTACTATTGAATGTGACAATGTAATCGCCAATCCTTATAGGTCCTGTAAGAAGGATACTGTTTCTTAACCCTTTGACATTAGGAAGGGCTAGGAAAATAATCAGCACCACAATCTGAATCATTTTGAAGGACAATGCTAATACATTGCTTCATATGTTCGAAAAATGTGTCTGCTCAATAACGTAAATAACGCAATGAATGTTGTTGAACTGTCAAAACCCATTACTACTGATAGTGTGTTACGTAAATCCCCTTCAGGTTAGATCGTGTGGAATATACATTACTAGCTTCTGCCCACGACTTCGTCCGCGTGAAATTTCTTGTTACTCCGACCCACCCCGTCGCATCGCATCGCTTGCCCGCGCTATTACTTCGTTTTTGCTTAGCGTTCTTTCTGACTTTTTTTTATTTTTGCTCGGCTCCTAAAGGTCATAGCGTGATGTTAAATAGCCTATAGCCTTCCTCAAGAATTAGGCTATCAAATGCAAAAAGAATTTTTCAAATCCGACTGGTAGTTCCAGAGATTAGCGCGTTCAACCAAACAAACAAACAAACTCTTCATAATATTAGTATAGATTAAAGTAACAAAATTCTGTGAAAGGCAAAAAACTATTCGCTATTAACTATATCCTCGTCTTCTTTTCAAACCGATCCCTTACAACAAGGCGTGACAATATCAGTCAAACATGAAGCATAACATTTCCATTTGACCTGCCCATCAGGATTATTTACCTGCCGACCAAAGCTCTACGGAAAATCCGCCATGTTTTTTCCCGCTTTGACATCGCCATCATGGCGGTCGAGGTAAAAGACAAATGATCTGAAAATTTTTCAAGTTTGCTCAGGGCCCTTTCGTTTGCTATTTTTATTTCCTCTATTTTTATCTTTTTTCTCCCTATTCTTATTTGCTTCCCCTATGTGGTTTATTATGGTAATGATGAGTAATGTCGTTCTATTATTTTTATGAATGACTTTATTGTTGACTGACCGTTTGTATGTGAATAAGGGTTATAGATTTGTTTATTAGGTTGAATCGGTTAAATATAGTAGCTTGCTGACCGGTTAATATTTTTACTGCACTATGTACTGTTCTCACATGGTACAGTATAACAATAGTTTAAGTTTTTAAATCTTAATTATTGAGCATATTATAAAAATCGGAACTAAATTAAATTTAAAGAACTCTTAGCTATTAGATGGAAAGCTGAAAAGCTGTTTATCGAATCATTTTGTGACTATATTGATATGTAAAAGTAACAGCGTTAGTTGACTTCTGTTACTGACCGTACCGATTCTGGAAAAGAAGCCACTGTCAAAGTTGGCTTCACCACGCTTCGCTGAAGGATTTGTGATAGCAAATTGCTCTTATTAGCAGACAGAACCAAGGACGCTTCAGCAGGTAGGCCCTTTTTATTTGTATTAGGTCCAATATTACCTCTTATATCTTAACAAAAGATCTATTATCTGAATCAAATGTTTCATTATGCTAAACATAATTCATGCGGCGCTCGACTGAGTTCACCGAGACAGACCCCAGTCAATATCGTGACAAACGTGGTAGGAATACAAAACAGTTGAAGATCTTAGATTTCTTTATAAAGTACACCTATAAATTGGTCGTTGACATTTCATCGTCTTTCATGATACATTTGTTATTTGTTAAAGATAGCTTATGTTTTTTTTAATTATTTATTTTGAACGTTTTTACTCTAGGTACTAAATTAAATGATTGACTAACTAAATATACAAAAAGGACACTTAAGGGTACTCAGGCTAATTACATTTGTAGGATACCTCACCGCAATACATCGCGGTCTGCTGGGGGTTTACCTCGGTGATGGCATGTGCGTGCGAGTCATAAGCTTGCATTTATTTATCTTTATTTATTTATCTTTATCTATAAACATGCATTTATTTTACATAGAAGTGACATTGAGGTAGCAAGCTAAACCGCCACCGCAAGGTATTCAGTGAGGCATCTTCGGCATGTAATTACATCGCATCGCTGTGTGTCACCGGAAACGTGCCCAGAAGACTAGCAACATTTTTGAAGTTCAAAATAAGTTATTTTAATGCATATCACTGGTATTCTGGTTCCTTCAAGAAAATCAAAAGTCATTTATTCAAGCTAGGCTTAGAATCAGTACTTTTTGAACGTCTAAATTTCATTTGGTGCAACCTTGAGACACACACCGCACTGTGTATGTTTCGTTATTAATTTTATTTTAAGTATTCGTCATAGTGTCACTTTTATTTCGATATGTGTTACATTTTGTTTTTTATTGGCACCTTGTTTTATAATTATGTGGGTAATTTGGTTATCGTCTAATATTGTACTTTTGTGTGTTGTGCTGTCTTCTTGTGTGCGCCAAATAAATGGTTTATCTATGTATCTATTTATCTATCTATAAGACTGTCCCACAAAACGCCCGCACTTCACCATTTCGTGGCGCAACGACCTCCCGAGTAGCAACTGAAATAATGATGCTTGTGATGTAAGTAAAATGGGTTATAATCAACAGAGCCACATTCAGATTGTTGCTTTCTTTTGATTTTAGAGGTAATTTTTTTACGAACTCGCTTACTGCACTGTTTTCTTGACCTCTTCTTTGACAAAAACCAAAGTGTAATGAAAATAATATATAATAAAGCCATTTATTCCCAAAATTTACATTTATATAACGATCCTTAAAAAATCTATATCAGGCAGTGCATCACAAAAAAAAATAACTATTAAAAAAAATTAAGTCTTGCATGTAGCATTCCTGACTTTAAATGTTTAAATACCTATGTACCGTTTGAATTCATTTACATGCATTTTTATTTCATTTAATAGGTATTTATTTTAGAATTTATTATACATTATTTCAAATTGACAAACAACATTGTATTTAATTAATTGATTTTATTAATGCTTAAATAGTTTGCAACCACGGACACATGCGAATTACCGGTTGCCTTGATTTAGCACTCAATTTTTTTTTTTTATAATGATGATTATTTTGAATAGGGCTTTCACATAATGGTATACATTGTGTAAAAGCTCTATTCAATATAATATTGAGTGCGTGTTAAAAAATGTATGGCACACATGTTTGTGTGCCATACATTTTCACTAAGCAAATGGCTTGTTGTTACAAGCTATTTGCTTAGTGCAGCTGCATCGTAAAAAGTAACTAAAAAAACCAGAAGGCCAATTCTCGTAATTTAAAACGTTTAAAATCTAGTCGCAGTGTCATCTTGGCGTCAAATAAACGTCAAAAACTTGTCAAAATATAGGGAAATTACAGGTATTTTTGACAGATTGAGACCGAGATCAGACTGTCAACGTTCTTAAAATTACGAGAATTGCCCCTCTGGTCATTTCCCAGCTTTAAATAACAGACGTGCTTCTGACAACAGGACAACCAAGCAGTGTGTATTCTCACCGCGTTACTAACAAGTTTGTGATGCCATTCTTAAGAGATCGAGAAATACCGGAGATTAATCTGTATTAGATAAATGAGAACGTTAGACGTTGTCCCAGAATAAAGTTTAAGAGTATTGAAAGTTGTGTGTTGAGCCTTTTTGTGGACGTGTGGCTCTTCATAAAGCGGTTTGATAATGTTAAGAAAAAAAATCACTTTTTGGGCTTCGCCGCAGACGGGTTAATATATAGCAGCTCTCTTTAGCCAGGGGTGACGTGAAAGGCATCTTAGTTTGTCAAGGGGAGCAGTCCTCAATCAGTACCGTCATTATTTTGCTGTAATAACAACACAGCAAAATATGTTCAATCCCTGATTTACCTTTAGCAATCCTTGCCAAGTATTGCAGTAGTAATTGTTTTTAAGAAGGAGGGGAAAATCGCCACTTTTCGATAAAAGTGACGATTTTCCAAAAACCAATTACTACCAACATTAAATATTAGTACATTTATTTTTTACTGTTACTATTCCATTTATTTTAAACAATATTTACCTAGGTTCTGATAACATCAATACCATTTATTTACTTTACCATACGCAAAATCGCGGATTGACGTGGAGTTGCAGACACCAGCTCGTATTACCTACCTAACCTACAATTTATTAGCATAGTTATTTAATATAATGCCACAACAACCAAAACTTTAAAATACATCATTTATAAGTACCAAAACGTGCGCCAGAGGTCACTGACATCATAATATCGCTTAAACTAAAGCTTCCGAGATTTGCGGCGTCCCGCAAGGGTGACTCGCAGTCGTGTGATAGTCATCGTGTATCGTTTACATTGGCTGTGGCCCCGAACGGCCCCGGCACTGGTCATAAATTTGGCCTCTGTATGGCCACAACAAACACTAAACTTATTATCAAATATCAAAACGTAACCTTAGGATAATAAGTTTTGATGGTATTCGATGCTTTAATCTTGGTTTGTTTTTCTCATCTTGGATCAGTAATCGGTTTATTTATTTATTTAGATTAGCCATCAATTGTTTATACAATTTTTTTTTGATATCACGTATGTAAGTGCAACAATTTACTTACAGGCTAACACCATTTGCACCATTTTTGGTTTTACATAATATCCTACTTATATTATAAACGCGAAAGTTTGTGAGGATGAATAGATGGATGGATGGATGTTTGTTACTCTTTCACTCAAAAACTGAGTGAACCGATTTTGATGAAGCTTTTCAGAATACAAAAACATAGGATGCTTTTTATCCCGATATTCCCGCGGGTGTGACAATAATACCATAAAAATCGTTCTACATTAAAATAACAGATTGATAGTTCTTTACAAATACATAAATCTTAAAATTAACATACAATAGCGAGATCATTGGTTGTGCGTAGAGTGCTCAATAATTATTGTATAACATTTTTCCGACGCTGTCATCGTGTATATCAGTAAGATTACTGCAACTGTTTAGAATTTTAATCTCACTCTTTCTCTTAAATCGGTAAATTAGCACAGGTATAGTCCTTGTACTCATTGAATTTTATGGAACAACAATTTAAACATTCGTGAATGCCCCGTAGTTCCAAAAGTAGTCTATATTCAATAGTTATGACTTCGTACTTACGAACGTTACGGTTCTCATACTAAAAAACACCAAGTGCATGATCATCATCATCCTTATTAAAATCCAAAAGAGAATTTCGATCATCAATTATATATATTTTTTTAACAGGTAGATAAAATATATTAAAAATAAAAAAGTCTCCAACACCATCATCATCTGCCTAGCCTTTTCCCAACTATTTTGTGGTCGGCTTCCAGTCTAACTGGATGCAGCTGAATACCAGTATCTTACATGGAGTTACTGCCTAACTGACCAAAAAAAAAATTAAAATAGTCTCCAACATGTAACTGAAAACAATTTAATATGATATTCGCGCATGTAGGTGTAAGCTTCAGAGATTTGCGGTATATCCCACAAGGGTTTAGCCGACCACGTATCGCTTACGTTACGTGTGGTCGCAACTGACCGCGTCCGTGGTCTAAACTTTATTCAGCATATTCTGGGGTCATGTTTTGTTGTAAATTAGTTCGTTCAGAAGTTTCTCGAGTAAATTGGTATGTTGTCTACCTGACTTGGTATCGACTGGGGCTAAACACGTGCCTGCTAATTTATTTGCAAACTAGTAAGTTATGTGTTTCAAAATGCTAATTTGAAAACGTGCTTAGCTTTAGGTGATCACTAAAGGAGATGTGGTGGCCCAGTGGTAACGGAACCAAGATACGAGTAGTAGGTCGTGGGTTTGAACCCAGGGAGGTGCTTTACTTTGTGTAAATTATTTCATCGGCACTGTTCTCAAAACGGTAAAGGAAGACACGTGAGGAAACCGGCATGTCCTAGAACCAAAAATTCGAAGAGATATGACATCTATCAACCCGCGCTGAGCCTGGATGGTAGATTACAGCTCACTCTTTCTCGAAGAGAAGAGGCCTGTTCCCCAACAATGGAGACATTATAGGCTGATTATACATTGAATGATCACTTCAATGGAGTACGGTTTGTAAGGTTAGGTTAACAGAAAAGAGTACATTGAATAACTACAAAAATTCTACAAACAATATCATAGACGTCACTAATTATGGTAGGGTGTAATTTTCAAGTAACATGCTTTACCTACCAAGGTTTTATAGTAAGATCAAAAGTCAAATTTTTGACTTATAAGAACTAATCGCATGGTAGCAGACAACTGTCCGAACGGAGCGCAAAGTTTCCCCGAAGGCATGGTAGCAGCCGGGTCAGCGGGATTGTCCAAAACAGTTACCGCTGGCCCGGAACATAAAGGGCTAAGGAAGCAACACAGGTGGGTTTTATTCAATAAGAGTCTGACACTCCCTTCCGCTTCACCCAGAGCTGGAGGGGTGATTTGATGATTACACACCCTGAAAAAAAAATTAAAGACAACCTCCGAACGGGGCGCAAAAATTCCCCGAAGTGTAAAAAAATCACGTATTTGCAAACCGACCGCAGTAAACCTAAGCTCGTTTTACTGCAAACCTCCCAAAAATAGAGATTTTATTTGCAACAGCATCCTTATTACGTTGCATTGTATTTTCGGTTATTTCTTTTATATTGACGAGACGTGACGAGAATATCTGCCTTAGGAAAAACCAGTGTTATCACTCAGTGCTCCTGAAGAACAATGCGGGTAGACAAGTTGATGCATTTACAAAGAATTGTTGATCTTTAATTCTCCCGTAGACAGGCGCAACGCGATTCTCGTATAGCAATTTCCATGAAGTTTTCATAGAAAATGTTCTACTAGCGTCGCGTCGCGCTATCGCGTCGCGCCTGTCTGCAGAAGCTTTTGAACTCACTTGTTAGCTGTCTGTCCGCCTGCTTGTTTTAACTGTTTAAAGGACTAAATCCCATTCAAGGAGGTTGTAGTTTTTTAGAAGTATATAGAAGAATACACAGGGTGCCACCGACATGTCGAGTAACCATCATGATCAGTCTATAATGTTCCCACCTACAAAAACGCGCAATTTACCTGTTTCCATGGATTCAATACATGATTCTAAACCTTTGGCAACGCAGGGTGCGTTGAAATTTTTCTTCGGTTATTAAAAATAAAAATTTCTGTTCCATACATTTTGACATGCGTTTTCACTTTTCTATAAAACAGCCAATTTTTTTTACAACTGACGAATATTTTCTACCCTAGGGGTCTAGAATCATGAGCTGAATTCATGATTACAGTTTGCGCGTCGATGTCCAGGTGCACCATATAATTATAACAAAACTTCCTTAAAACCTGCTACTCAATTTTGTTTTCAATTTCCACACGGAAGCAGTTCCGAACACAGCAGCTATTGTAGTTAGTAACAAAACTAGTAGTTAATTTACTAAAACAACATGACAAAATCCACACTGCTCTATTAAATCCTAACTTATTATGCTTACCGGTAATCAAAACAAAGCTACGTCAACAACTAGCCCCCGCAATAGATAATAGCCACAATACCAAATCCGCGGACTACGTCGCAGAACAAACAAACCAAAAATTAACTTTTGCGCCAAACAAACGTTTGTCATTCAATGTTTGCGGGGATTGAGCAACGTGGGCGCGATTCCCTATTGTTAAAATATTGACTGCTAACCAACCCGTTTACTTAGGATCAGTAGTTCCTGACTCAGCTTTGGACCTCGAAACATCGCCATACATAATCTTCGGCGATGTAATCATGTGGAAATAGCCAAAGGTACCACGGAATTTGGGTCAGAGCTCTTGAGGGACCGATTAGAGGGGATTTACAACCAAACCGTACTGTTTTTGCATTATTTCTATATAATGCTCTGGATATTTTGTTTCGTGTCTGTAATGTGGAGATAAATTGGTTTGTTTTGTAGCTTCAGGTCGTTTATAGATGTACTCGATCCAAGATAAAAGTTTTTGTTATGTACACATAACAAAAACTTTTATCACTGTTTGCATATCCAAAAACACAAATAACTTACAAGTTATTTGTGTTTTTGGATATGCAAACAGTGATGTTTCATAAGTTGATTATCACACATGTCTGATTGAAGAAACTTCTTGAGTATTTGTACAAATTACTTTAAAAAAAATGAATTAAGATCGACGACCGAATCTTTATCGTAACAGTGTAATAGTCCTCTAAACTATACTTCGGCCACGGCGGAATATAATGATAATAATGATAACAATAATGATAATAAATGATAATAATAATAAATAATAATCTCAACGGAGACTAGCATTCGGTGCGGGAGATATTATAGTGCACAAGTGTGCGCGCAGACACAGCTGCACTCTCTCATCACTCTCTCTCATAGTCCGATGGGATGGCAATCCGACAAGACAGGAGAGAGATCAGAGAACAGTATAAAAAGTACGCGAAAGCTCAAAAATTTTCAAGAAATTTATGAAAGCAAATGCTCGGGAAAATTTTATTGCCGGGTCGTTCAGCATTATACTAACAGACTGCATTGAATTACGTTTTCAAAGGTTAAACAAAGTTAAACTGCTTTTAGACTTCTGAATAGTCCATAATTCTTACTGTCCATTGAACCTAAACTTATTTGGATGATGTTTTCAGTTAAAAACATCTTAATCAAGGAAACAGCGGGAGGCACGCCTTTACTAAGTAAATAAATTGTCGTTTTGAGTTTATTTGGCAATGGTCCTTTGAAACAGGTCAACAGATTTGTCGATAATTTTAGACAGTCGTAGCTACGAAAAGTATGCGTATGATTTTATGTATAAGAATAAAACAACAGCACTTAAATTATAATTATTTATTTTATTTTAACTAAAGTTACAAGAAGAAAAAGTACGGTTTAACTAAACTTCAGACTACTACTTCTTAAACTACTAATAAAGTACTACTTAAAGGAGAGTGGGAAACAAATGTATGGGGTGTGGGTCCAACCTTCAATAGTAACATATGAATATACCGTTGGATGGGGCTTTTTAAGCGGAACATTAGTTACTAATAAAACTATGGTCAAATGTTAGTACTTTCGTCTTAAAGTCGTCCCAGACTAACACATTCTTTATGGATATTTATCCGGTAGAATAGTAATAATAATAAATAGTAATATTTGCACACACACGATTACGATGTTATTCCATTTTCCACAAAACCAATCGAGATGCAGTAGTAGTCCATTAAGGGCTGATTTTTCCAACGCCAGATAATTTTAGCGGAGGAATAATTTTGATTTTTTGACAATTTTGCCATACAATAACTGTCAGATATCAATTTTATTCCACGAATAAAAATTATCTGTCGATTGAAAAATCAGCCAGCAGACAAAGCTGTTTGTTTTACTTTGCCCTCACACTAGGAATTTCTCCTGTATTGTGGGTGCGTTTACAAACATTTAAACTCACATACACAAATAGCCAGACCCGGAACAACTACTTATAGGTCATACAAATATTTGTTCCGTGCAGGAATCGAACCCGCGACACGCAGGGCAGCATTGATCGCTTAACCACCGCGCCAACCATGCTGTCCGAGTCTGGGTAATGTTTATCTTATAATGAAGTAAACTACGATCATTAATTGCTTAGATTGGGATCACTTTTATGGCAGTATAATAGTTAGTATCACGGAACAGATAATATTATCTGTTCCGTGGTTAGTATTAGTGGTGGTTAATAAAACGTATAGCGCCAAAATATAACAAACTATGTGTACATAGCGTATAGCGTGTGCTATGAGCGGCTCTGACTTCGCGCTCCTCGGACTTCGCGCTATATTATAGCGCCTCGACCTACTCAACGAATAAAAGTTCAAACGCGCACAGCTGAGCCAGAACGAGATAGCAAGATAGCGTTCGCACAGCGGGGCCAGAACGAGATAGCAAGATAGCGTCAGCGACTATAATGTATAGCGCGTTAACATCTACCGCGCATCATCAATTCATCAAGTCCGTTTAGCGTGATAGCGTGTTGCTAAATTATAGCGTCACCGCGGCGTTCAGACTGCGCCCGAGTTTTGAAATAGCGCGCTATAATTATAGCGTATAAAATAACAGACTATATGAATATATTTTATAGTTTATAACACGTTTACAGTTTATAGCGGATTTGAACATCACTAGTTAGTATAACTCCGAAAGTGCTGACTTTTAACCTTAGGCATAATACTAAGTTTTATTCTGCATAAAAATACCTATTCGTTCATGAGTATCTTATTTCTATTGAGAGGTGGACCCACCATTTCTCATTATCCTTGGTTTTGAAAAAGATCTTATCTTATATTTTATTATATTTACATTTTTATTACAGTGATGTCAGTGTTGTTATATTTATACAAGCCGTGCGCCCGATGAGATTTCCATCAGTTAATATTACGAACTTCCATACAAACTTTCATCCCCTATTTTCCCCTTTAGGGGATGAATTTTCTAATAAGTAAATCTTTCCATATTGCTCACTAAGGGTGGTAGGGACACCGACGCGATGAATTCAACACATGATTCTAAACCCCCTAGCGTAGAAATTCTTTGAGGGTTATCAAAAAAAAATCAGCTTAGAACTCCGCGTCGAAGAGCTGGAGCTCTAAGCAGTCTGCGAGCATGAAGATTATTACTTTATGCAATTTTCTCCTAGCGGTTTGGTCACTGATGCCCATTTGGTGCTGAGACTGGAGTCTTCCTACCAGCTGGCGAGCCTTAATTTGAGGCTGCCTTCTCGCAGCATTTTGCTGAAAGCCGTTTGTTTCTGAGTAGTGACCATGAACATTCCTCGGTGACGTTCAGCATCAACTCCAGTAGCCCTGTAACGCACCCATAATCGGCAATTACGCTTGGCAGCGTGTGGACAGCGTCCGCTGTTTCACGTTGACCGCGCCCTGCTTCCAGCATACCCACAGCCTTCAGCATCTCTTCCCGCACTAAATGACGACATGATATAACGCTTCAGAGTCACAAAAGTTACAAGAAAGAAGCAAAAATGCTTTTCACAAGAAAAAAAAACGATTATGGATAGTAAGTAACCTCTGATGTTACTACGTTTCAAAATCGTACCCTGCGACCAAGTGAGGTTTTCCCTCCTTATTCCATAATGATTTTGTTTTAAAGATTTTTTTTTAATTTTGAACAATAATTTAATGCAGGTTCAAACAACATTTAAATTTTTTCGTTACCAGTACTTTTTCATAAGAGTTTTCTTAAATAAGTTGATATAGTCAGCTTGTTCCCTAGACTTTATTAAGTAGTATAATGTAAATACGTCATGCCACTTTCCCGCCACAAAGTATAATTCTCCCTCAGCGTCTCCAACAGTGTTCTAATATTCAAATTTAACATTAAACCAAAAAATGTTTGTCTGTCTGTTTGTTCCGGCTAATCTCCGAAACGACTGGATCGATTTTGATAAAATTTGGTATGTGGATACTTTGAATCCTGGAGGACAAAAGCTACTTTTATTCGATATACCACGCGGGCAAGCCGCGGGTGGAAGCTAGTTACAATTAAAATTTATACCTACTGCTAACCTTCTGCTAAGTCTGGTATCTGAACTCCGCGATTAACATGATCAGTATGCAAAACACGAAACAAAATGTAGGAACACAGTATAATTCTCCGTAAAACATGTCCATTTATTGTTCACAAGTACCGTCCCCAAAAGGGACATTACCCCGCATAACGCTGAGAATCAATTAATGTTTCACCAACAACATAAAAAAGGGTCGGTTTTTTATTGAATTAACAAGCGAATTGTCATTAAACCAATACTGTGTGCGTTATTGGCGACGGTACATGTTTGCTTAGGATCGTTCCCGATGTAATGAAACCGCTTGGTATTCATGAAACCCTGGTCCATTGGTTACAATTTATTAATATTGAACGCTGATACTCGTTTCGTTTAAACATGTTTGGTTTATGTGTAGGGATTGGAAAATTATGTTGCTCTTTTATGATGAATTTATAATATGATGTTGCAACTTTATTGTAGTATATCTATACTGACAACAAAGCTGAAGATTTTGTTTGTTTTTTTTTGTTTGTCTGTTTGTTTGAACTAATCTGGAACTACCAGTCAGATTAAAAAAAATCTTTTTGCATTTGATAGCCTATTCTGTAGGCTATTTAACATCACGCAGACGATGGCCCGGGCAGAGGCTATAAATATAATAAAAATGAGGAGTTAGTTTGTATTTTTGATTGTTTAAGTTAAATTTTGGTGCTCTCACGCTGTGTAGGTAATTTATAGATAACTAGCTTCTGCTCGCGACTTCGTCCGCGTGCAGTTTTGGCCCACGACCCACCACGTCACATCCTGGCCCGCCCGCACTATTATTTCGTTTTCTGTTTATTTTTTATTTTTGCTCGGCTCCTAATGGTTCTAGCGTGATGCTAAATAACCTATATCCTTCCTCAAGAATCGGGCTATCAAATGCAAAAAGATTTTTTCAAATTCTACTAGTAATTCTAGATATTAGCGCATTTAAACAACAAAAAAACTCTTCAGCCTTATTATTAGTATGTATATTATACTTAAATAATCTTAGGAAAACATCGTGAGGAAACCGGCATGTCCTAGAACCAAAAATTTGAAGACATGTGACATCTCCAACCCGCACTGGGCCCGCGTGGTGGATAATAGCCACTCCCTCTCACTGAGAGGAGGCCTGTGTCCTGTGTCTGTGTGTGTGTGGAGGTGTGTGTGTGTGTGTGTGTGAGAACGATATAGGCTGATTATGTATGGTATATATACTTAAATATAATATTATAATAAATTATAAATAGATGTCAGCGGGATTGTCCGAAAGGGTTAGGATAGGGCAAGGGAGGGGAAAGGGCTATGCTTGGAGATTCCCTGCGTGATCGAATCAGGAATGAGAAGATCCGCAGGAGAACCAAGTTAACCGACATAGCCCGAAGAATTGCCAAACTTAAGTGGCAGTGGGCAAGGCACATTGCTCGCAAAACAAATGGCCGATGGGGCCGAAAGGTTCTGGAGTGGCCACCGTGTACCGGAAGACGTAGCGTTGGAAGGCCTCTCACAAGGTGGTCCGGCGACCTTGTGAAGGCCGCAATAATCCGTTGGATGCGAGAAGCACAGAACCAGTCGAAGTGGAGGTGCTTGGGGGAGGCCTATGTCCAGCAGTGGACGTCTTTCGGCTTTCGGCTGAAGGTTCTCCACACGTGTTTAACGTATAAACATATCTAACCAATGAAAGTAACACACTCGCTCAACACACACGGTGCGGTTTCATTCCAACTAGATGCATAGTTCCCATGGGACTTAGGTTTCTGAAGAATGAACTCCTACAGATTCCAATTTTTGATCAACTTTAAAACCAGCAGAGTTGCAAGAACAACCTAGGTATTTCAAAGAGCAAAGATTACTTACATATAAACATTATGTGGAAAATAATTAATCAAGTCTGTGTCGCTAGCATATCCTGTTGGTCAGGAATCCAGTGTGACTGCTGATCGTGAGGTCCTGGGTTCAATTCAAAAGTTTGGCAAACTCATTTCCAGTTTTCTCAGTAGAAGCCCGGAGTCTAGGTTAGTGTACAGCTTATGATAATAGGGTAACCCTCTACTGTATAGGACTTTTAGAAAAATCTGGCGAAATTAGGGTGCAGGTTCCGTGAGAAATCAAACAATATTATGATTTCTCTACGTTTGTTCCTACCGAACCTTTTTACATCACTCCCGCTATATTATCACTGTTTTCTTCCAAACAAAAATCTAATATAAAAATTTTAAAGCTCATTCTTGCTTGACTGTTCGAATGCAACCAGGGTTATTTTATTGCCAGCCTGCACTACATAAGGACGACTTTAGCAGACAACCTTTACAGTACCTGCGAGTACTATACGTCCCCTACAACTTCAGAGACTACAGGTGTTTGTTAATTTTACGCTCTAACCAAAGAGATTTTATTGTCATTGGCTCTAACCCACGTTGACAAAACGTTCTTAAGCAACGTTTTAGACACATTTGGTATAGAATTTATGACATTATAAACAATCTTTTCACGTCCATACAATGTGTGTCGATCACAGGTGTCGATACATTGGCGTCTCATATCGATTGTAATAAAAAATAAGATTAGGCACACAATATGCGTAGGTTTTATACATTTTTTACACCACCTGCTCCATAATGTTAAATTTTTACGTCATGCAAATCTAACTTAAAATAGTCGTCTAGCCAGGCAGTAATATTTTACTGAATTTTATTATAAACCGCTGGTCATTAATATGTTTTTAATTTGGAAAGTCAACAAATAATTCGGTACGATAACAAAAAAAAGCTTGTTTGAAAACTCGACTAGTTTTTTTTTTTATATCGTTGAAATTGTGAAAAGAATAGTGTTCTCCTCAATGACAAAGGTGTCTTCGTATTGAGGAAACTTGAATCTCGAGCGTAACTGAGGATTCTAGGAGATCTAGGGGCAGTTTAGAGTTAACTCCTGAGCAAAGCGTGGGTAGAGTTAAGAGCTAGAATTTCGGGATTCTGCTGCGAGGGATTCAAACGCCCGTAACATAAGGTACTGCTTTATCCCCTTGGTGAATAATCTACGATTATGAACTAGATTACCATTCCCTATTGGTAAAAATGGGAGCCTAAACAGAATTATTAAAGCCGGTGGAAAAGAGACGGTGAATTTCAAAAGCAAAGATCAACCCTCTAGAGAGAGAAATCATGACAAAGTAACAAGCAGGGTCAGAAAGTCAACAAGTTATCACAAGTAGTACCTAATCACAGAATTACTTAGATCGACCGTCCTTTCTCCCTTTCCAACATTATCTCAGCATAATAGACTGCTTATACGTCTTACGACTGAGACTAGCCTACTGCCAGTGAGACTGTGCACGCCCAATCTTACCTACAGTCCTACATGTACCTACTGTTGGTACATACGTCCATATAATAACAACACGAACACGTTTATTGGTGTACTCGTATCCTGTTTCTAATACTTCTTTCATTGTTTTCGTACATTGTTACCTATAGTTTCCTTTGTAAGCTAGACTTTCCGTAACATCCTAAAGGTCATAGCACACGTATCAAACCGGAAAGGGATCGGCACCGTATCAACTCGAGCCGTTCAGTATTCTTTGTATGAAACTCCCTACTGCATCGCACACTAATCGGAATGGTAACGTAATCGCCTCGCCTCGGGACAAGCTCACGAACCGCGGTGCGGTGCGTGCGGCTGTCGTCCCCGCGCTTACGTCTCTCCATACCCGATCTTATGTCTCTTCGTCCACCTTTGACCCTCTCACCCCTCTGGCCTGCCGGCTGCACCATCAACGAGCAGTCGGCGAGCCGTAAGCGCGGCGTCGCCTAGCCGTAGCCGAGTCAACGTATCGGAGCTTGCGATGCGCTTTGGTTATGTGCTTACGTTAGGTTGACGCCTGTTTGACGGCGAGGCGAAAGGAGATACGGTGCCGATCCCTTTCCGATTCGATACATGTGTACCTTTATCCTAATAAAAAAAATGCTGTTTCATAGAAAAGTGCAATAGCTACGCGATCAAAATATATGGAACAGCATTTTGTTTTAATCAGAATCATGTACTGGATCCATGGTAACAGGATGCGCGTCAATGGTGCCACCCTATAACAAAAGGCCAACACCCGAAACTAAAAACGTTCAAAATCTAGTCGCAATCTCATCTCGGCGACAATCAATGTCAAAAACTTGTCAAAAATGTATGGAAAATAGAGGTATTTTTGACAGATTGAGACTGAGATCTGACAGTGATCGTTCTTAAAATTATAAGAATTGCCCCTCTGATACCGCGACATATCTGTTAAAAAATTACAAATTCGTCACATTTCCTCGACAAGTGTTAAACAGCATCTGTCGAGCATTTTTAAAGCAGAATGTGTATGAAAGAAACTTGTTAACACATTGAAGGACACTGAACGGGACACAAGTTTTATTGTTATTACGTCGAGGGGCGTTAAGTGTCCCGCAGAGTGTCAAATTGTCGAATTGCCAGACTGTCAAAGACAATCCCGAAATGGATCATCATCTGCCTAGCCTTTTCCCAACTATGTTGGGGTCGGCTTCCAATCTAACCGGATGCAGCTGAAAACCAGTATTTTAAATGGAGCGACTGCCTATCTGACCCGAATCCCAAAATGGTGTAATGTATTAATCGTCAGCGTCACAACCTAGTAAATGGTAGGGTATTTTCTTGCCTCAGAAGCTTTAAAACATAATAACTAAATATAGCCTCACAAACAGTTTGAGGACTACAATATCAGACATCCTATTCCAACTTAATAAAAGAGAATAAGCTTACTAAGTAACATGGCATTCCCTTTTAGCATTTTATTCCATGATGAGAGAATTTAATTACATAAGCCGTTTTAAACCTTATTCGCAGGTTTTTACGTTACATATTTACTGAGCATAGTACCTAGTAAATGATTTAGTCAACAATGTTTAATTTTGTCACAATAAGTGTTTGTTTAATAAGAGTTTTATTTATTAAATAAGAGTTCCTATTGATAATTTGAAAGTTGAGTTTTGTTTGTTAATTAAAACCTCGGCAAACTCGCGAAGTTGCTTCGACGAAGTACTAGTCTAAGTCACATACAGGTTTCTACCGAATCTACTTTACCTAGGATAGGTCATCCTGTATCAAACCATTTAATCAAGTCAAATTTACAGCATCCAACTAGGTCACATGCAAGTTCCTACCGAATCCATTTTTCCTAAGATAGAAAACCCTGTATCAAAGTTAGAGACCCACTCTGTACCAAATTATTTACTCAAATCAAATGTGCAGCCGGCCCCGTCTAGGCCACGTGCAAGTTTCAACCGAATCTATTTAACCTAGGACAGGATTCCGTATCAAATTTAGACAGCCTGTATCAAACCATTTACTTAAGTAAAATGTGCAGCCGGCTCCGTCTAAGTCACATGCAAGTTTCAACCGAATCTATTTAACCTAGGACATGATCCTGTATCAAATTTAGACACCCTGTATCAAAAAATTTACTTAAGTCAAATGTGCAGCCGGCCCCGTCTTGGTCACATGCAAGTTTCAACCGAATCTATTTAACCTAGGACAGGATTCTGTATCAAATTTAGACACCCTGTATCAAACCCTTTACTTAAGTCAAATGTGCAGCCGGCTCCGTCTAAGTCACATGCAAGTTTCAACCGAATCTATTTAACCTAAAACAGGATCCTGTATCAAATTTAGACACCCTGTATCAAAAAATTTACTTAAGTCAAATGTGCAGCCGGCCCCGTCTAGGTCACATGCAAGTTTCAAACGAATCTATTTAACCTAGGACAGGACCCCGTATCAAATTTAGACACCCTGTATCAAAAAAATTACTTGAAGTCAAATGTGCAGCCGGCCCCGTCTAGGTCACATGCAAGTTTCAACCGAATCTATTTAACCTAGGACAGGATCCTGTATCAAATTTAGACACCCTGTATCAAACCATTTACTTAAGTCAAATGTGCTGCTGGCCCCGTCTAAGTTACATGCAAGTTTCAACCGAATCTATTCTACCAAGGATACACAGTTCGACGTCCTCCAACTTCAACAAACAGATAAAAACAAGAATTCCACTTAGTTGAGCAGGCATTCCTGAGCCAAGTTCCTCACTTCTTATCTTGCTGGACTTTGCAAGTTATGTCTTCAGACGTCGCAGTAAATATCCAATGCTGAAGGGAAGAGAGGAAATCAAAAATCACCAGCTACACTACGCCAGGATCAAACTCAAAAGTCATTTATTCAAATTAGTCTGAGAATCAGTACTTTTTGAACATCGACAATACATAAGACAGTCCCCCAAAACGAAACGAACGCTTCAACACTTCCTAGTGCTTTAGTTGGGAAGAAGTGGCGAGACGAACTCCCCAGCAGTACAGCTTTCTGTTCCGTTAAAAGAACTTGATTCTATACGACAATAAATAATCAATATTACGAATCACGATACATTACATTATTTGCCATATGTCGGCTTGCACACGCCAATATACAATATATTTAGAGGTCATTGTACTCATCATTATGAACAACGTTCACTATGGGACCAAACCTGAAATCGCGAAAAAAAAATCAGCTGTTCCCTACATTTTGACGAACATAAATGTAGGGAACAGCAGATTTTTTTAGATGCGATTTCAGGTTTGTTTCTAAGTAAAAGTTGTTCATAATGATGAGTACCATTGTACTCATCATTATAAACAACTTAAGAGGTTGTTAATGTTTTACCAATAACCCTGTATATTGGAAACTACCTCAAGTAGAAATAAATTTCGGTGTTGTAGTGCTTTTTGATAAACTGATGCTCTTTCCCATGGCGCGATGTCTTACTCGCCTTTTACATTGACAATAGATGACGAGAATACAGAACCATACAAACTAAATGCCCGTCATCATCTGCCTAGCATTCTCCCAACTATGTTGGGGTCGGCTTCCAGTCTAACCGTATACGGCTGAGTACCAGTATTTTACATGAAGTGACTGCCTATCTGACCTCCTCAAACCAGTTACTGGGTCATACGATTATACCACTGGGTAAGACCGGTTGTCAGTCTTTCGGGCTTCTGACGGTCCGTAACGACTGTCAAAAATCCACGAATGACAGCCGGCACCAACAGCTTAACGTGTTTTCCGACGCACGGAGGGATCTTGGTATGGAGCGATGGTCACCCATCCACGAAAAACCTCGGCAAGCGTAGCTTAACCTGATCGATCGTCCCGTGCGGCTTTTATTACCTACCTAGCCACAATAACTAAATTCCTGTATTAAATGTTACAATTCCCCCCGTGGGTACGTATCGCATTGAAAATAAACTAAACAAAACAACTGAATATCATCCGCCATCGGCATAACTTCGACAAATTTACCAACGTATATCAAACTTCGCCTCCACAACTCAGTAAATTGGCATAGTCGGGTTGCACTAATCAATGTTCTAAACTCCGCCACCTAGTTAACACTTAAACACATACGCTAACGACGACAAGGTAACCGTCTCTTTGTCTCCTTAACTACAGTTAAACAGAATAGACTGGGGCGTCATGATATTCATAGTTGACCGAGTACGTAACTTCCTTTGTGAAGTTTTGTCGCTTTGGGGTAGGTAACATTTGTACTAACAGTTCGTATGTGAAACGTTAAACTTTGTTTAGAGAGTACACGAGCTACGCCGATTAAATTCCTTATAACAGAATTGCAGTTTGAGGTAAGGATTTGCATATACAGTCGTGGTTAAAATAATTACAGCTACCTAACTACAATGCATTTCAAGGTTCCGACTAAATGAAAGTGGAAACCTTCTTAGTCTAATTTTCCTGTCAGTCTGTCACAGAAGTTTTTCTCGAGATTTATGCAACGTAGTTATGCAAGGTATTTTGGCATAAATTTAGGTCTCGAGAATTCTGGGGGTGGAGGGGGGGTAAGTTACACCCCATAAATCCCTGTTTAAAATCAACTGTTTGATTTTAATTGAAATATATAGCTTGCGACACTAATAATGGCTGAGAAAAAAATGGTGCTTTAGTTAGCAAACTACATGCAAACACTTGTACTACACGGGTCAGTACGCAGGCCTTTTGACCCATGTAATTAATTCAATTGTTACTAAATTATATTGTAGTCTGTGGCACTGACTCAACTAAACAAAAATACCTACCTAATAAAAATATATGACACTTGTTTGAATTTTCGAATGAAACCCGCGCTAAATTATAGCCAGCCTGCACTATATAAGGCAAGGCTACATAGATTGCCTCTACAGTACCTACCTAACCAGTTTATGGACGCGTTTCCCTGTAAATAAAATTTACAGCAAAGCTGAATAATAAAAACAGAATTAAAACCACTACAACACAAACAAAAACAATAACGGGAATACCAACAAAAAATACCAAAGCCGAAAAATAGCGCGAACATCGCAATAACGATAAATAAAACGAAACATTGCCATTCTCACAAATTATCGTCACTCGCCAAAACATGGCTGGGGTTCTTTGAATTTCAGCTAATTTAATTAACGATCGTTCGAGCTAAATTCACAAAGAATCATTAGAATTGCAAACGAACTTAATGAGTTTCGTTTTGATTCGTTACTTTAGACGAGCAACGGGGAAGTAATTATGGATTAATTATACGAATATATACTGTGTTCGTGTCCTTAGTTAACACTTCAGTCGAATTGAATCCGTCTTTGTCTTAACCTGAGAGAAAGACCCCAGTCTGGCCTTCTTACCAGAGCATGTTATGCAAAAAGGAAGTGTGCGTGTTTTATTTTACGATGATAGGTACGTAATGTAATTATAGACATACAGTGGCCTCCAAAAATTTGTTGACATTTTTCCACTTCAGCTTTGACACACCACATAATGATTTAAAAGTCTAGTGATCGAAATGTTTGAACTGCTATAGCGTTTTTGTTGACAAATCTAACTACATTTGACTTATCATAAAATATAATCAAGAAATCCTGTATAGTACCTGATTATTTTTTTTATTTTAAATCTTAAGGCATCACAGCTGAATTGGAAAAATGTCAACCAACTTTCGGAGGCCACTATATCTTAGTATCTACTTCTTAGTTCACAAATATGGACAGTTTAGAATCAGATAACATATTTCCAAGTTTCCAAAAACGAAGCTTCTTAATAAATATTCGAAAGTGAAGCGTAATTAGGAAGGCGCTTCTTAGTGAATTTTCGCTAATCCAATGAGCTCAGGTCCCAAGCTGCTAGATTAAATTGGGATGTAGTCACAAACTCGGGCCAGAATGACCATCTCAATTAATCAAGTGACTTATTCGCGGCAGAAAAGCGGAGAATTTCGCCTAAAGTTATAATTTAAGGCCTTTAATAATACTAACGTTGCCTACGTACAAGTTTCTGGTAAGCTAATTATTACAATGAATAACTTCAGTAAAGACCTTTTTTAAAGTTATGTCTTGAACACTGGAATTAGCTTTAATTTCATGCCGTTTCTGATAATCAGCAGCGTTTCTTTCATACAAAAAGTTAAGATAAACCAGATAAATCTAGGTCATCATCATCATCATCATTACTTCAGCCGAAAGACGTCCACTGCTGGACATAGGCCTCCCCCAAGCACTTCCACTTCGACCGGTTCTGTGCTTCTCGCATCCAACGGGTTCCTGCGGCCTAAATCTAGGTACCTATAATAAAAATAATTGGTGAGTAGATCAAAATCAGAAATCAAATCAAAATCATTTAATTGCATAAATAAGATACAGAAATTTAAAATTAAAGTTTTTTGTTTTCTTAACACATTGAAGGACACTGAACGAGACACAATAGAAGTTTTATTGTTATTACGTCTAGGGGCGTTAAGTGTTAAGAAAATTACATCGATTTACATCGATCTCTTATTACGCCTTTAATGTCAACAGTTTTAGTTGGTAGATAGATGGCAATAAAGATGCTCATTGTTGCACCCTTTCTGTTGAGGACAGCGGACTAGTTAATGGCAATAAAACACGTTACAATATGAACACAACTACTAAATTTACTATCTATATCCACAGGTTTAAGAATAAATACATTGACTTTAGGCAAGCATGGCTTCAGTTAACGATACCGTGTCCTATAATAATATGCGGTTAAAACAATTACGACATTAGTGACCATACTTCTGGAAGCAAACTGGCTAACAGACAAACGCTTTCTGTAAAATCTATTTGGTGCACTTTGACAAGTAGATATGCTATATACAGACGCCAGCACATCAATCTACCCGTAACTGTAAAATTTTTCCAATCAACTTTTAACCTTATGCTTTAGCGATAAAGTAGAAAATCTATTAAAGAAATTTGACAGATTGTAATATCTTGATGTGCTGGCGTATGTACCTTCAATTTTCTTATTAAAAAAAAAATACATCAGATTAAAAAGTCGTACGGTAAAATAAAAACATCCTATAAGGGCTTCCATATTCAAATACATACGGCCATCTCACTTACGGATACACTCATAATTAAAATGTAAAACTGCGACCTACCAATTTCCTCTATTACCACACAACGTCGTCGACTGCAGATGTCAAAAGAACGCGCGGTGTCAAATTGTCAAAACCGCGACGGCGCGACGCGACGCGTGAGCAAGTAACTGGAGCATTAGAATTAATTTCCTGCTGTCATGACGCCGGCATGCGTTGCTTCCGAACTCATGGAATGTGTACCTAAATATCATTTATATTTTTCGTGGTAAAATAATTCTAGGTTTTGTATGTGATTATTTTACTACTAAATCTTCACCTCATGTTTAGAAAGCGGTAAACTTTATTAAAGAAACAATATATAAGCTAACACACTTAAAATAATATGTACATGTATATAAAAGAACCATAGGGCATCAAAAAATTCATCCGCATCGCTGTCAACAAAAAAGTGTCCAAAAGGCTGGCAGCATTGCAACGTTGTTTGGCGTTACTGATTCTTTGGCCAAAAAATAGGCTGGTCATGTAAAGAGTCGACCGACCGCTTGGCGGTGCCTCGAAAAACAAAGTGGCCACATTTGAAACGGGTCGTCACTCATGTGTGTTCCCCGAAAGCGTAGATAAAGGTGAACCTATACACAAGTGTGCATTTCACTAATTACGTTTAAGACTCATGTAATTAGTATATTTTCAGTAATTGGGCACAATGTACTTACGTAGGTATGTAACACACAACAAAACATAACATGACCCCTGTATTTCAAGTAAGACAGAGGTAGGTGTATTTAATTGTAGCATACCCACATTTTACCAGTTATGTTTTATGTTCCATGTAATAGTGGACGAGGAGTCCGTCGCTGAATAATAACAGCTGCACAGGTCGATCGATCAGGTTGGTCTGTGGATGACTGACCTTCTTTACATACTGAGACCTCTTGCCTCGGATAGCACGGTAAGCCGTTAGTCTCGGCTGTCATTCGCAGATCTTTGACAGTCGTTACGGGTAGTCAGAACCCCGAAAGTCTGACAACCAGTCCTATCAAGCGGTACCGTATTACCCAGTAACTGGGTTGTGGAGGTCAGGTAGACAATCGCTCCATGTAAAATACTGGTATTCAGCTGCATCCGGTTAGACTGGAAGCCGACCCCAACATAGTTGGAACAAGGCTAGGTAGATAGATGATATAATAGGGGGCGAGCAACAAATAGACAGTAGTGACAAAGGCTCCGACTTATGAATTTTAGGTCGTAGGTTCGATCCAAGACAGACGCTTTACTTTGTGTTAATAATTTCACCTACTGCCGGTCGATTCTGTAAAAATCTCACAGAGAAAACTTAGGTGAAGTGGGTTTGTTTTTGATAGGAATTGACAGCTATGACAGCTCACTCCACGCTCACTTCACCTAAGCTTTCACGGTGAGAATTTTACAGAATAGTACCGCTGCTCTCAAAACGGTGAAGGAATACATCTTGAGGAAACAGACATGTCCTATAGAACCGAAAATTCGAAGACATGTGACATCTACCAATTCGCACTGGGCCTGCGTTGCAGATAAGAGCCCACTCTTTCTCGAAGAGCGGAAGCCTGTAACCCAGCAACGGGTACATTATAGGCCGATTATGAAACACATCCATTTTAAAAACTTGACACAGAAATGGATCCCCAAACAAATCCATTAAAACGCACAACATTATCATCAACACAATCTGTACCATATGCAAGCCTTCCCAAACACACATATTTCCATTTGTGGTCACAATAACAAAACACGGCCTGTTGTGTTGTTGGCGGCATTTCCTCAGTTATGCACACTTGATTGTTAGTTTAGGACGTATAATACACCCACACGATGAACGAAGCGTTGCTTAACATACAGTAACTTGAATAAGACTCTACGTGGATATTGTACCGTCCTATGTACACCGGTTTTGAAATCACAATGCTCTCCTTTGCTTATCATTAAGTGGCAGAACTAGAAATTGCCTAACAAGCTAGATGTCAGATGTGGCTTATGAATGAATATTGTTATGTTGTTGACAGGCCTACACTGTCCTCCCATATCTGTTAACGCTGGAAGTTAAGAACACCGTAAAAGCCAATTATTTTTAAATGATTAACTTTGGAGTTTTTGGCCGGCTCTTCTCCATAGGAAACGACCAATTGGAAACGTGCACCTAGCTTCTGACGTTTTCTAGGTGCCCATTTAGGTTTATGTGAAATAAAATATTTTTATTTTAAATTTGTGTTTAATTATGACCTTTTTTTAATCACTTGAGAAAGAAAGAGCAAAAATCCCGTGAACGTAACCGCTTGTCTAGTGGTTGAGTGAGCTGCAGCTGGTGAGATTTTTGCGATTAATCTGTTTTTAATTCTATACAGGGTGGTCAAAAAGTCGTGGATCAAACGAAATAAAGGAGAAAGGACGGAATAGAGACCATTTCCAACAAAAAATCTTTCTACAGCATGGCCATAATTCAATTGCTCTAAAAGTTATGAATATTTTTGTATACCGAGTTCTTTTACAATTAGACTAATTAAAAAAAAATGTGAGTAACAATAAAACAAACGGTTTTGTATTATTACTAGATAATGTATCAGCACTACAAAAGTTCTATTGCGGCTCTGGGTACAAAATTTCAAGAGCAATTAATTTTTTCCAAAATTTTTGAAGCCTTACCAAAAATTTTTTCTCACTTTAAAAGCGTTGGAAATATCCTTCTTTATCTCCCTATTTCGTTTGATCCACGACTTTTTGACCTCCTTGGATATATGCCGCAAGTGAATTGTAGAATCCGCTGTTTTACAAAACCGCTAGTGGTTTTACAAAACAGCTCCGTTATGGAAAACCTCTGAATGTTGTTCAGTTGTTTTACATAACGGAGCTGTTTGAAAATTACTGAGGATTATTCTTAAAAGTGGTAACGTAATTACGAGGTCAACAATACAAAGCCTGCTTGTAGGCTTAGACACGCTTCCTATTTCAAGCCTCTTCAACTTTAAAGTCACAAATCTCAGACTTTCTAAAACCTGCCTCTTCTTTCCATCCATGTATTGACTCGACAAAGTCGGTTCCGTGGTTTAGTTACACCATTAATAACTCAAGAGTGGCTGGACCAATTTTTATGATCTTTGATTTGTTGGAATTGTCTCCGCCCCGAATACCAGAATAACTATTAAAACATGGAGAAAATTCACGAATAATAATTAAAAAAATATTTTCTCATATTTTGAATGGAACGTCTGTTTTGATGATTTCTCGAGAGCGGAGTGACTGATTTTGATACTTTCTTTTTGTTCGTCGAGAAGATTCCTCGCGTGTTAGAAAACAAAAAGAAAGAAATTTTCGAACAAATAATGTTATTTAAAAAAGTCATAGTGTAATGAGATAATCGAAAAGCCTTTAAAATCGATGAAAGTATTGAGAAGCTACGCTTTAAAAGGTTGTGGAAGCTATTTTCCCGTCGTTGTTGTGCGATTAGTGTGAAGTTACATATTCAAGACGTCACTCTATGATAGTGCCGTCTTTGTCTAACTGTTACTTTAAAGACGTTTATAACTTGGGATTTTTGAAGCTTTTATACTCTTTATAATATTGTTTGCAATATTTGCAAACAAAAATTTTTTGAATTTATAATATAAATATTATCATCATTGCTATTCAACCACTTTTACATCATTATCAGAAAGAAGAAAGAAAGAAGAAAGAAAATACGTTTATTTGCGGTAAACATGACGCAAAAAAGAACAAAACAAATAAAAACAATAAAAAAAGGTTGACATGCGTCACATCCACGCAAAACGGCTATCGCTCAGCATATGCTGCGACCCTATGCAAGACAGAGCCCCAGCGCTGGTTTTCAGCGACAGCCGGCGCCGACGTGATGACGTCGCACGGTGCAGCAAACAATAATTCATCAAAAAGTATTTATGACAAATTATTTATATTTTTAAAGCAACCAGTTATTAAAACGCTTTACTGGTATAGCGTACAAAAAACAAAATAATACATTTTAAATTAAAACGTGATTGAATAGAAAACAGGTATATAAAAAAGAAAAAAAAAACATACAAACAAAAGGAAATATACATGCTAAGAGAATATCATCCTCTATAAACGTTTTTCGCTTTATGTAGTGGCAACTTTCAGAAACGTCATAATTGACGTACGCGCACCCAACTTGCACCAAAAAATTATGATGTATTATGTAAGGAATTACAAAATGGCCAATGATGTGAATGATGTAATGTGTTATGCAAAGGTTATGTACCTATCAGTGCTTTATGCATTTGTGAATGATATTGAAAACTAAAATATGAGATGGACCCGATAAAAAGGCAAAACCTTGGATACTGGAGGGTGACCCGACATGCCACACACCATATCATGCGATTTTATTATCATAAACTTCTTATAGGCAAGTACGCGTTTAGTGTAACAATATCACAGTTCACTATCCATTATTATCACCAACACCACAGAAACTAACCCTTCTTACTATTAACAATAATCCATACGGGATTACTGGAACATGTTCATTTGAATTGAAAATTACCGCGGAATCGCGGAATATGCGCAACAAAGCGATTATTTGGTAAACAAGCATCATTAGTATACTGTTGTGTTAATCACAGCTTCGGAGATAGTAATCTTCTGGTTCCGTGGAATCGATAATTTAGAGGGATTTAACATTGGCGCAATGATAAGCTTCGTATAATTTATTTGGCTATGTTTACGAAAGACGGAACAAAGCGTACAACATCAAAATCTTATCACGTATTTTAGAGGTATGAGGTTTTAAAGTTCACTCATTTTCCATAGAAAAGGGAGAGAGGGGGATTCTCCGACCAGACGGGTGTGGCTATTCTCAAACTCGAAGCATTTATTTCAATTAAACCTTGTACAGGCACTTTTGAATTGTTAAAATTAAATAGTTTGTCAGAAAGTTGAAGCTAGTTATATATAGGTATATTGCCCGACGATTGATGTCGGGACCTTGTATATATATATACATACAGGGTGTGGCGTAAGTAGTGGTCCACCGTTAAGGATTTTATATACCAGACAATTTACTATAACATATTACAATTTTAACCATTTTTACCCAATGGTTCCAAAAATATATTTTTTTTGTTTTTTTATTTATGAAATTTCTACCTTTTGTTACAAATTTGGTTGTAGTTTCAACAAAAACCATTATATTTTCATTTTGATTTCTGCTATTTACTGCTGAAATACTAGATCTGTCGTGTAAAATTATGGTTTTTATGTAAATGTAGAGCTTTTGAAGAAAAAGTTAGTTCTTATCTGTTTTAACCATAATTTTTCACATAATCATGCAAATTGAAGAAGGATTTTTGTATAAAAAAATTACTACTAAAATGGTTAAAATTGTAGTATGTTATAGTAAATTATCTGGTATATCGAATTCCTAACGGTGGACCACTACTTACGCCACACCCTGTATATGCTAGTTGCGCGGTAAACTCTGTTGGCGCGATGCAGGATTTTGCGTGACGTCAGTGTGATACGTAATTCACA
This sequence comes from Luperina nickerlii, assembly GCA_963855955.1. Taxonomy (NCBI): domain Eukaryota; kingdom Metazoa; phylum Arthropoda; class Insecta; order Lepidoptera; family Noctuidae; genus Luperina; species Luperina nickerlii. Next base: position 8,806,158 of record OY979665.1, read on the forward strand.
TGTGGCGGTCTAGATGCCGCCACAGTATAACATACAGGTTACACGTCGCTCAGTTTAATCCATGTCTCGTGTCATACGCCCCACATACAGCATAATTACAGCAAGCTGCTCATCTACTGCCAAGTGCAGTTTAGTAATCATTGAGCTCCTTAAGTTCTGAGTTGAGCTACACGATTACTGGCAAATGCGTGCACTGGCTGGACAGGTCCACTCAATCTTTGTGATACTTTTTTCAAAAGACCATTTCAGACACCAATCACATGATCTTCACATAATCTGACCGAGATTATTTCTGGAGTTTAAAAGAGACTCTGACCTTCAGAAGTTTGTTTCGGTTTTTCTTCTCAGAGTAGTCTGATATGGAACGCCGACCTCATCTATGTAGTTTTAAAAGTATGATTGACCCTACTTACAGAAATAAAATCATTTATCAGTAATGTTCTCATTGACTGTCATTGACCATGTAATGGTCGTTTATGAAATTATGACGATATTATTTATATTTCCTTTAAATAAAAACACTCTTTAATCTTAAACCCAATCATCTATATGATCCACTTAAACAGAGTGAGAGTTCTAATAGCTAGCAGAGATATAAAAAATGCCCACTCATTACCCTTTGGACTGACGTAAGCATCGGGCTGTCAGATAAAGAGTGCGCTTCGACGCGACGTCGAGTACCCTCCATTTGTTTGGACGCGATCGAGTAGCGCTCGTGAGTCGTGACGGACGTCAACTGGGATCATCCTACATTTTGAATCGTTTGTCTGATGTGTAGAAGAGTAACACATGAGTTATTATGCCCTATTTTATGAACAAAAGTTCTTCCTCTTTCCTACTTATTTAAAATTTTGCTGCGCCCAACAGGGTACACATTTGTTTCTATTGTTTAATACTTACCACCTGTACGATTTCACCTCACATGCATAATTTTAACATGAGTGATTTTGTAACCATATTATTTTGATTTAAAAGAGTGACCGTGGAGTTTCTTGCCCATTCTTCTCCATAGGTAGGTACAGACGCCAGCACATCAAGCTACAACAATCTGTCAAATATCTTTAATAGACTTTCAACTTTATCGCTAAAGCATAAGCTTCAAAGTTGACTGGGAAAATTTGACAGTTTTGGGTAGCTTGATGTGCTGGCGTCTGTACCTTCTACGCTTTGGAATAGGCAACTAGCTTAATCTTTCTGACTGACCGACCCTTGACAATTCAAAAGTACCTGTAATTGGTTTATTTGAAACAGATGTTTTGAGTTGAGTTTATGTTTCTGTTTGTTTAGTTGAGCTTACATTATGGATTGCAATAAAGATGCATTGAATTGTATTGAACTATGGACCGCTATATTCGTGCATTATTATAAAGAGGCGCGAGCCAGGTATCTACCTACTCTTCTTTTTTGAGCCTAATTTTAGGTATTTTGGAACTTCCAGTACAAAAAAAACACTCGTTCTTTCATGCTGAAATTCTAAAGATAGAAGAGGATACAAAGAAAAAAATACAAAAATCTGGTCTTAGCATTACAAAATGGTGGCGAAAATTAACATACTAAGCTAGAAAAAGAATGTTAGCAAACATACTGTTAATTATTATTGCACTAGCATGAACAAGTTTCTATGTGTCTCTCTATAAAGACTTCATTACACTTGGAAAGTTGCCAATAACATTCAAACGAAGTGCAGTCTTTTTCTGCTTTGTCCTGCTTTTAAGTCTGTTTTAATGGTATCTCGGGGTCACTTCAGTCTGAGTTCAAAGTCAAGACCAAGCAGCAAAAATCGCAGTTTGGTAAATTAATTGTTTCGCGAATTGACCATTAAAAACATAAATATTGTCCGTAACTTCTTCGAAGGTGGTTCGAAATGGCTATCAGTTTGATAGATAAATAACTTCCCTGACTGTACCGGATAGGGGTAAAAAATAAAAGAACAGAAAAAACACAGGAAATCTTAAAATGTTTATTTAAGATTTTAATAGGTTGTAGTAGATAGTAAGAAGCAGCCAAAAATATAAAAAAGTTCAATGTAAAAACCAGTTTAAAACTAAAAATATTTTCCTATATTCTCTGCTAATACTCTAACGAATATCTAGGCGATATACTACGTCCACTATTCCTACTTTATTCCCTACTATCTGCGCCCAGAACACATAACTTAGACTTGTAACTTTTAACTTGAGACAATATTTAATATCCGCCTCTAATGTATGACGGTAATATTACTATCAAGTTCCTCCGTAAGTATTAGATTGGAAAAGAAATGTTCTTTAGGGCTTCCTTCTACGAAAGTTGGAAAATTAATATTCTGTAGAATATCATTATACTTTATTATGAAATGTACGTAAGTATCTTGTGTCTTTCTCACAAATGAAATTGTTTATTCTGTAAATAGGATAATTATCTGAATCACTATAACACGGAATATTATTTAAAAAAAAGCTAGATGAGGTCGGCGTTTCCTACCTGACTACTCTGAGAAGAAAGACCGAAATAAACTCAGTGGTCAAAATCTATTTTAAAGTCCATACATAGTCTTAGTCAGATCATGTGAAGACCATGTTGATTGATGTCTGAAATGGACTTTTAAGGAAAGTAGCACACAGATTTGAGTGGACCAATCTAGTTAGTGCAAGCATTTTTCAGTAATCGTGTAGCTCAACTCAAAACTTGAGGAGCTCAATGACTGCCAGACCAACACTAAAACTAAAAGAGTAAGAAAAAAATTACCCACATTGTCCTCACACTCACATTAAAGTAAAAAAATACTTTACAAAGTAAATATTCATGTCATTTTGTATGTAATATTCATCAATTTCAATATGTATATAAAGTTGTGTTTAATTATGGTTTTGAATGATAATTAAAATGTCAAGTTTTATGGTTTTATCACAAGGCTTATCAGAGCGAGCAGCTCAACCCAAGCTTTTTGTCTTCTAAATAATCAGAAATTTTTGTAGTATCCTTTTTACAGAATGCAGCTTTGAAATCTTTTAATCGTTAAATTTCGAATATCACATCTAGGAGACAAAAAAAATGGCCGACAAAAGTGAAAACAAAACACAAACAGAATACTTTGCCATCGCTCACTGACATATCAGATATACATTAAAACCGAGTACATACCGAGGACAGCCGAACACATCCGAAGCGGTTTCGGTTACGGTACAGTGAGGCGAGTTCAATAGTTTTTGCCCATCTCAAAAAATGCCCAACGGCCTAAAGAAGGTTTCACTTCAAAAATCGATGTTATATTAATGTGATATATTGAAATAAAATTGCCAAACTAAGTGGCAGTGGCCAGGGTACATTGCTCGTAGAACAGATGGCCGATTGAGCAGAAAGGTTGACAGAGCAGAGTGGTGACCACGTCCCGGAAACCGCAGTCTTGGAAAGCCTCGCACAATGTGGACCGACGACCTGGTGAAGGCCGCAGGTATCCACTGGATGCGAGAAGCACAGAACCGGTCGAAGTGGCGGTGCTTGGGGGAGGCCTATGTCCAGCAGTGGACGTGCTTTGGCTGAAATGATGATGAATGAAAAAAGTGCTTGTTCTTTGTCGTATTTCTTTTTATGTATAATATGCTTTAGGGATTCAACATTTAAGTGTATACTTTTTTACTATAAGTGTATACTTTTTTACTAAATGTCATTGTATCGTGTATTTCTTTTCCAGGATGCTAGGAAAAGAAATACACGATACAATGACATTTTCTCGATACAAAAAAATGCAAGCAATGCAAATATATTTATGTTTTTTTGAGTACCAAAGCATAGCACAATCAGCCTATAGTGTTCCCACTCTCTCATCAAGAGAGAAAGAGAATTTTCTATATCAATCTCAAACCGGTGAAGGAAAATATTGAAAGGAAACCTGTATGTCCTAGAACCAAAAGTTCAAAGACATGTGAAATCTACCAACTGACACTGGACCGGCGTGGTGGATTTCGGCCCAATTCCTTTCACAGAGAGGAGACCTGTGTTCCATCAGTGGGAAGCTGATAATGCTAACATCTAAAATGCAGTTTGTGAATATTTTTAAAGTGAGTATAAGTATGCCATTTATGTGCTGTCATTTGCAATTGTCTAAATTATTGGTGGAAACTTTGAGGTGAAAGAAAGAACACAGGTTGTCTGTAAAGACAGCACAAAACAATAAAGCCCCACTAGTATTATAAATGCGACCACCAGTAAACCGGTAGTCATATAAATGTTTCGCAGATAAAATGTAAATTCTTTCTTCCATGGGAAGTTTACTAGGTAGGTCAGTGAGCAGTGATTACGTCTCCGCTTTGAGTCCCAGTCGTATCGTGCGCCATGCATGGAAGGTTTCCTGTGTAAGCGTTGAAGAGGGTGACACTTTAAGCTCTGCACCCCTGTTCTGGCCGATACGGTAGGGGTGAACAAGATTTGTTTTTATTTCGAGTTGCATGTTTTCATAATTAAATTACTTCCTGGTAAGCAGTTTCAAATAAACATTGACAATGGGTTGAATGTATGTTGAAAGTTCTTGAGTGGAGAACGCGAATCGGCAAACGTAAGGTAGGACGCCCTCAGGCTAGGTGGGGTGACAATCTTCGCAGGATGGCTGGTAGCAGCTGGATGAGAGTTGCCGAAAATCGAGTTGAATGGCGTGCAATAGGAGAGGTCTATGTCCAGCTTTGGACTGCTGTAGGCTGATGATGATGATGGGCTGAATTTTGGATTCACTTGAATATGGACCGCACGGAAACGGGAAGTATGGTAGAATGGAAGGAAGAAAATACTGACTTACTTGGAAATTCCAGTCATGTTTGGAAAGCTAAATAGATAAGCAAAAAAAGCCTTCTGGTATATTTATGCCAATTGTATGTTATCATATTGTTTCTCATTACAAATCTGGTACTAAAAAAAAAACAGTGGCACTCCGGGAGTGCCGACAGAAGTGAAAACAAAACACAAACAGAATACTTTGCCATCACTGACTGACATATCGGATATAAATTAAATTAAAACCAAGTCCATCCCGAGGACAGCCGAACACATCCGAAGCGGGTATTTTTTCAATCGTCTTATAAACAAAACACTCCCGGTGTCGCTTACGGTAACAGTGGTGCGAGTTCAATGGTTCTTTCTTATCTCAAAAAATGCCCAATGTGACTAAAGAAGTTTTCATTTCAAAAAACTAGTCCTCACTTCGAGTTTTTTTTTTTATTTAGATAGTTAATGCATAATCAGCCTTTAATGTTCCCACTGCTGGGTCACAGGCCTCCTCTCTTTAAGAGGGTGTGGGCTGTAATCTACCACGCGAGCCCAGTGTAAGTAGCTTTGAGTTAATATAACCATAATATTATTGTCCCACTGCAAGCCAAAGGCTTCTTCTCATACAGGGACGTCACGAGCACATCTCTTGCTGAAGACTGGTTGACAATTTCAGACTTAAAAGAGAGTGGGAAACAAATGTATGGGGTCTGGGCCCACCCTTCAATGGTAACATTTAATATACCGTTGGATAGGGCGTTTTAAACAGAAAATTAGTTACTAATAAAACTATGGTTAAATGTGAATACTTTCGGAGATACGACGTCTTAAAGTCGTCTCAGTCTAACTTAGTTTTTGTAAATATTTATAAGGTAGAATAGTAATAATACATTTATGTATTTCATCACTGGACGCTTTTAACGCGTACGTCTTTTTTACATCGTTCTCACATATAATTATAAATTCACATTAATGATGTAACTAATGTTTTTGTATAAATATAATTTAAAAGAGTGTCCATAGAGTTTCTTGCCCGTTCTTCTCCATAGGTACCTACGCTTTAGAATAGGCAACTAGCTTCATATTTTCTGACTGAGCGACTTTTTGACAATTCAAAAGTGCCTGTAAATGGTTTAATTGAAATAAATGCTTTGAGTTTGAGTTTGATTTCACTTTAAAACAAAAAATATTAATATTATTCGTCCTGGACATCATTTAAAAAACCCGCACGAGGCACGAATGGTTGATATCTCCCAACTCCTAGGGACCAAATCAAAGATAAATGGTGTGAGCGCAAGTTCCTACAGTTCGCCGTCCGGTCAAGCAAGAGCAATAATATTGTGTTATCGCGTTTTTCCCAAGTTGGTTTTGATCAAATTACCTACCTAATGACTATACACGACACGGTTTTTTCATATTTTTTTACTTTTCCCCACTAGGAATTTCTCCTGTAGGTATTGTGGATGCGTTTACAAACATTGAAACTCACATACACAAATAGCCAGACCCGGAACAACTACTTATAGGACATACAAATATTTATTCTGTGCGGGAATCGAACCCGCGACACGCAGCGCAGCAGTCAATCGCTTAACCACTGCGCCAACCGTGCCGTCCGGTTTGTTTATCTTATAATCTAGTAAACTATGATAAATAAATTGCTTAAACTGGGATCACTTTTATGGTAGTATAATAGTTAGTATAACTCCGAAAGTACTGACTTTTAAGCGTAGTCGTAATACTAAGTTTTATTCTGCATATTCGAATAGGTACCTATTCATTCCTGAGTATCTCATTTTTATTGAGAGGTGGGCCCACCATTAGGTATTCGTTGTCCTTTAACTACAAGTTTTAGTTTCCTCACGATGTTTTCCTTCACCGATTTTAGTAATATCCAAGATAAACTCAGAGTGCATATGAATCACTCGTTAAACAAATGATTTCAAATATATTGTATATGTATATAAATATACATAATATATGTATATATATATTAAATATATATAGTATTCATGAAACGCATGTAGGTCAGCCCGAGTCTCCACATGACCTGATCCGCAGACCATGAAATAGATGCAACTAACTTGACAATCCGATCGAGTCACAGGTGCGCTAAACAAGTAATATCTCCGTACATCTTCTTTGGCTTACAGAGCAAGCCATCATGTTTTAAAGTTACTATCCCATTTCAGATTGTGCTCACTTTGATGGATGTCGTGTGTTTAAGAAAGTGTGATAGCTATGTGTCTGTGTTTTCCTTATGTATTATTAAACGCAAAGGTTTGTGTATCTGTTGCTAAGTACAAGTAGTATAAATCGAGAAACTACTTTCCGATTTACTAACGATAATTTTAGTTTTTAAATATTTCATTTTTATATTTTACTTCACACATATTTAATTTTGTATTTTATTTATTTCTATATCTTTAGAATACCAGCGCTGCGACACTTATTTGGCTTCGTACAAGACTGTTTTTTTTTTCATTTTACTTTTGTTAGTTATTATGTTTCTATGAATGTTTTTAGTTTAATTTGTGATATTCCTGTGCGAGTCCCAATAATTGCTTTATCTTCCTTTCTTTCTCTTCTTAAAATCAAATAAGAGAATAATGTCTCCAATAAAGAGCTGGCCCAAAATACCTACATCAAACTGTTTCACTTCCCGTAAATATAAACAAAGGTTCAGAATTTCTATAAGTTCAAAACCCACAAAAATGACTCTTCACAAGCATTCTCAAAAACAACCTATTTGCTATAATGTAGGTAACGAGCACGCATAAATAAAACTGAGGACCGTTTACACACGAGGCGCAAAATTTACGCCCCGTTTGATGTCCGCTGCTTGCTGGTGAGATGAAGCACCTACGCACTGGGTTGCCAGAATAGGATTTTTCCACTTATTTGAGGTAGGCAATTTATAATAAAACTAAACATCTTTAGGTAAATTCCAAAAAAATATTTCTATGAGAATTTAAATATGTAAGTTTTCTTATTGAAAACCGTTAATTAGGAAGAAAAAATCAATATTAATAAATTTAACTATGCGCTACGGCGTAGCATTATTACTACGTGGCGTAGCATTCAACTTATGAACGATTTAGGAAACTTCCTTTGTGTTAAATTCATTCTATCAAAAAGTTAGTGAAAGTTAAATAAATCTTGACATAGTCTAGTAGGTACTTATACTATCGCATGTTTGTAAAGCCCTCTTTCAATATTAATTATTTTATTTTTTACTCTTTTAATTTTACTTGTATTTGTAATTTTTACAATGTTTAACGCAAGTAACTATTTACATTATGTACTAAATTAAATGATTAACTAACTCTACAAATAAATAGAATAAAAACAAACAAAAGGACACTTAGGATAGTCGAAGTACTCGTCCGCATCGCTGCCATATTATATTCGATACTATTGTCCGTAGGCTTAGATACTAACTAGAGTTTAGCAAATAGATTAGTGAACAGACAGCCAATTACTATTGGCAAATATAGTCCTAAGTGGTTTGACATATTAAACAACCTTATGGATTGTTTACAGGAACCCTCTTTGTGAAGCAGCAGATCTAACAGTTTTATTTCTTAAAAGCTTACAAATCGTTTACGAGGAAAAACGGATTTGTTTTAGAAAATTTTCCTTTTGACAACATTTCAAAAAGAAAACCAAACCGGAATCTGTTTTGCAATAAAAGAGGAAAGTCAAACGAAAAATACGAGGAGATAAAGAACAAAAGAAATATAATCGAACTGATAAATAAAGCATGGCGATTTAATTTCAAAGCTGGCAACCCAACTTCGTTTTATCCAAAGGGTACGTCAAGAGCAAGCCCAGCACTCTAATTGCGTAACACAATATCAGTCTTAATCTGAATCATTTTGAAGGACATTGCTCGTCCAATGCTTCATATGTTCGAAAAAGTTGTCTGCTTAACAACGTAAATATCGCAATGAGTTTTGTTGAACTGTCAAAATGAAACCCATTGCTACTGATAGATAGTGTGTTAGGCAATTACTCCGCACAGGTTTGCAGGGACGACTTTTTAACGCGACGATTTTTTTTAAACATAATTGTTGCAATAGACGTAGGTACAGTGCGTGCCACGTAAGAAGAGACTTGACCCCGCCACCCCCGCCTCTTTCCGCCGCCCCGATGACGCCCGGTCCCCGTCCCGCACCGGGCGTCATCGGGGCGGCGGAAAGAGGCGGGGGTGGCGGGGTCAAGTCTCTTCTTACGTGGCACGCACTGTACAATGCGTGCCACGAAAGAAGAGACTTGACCCCGCCTCCCCCGCTCTTTCCGCCGCCCCTATGACGTCCGGTTTCGTCCCGCACTCAGACCTCATACCGCTAAAGATACCTAAAATCGTGTACTGCGCATGTCAAACCACGTGGTGTGTCAAGTCTCTTCTTTCGTGGCACGCATTGTACCCTCGTGCCCACGGGCGATTTTGTATCGCGCATTGAATTTTCAACTCTCGGTGTTGGGCCGAGCATTGAGAATGCAACAGAGCGCATCCGAGCGCGTCAAAAAATACACTATTGGAGTTTCACCTCTCATTGCTAAGCAGTGCGATAAAAATCCAGTACGCGATACAAAATCGCCCGTAGGTACGTTATTGTGCCTCGATTGCAACATTTTTTTTACATAACTGTTTCATTTACATACTATGCCATTGTTGCAAGTAATTATAACGTATTTCGTTTATTCTTTAAATTATAGATACATATATTGTTGCCATGTTTTTAGTACAGTAAATAGTCATTACTGATTTATTGTCATTAAAACTTAACATAACATTAGGTACGCATGTATTTCCTGAAGGGTTTACTAGAGGTCTACCTATATAGTAAACCCACATTACGCCAGTGATATTTAAGTCCCAGATAATAGGAGGCGAGTCTATTGCGATTAATCGGGCGCATATCCAGTCTCCAGGCTGCAACTAGAAATTCTAGATGAAAAATCCCAATTACATTTTGCCGGATCCGGGTATCGAATCCAGGACCCAGTAGCTTGCGACAAGTAGACCAACAAAGAGACTACGAGATGAAGAAGCAATGATACTCATACTTATATTTACTAATAATTACCTATGACATTCCATACGCATAGGTGCTCATATGGGAATACCTTTGGTGCTCTAAAAATAGGTGCTCTAACGGGAATACTCCGATAACTATAATTCGATTACTGCTGGCTACACAATATCGAATTTATCGTCAACTGTTTACAAGGCAATCATAACGTTCCGTATAATGTATCGGCTTTCATCAACTGTAATTTACTAGTCATTGTCAGTTTGTAACACTCCCATTATTTGTGTATTAGTAGCAATAATGTACCGTAGACGAAATAATAACATATTAACTGTTGTAGCAGTTGATGTGATTGTGTATATTAGGATTGATTTTTTTTTACTTTTTTATTGCTGATTGGACCCAGTTCTTGACCTCGATCACGCCTGATGGAAAGCGATGGATGACGTCTATGATATGATATGGCACTGGAACTCCCACGCATCGATGAAACACAGCAGGCTGCTTGATGCCGAACTCCGATGGGAGGGTGGTCGCAGGCAGGCGTGAGCCCTATCACCGCAAGGGAAGAATTGACCAGTCAAATAAGGAGTTGGTTGTGACTATCCAGGATGCGTCAAGCGCTCGAATCAGTTCGAGTAACTGGCTGAACAAACTGCGCTAGACGCGGAGGCTTCTTCGTTCATCCTAAAAATGTGGTGTAGGTTACATTAAACTTTATTTCTATATAACATAATATCACGCCGATAATCCCCAAACGGTTAGGCCTATTGGGTTAGGCAGAGGTACACCTATAGTGTGTGACCGACTGAGACTATGTAACTGCTAGTATGTAATAGGGGGTGAGCCGGGGGGGGAGGGTGCCATCAACCACAAGGGCACAAATCCAGACTCCAGACTGCTACTGAAAAATTCCAGATGGAACACTTTTCCCGATCCGGGAATCGAATCTAAAACCTCATGCTCAGCAGTAACGCTTGCGACCACTCTACCAACGAGGCAGTAGAAGGAAAAATATTTTATGAAACTAAACATGACAAAGTCATAATAACTTCTTCAGTTCAGATTATCAAATATTTACTCAAAAACAATAGGAATAATCAAACTATTTTACTAAACATTATCGCAACTGTTTGTGCTGGTATTTTCAAATTTAAACTTACTGAGCGTAGTAATTTCACATATTTTAGTATTAACAAAATCACAGAACACAGTACAATAACTACTGGGTGTAATTTTAATCACCGTTATCCTCTTAAGGGGTCATTGTACTCATCATTATGAACATCTTTTTTCCATTAAACGAAGAGAAGAAGAAGAAATGAACATCTTTTACTTTGGGGCCAAACCTAAAATCGTGAAAGAAAAATCAGTTGTTCCCTACATTTATGTTCGCATAACTCGTCAAAATGTAGGGAACAGCTGATTTTTTTTTTCGCGATTTCAGGTTTGGTCCCATAGTAAAAATTGTTCATGATGATGAGTACCATGACCCCTTAAGAGGATAACGGTGATTAAAATTACACCCAGTATATTATTATACTGTGAACACAATACTTTGCAGAAACGGAATTTCCCAACACTAATTATAATTTATAACACTCTTGTTTCAACTTCGTTATTCAACTCAGAAATTATAAACAAATATACAACACCAGGGATGAACAACATTCTTATTAAATAAAAAGCTTACATAAACAGCATTCGAGATTTACTTGCCAAAAATGTAAACAAATATCAGTTTATGGAAAAATAACTATAAATCCTACACAATAAAGTTCAATTTACGCTACAACTTCAAACATTTTTATAACTTTTTCAATAGGGCTAGTCACTCTAAAATCAACTTAATTTCCATTAAAATAAAGTTGATATTTAACTTGAAATAATATTAATTTGAAACATAAATTTGAATAGACTTTACATAAACTCACGCCCTCTTTCCATGAGATTAGGCAGAAAATACAGAAAGCCGTAGGTTTATACATCAGCCGGTCGATTCTGTAAAAATCTCACCGTGAAAACTTGGGTGAAGTGAGTTTGTTTTTGCTAGGAATTGACACTATTGACAGCTCACACCACGCTCACTTTACCTAAGTTGTCACGGTGAGATGGTTACAGAATCGCACTGCAGGTCCCGTCATACACCTACGCCGGTTGCGAGTACATACTACGCATCTGACCATTCTGAAAAACATCACCAATAAGGTTAATATATGTTCTACTAGAGCGTCCCCTCCCGTTTCCACTCCCTTCTGCCTTGTCATCTTCTGCTAGTCACCTTTCATGCACACATCCTCTCAACATGACCAAACTATCTAAGCATCTAGCTTTTAAATTGTTGTGTCTACAGCTTCTTTTATACCGCACGGTTGCCTTGTCAGATCATTCTCAGCCTATCATTCCTCGCATAATTCGCAACGAAGGCCTTCCACAGCATTATTTTACTTTCAGTCCTAAAAAGCTTAATAGAATAATAACATAAAAGCGAAGGTTTCCGTAGACCTGCAGGAGACGGCACTCAGCTTCAGCATTGAGAATTAAATATGGAGATAACAATAACATTTATTTCTAAAATATTCAAATGAGGTAAGGACGTGGCTTCTCTGAAACATCCCTTAAGTACCTACTTAACTTTTATCTGCTCTACAAAAATGGTTTGTCGAATGTTTAGGTGTTATTGAACTCATTTTTCATGATAATTGTAGATTTTAAAGGTAAAATACGCTAGTGCTTGATAGGCATAATCAAGCACTAACGTATTTTACCTTGAATTGACTTACGAGTGTTTTGCAAAACAATGAAATTATTTGTTTTTTGCAAAACAAATAATTTCATATTAATATTTGTTTAGTAAAACACCTTAGCGTAAAACATCCATAAGATGACCTTCTCTGTAAATGTCAAGTCTTATTGAAACGTCCGACGTATCCAAGACATGTGGACAGTGGGACAATCAGTAATAAGTAATTAATGCGTGGGAATGACAACGCACTAATTGGACGTCGAAGGTGATTAATGGTAAGAGCCGAGCCGATACCGAGGTCATATTGTGGAACAACCCAGTGTTCTACGCAGACTAACTCGGGTAACATCACATTTCGCTAGACAAGTATAAAAAGGACAGATTCTACCTGTTATTGCAAAATAAACACGATATTTTATGTATGAGCTTCACGTTTTAGCGTGGAAGCATGACAAATAAACAAACATTCAAAAAATCGTTTTTTTTCTCTTTACAATATTAGTTCAGATCAAATCAACCACCATTTAGCTCGAAAAGACAAAAAGGAGATCCTGTCTGCGTCATATAGAAGCAATCAAAATTATTTGAACCCCTGGCCCTAAGATACCTAAAGCATACAAAGAAAATTACCGTTAAAAATACCTACCACTCTATCGAGAACTCGCACGGTAAACCATAACGACCCACCTCGACGGTACCAAAAGAATTCAAATACCACTATTTTACTTTCAAAGACAGATAGGTATTGATAAAAATTCGGCCTCGGCGAAATTTTCCGACATTCCCACAAGATCGTCTGCAATTACTACCTTATCTTCTATGCGAATTTTCTGAGCGACTTTAAATAGCCATCATTTTCCCTTGTGGCTTGGCTTAATTCTCAAAAACGTTAGAGCATCGCCACACGAAGCTTTGCGGCGCCGCACCATAATGATTTAACAACTATGATACTTCAAAATTATAATTTAATTCATCCAATTAATGACGAGTTAAGCAATCATATCATATAAATTGTTCTGGTCCATTGTCGTTAACCAAACCGTTAACAGAACTCTAGATATGAACAGGCTGGTTCTTCTTCTTCGTGTCACGACTATAGTTATATTACTATACCTACTGATTCTTGTTGGGCCAAAACGTCGCCATTTTTGCAGCGTTGTCGTTGGTGGCAGCGCAGAGATCAGTTTGACTGCATATTTTGGGACACGGGAGGCTAGCTTATATGATAGTGAATCATGAGGATTCGAAACCCTAGTCGGACCGAATAGTACATTACGGTACGTGTGACTTAAGTAATCCATTATCGCACAGCGTGCCAAGAGCTATACGCTGTACTTTAAAAGACCACTTAAGTCACACGAATCGTATACTATTTTATAGCTCGTGTGACCTAAACCCGCACTTAAGTCACGCTTTTCTTTGTCAAAATGGCCTACTTAATTCTCAAAAAAGTATGACTTAAGTGCGGGTTTAAGTCCGACAGTGATTTAAAAGTTATTAGAGTTGTCCGTCATGAAATTTTAGTAACAGCCAAAAATGGGCTACTGCAACCGAAATTCGATCAGGAGCATATTACCATCAGATCAGGTGCCGCCGCCGCTACGGTAACGTAACAAAGTTCTGGCGCCGCAACGAATCGTATGGAAAGGCTCTTACAGTAACAAAACGCATTACGTTTCTGTATGTATGTTTGCCTGGTATTGTTACATACCGTTACCTTCGTCGAGTGTTGCAATGAAAGTGTATATATGTACTGTATAAACATATTGTTCGTATTAACGTCGACCCCGTGGGTTGCTGTTATTAAAAATGTTATGTAAATGAGAAAGAAATGTAAGTAGGCGAGTCTAAGGAGTATTGCTGTGTGTTGCTGTAAATGGGTCACCTTATCTTTTACACGGAAGCGATTTAGGAAATTGCAATTAATTTATATGATGCTGCACGTCTTCTGGGCACGTTTCCGGATGACAGCGACGCGGACGAGTACTTCGATGCCTAAGTGTTCTTTTGTTTTTGTATTTATTTCTATAGTTAGTTATGCTCAGAGGGGCTCGTGGCTAAAATATGATAACAGCCGCACAGGTCGATCGATCAGGTTAAGCTACGCTTGCCGCGGTTGGTCTATGGATGGGTGACCATCTTTACATACCGAAACCCCTCCGTGCCTCGGAAAGCACATTAAGCTATTGGTCCGGCTGTCATTCGTGGATCTTTTTAATAATAATAATAATAAGTTTAATTTTATTTCTCTTCACAAATGTACAGTAGTGGTGCTTAAAAAACTAGCTTAAGGATAAATTTACATTTGAGAGAGACTGGTGCTTGAAATAGGCATTGCGAGCAATGCCTGTAGTACAGGTCACCAGTTCTTTGACAGTCGTCAAAGATCGTCGTTTCAGCAGTCAGAAGCCCGGAAGCTTAATAACCAGTCTTACCAAGGGGTATCGTATTACCTAATAACTAGGTTGTGGAGGTCAGATAGGCAGTCGCTCCATGTAAAATACTGCTATTCAGCTGCATCCGGTTAGACTGGAAGCCGACCCCAACATAGTTGGGAAAAGGCTAGGCAGATGAGTTAGTTATGCTTTTAATTTGGTACTAGTGTAAATAGTTAGTTGTATTATATTTATTCGTAAATAAAATATGAATATAAGTGTATACATTTACTTATATGTGAATACTGAAACTAACATTCGACATACAATATATAGCAAAGTGCAATACCTACGCGGACAAAATGTATGAAACGGCATTTTTTTTGCTGAATACAGCGCAGTACAGTTTGCGCGTCGACGTCAATGCCACCCTATATTATATTGTATATAAGAATATTAATTATTAACATTCTCATTGCATTTATTTAGTAAAGTGAATATTCAATATTCACTTTACTAAATAAATGCATACAGTTATATTCATATTTTATTTGCGACAATAGTTCATAAAGGATCCATGTTTTGTAATCGACACTTATTGTGGGATAAATGTCTATTGTAGGATCGCGAGGTCCATGAAACCTATTTACTTTGAACTGTATAACCGCAAAAAGTACTTTTAGGGAATTTGAGAGAAAATATAATCGTAAATAGCTCAGACTAAGTAAGGAAATGTAATTATTTCTACAACTGACATTACATAGCTACTACAGCTTTCTTTCAGGATTTGCGGGATTTTCCTCCTACCCGCTTTCCTCTGAAATATTTAAATTCTCATTAGTAGCGCCCCCTAGACATTAACAAGATATAAAATTCCGTTTCCTTTATTATTTTTGTATCGTGGTACGTAATTAAAGAGATTTGTTTTCAGAGGAGTTTTCTAATTATAGTTGAGTTGGGAAATTATTTTAGCTGTATATTGAAGTTTTTTAAGAGCTCGCATAAATCAAACGATTCAAGAAATTAGAGATTGTTTGAGCAAGTTCTTATATCTATACTTATCTATCTATTTATACTTAGCTGAAGAGTTTGTTTGTTTGAACGCAGCAAACGGTATTGGCGTTGCTGAATTTTGGGCAAAATAAATTTAAATAATTACGTACATTTTTTCATGTTATATTTGCCATCGACACACTATAAAGAAGGTTGAACGCGCGAATCTCTGGAACTACCAGTCGGATTTAAAATGATATTTTTGCATTTGATAGGCCAATTCTTGACGATGGCTATTTAACATCAAGCTTTGACGATTACAAGCCGAGAAAAAAGAAAGAAGTCAAAAAGAACGCTAAGTGAAACCTAAGAAATAGCGCGGACGGGCGATGCGATGTATTTAGAGCAACGCATGCTCGAAAATGAGTCCGCTGTGGTTACCTGCAATTGAATGTGCATTACGACACTCAATTATAGGTTACCACTGACATACCAATTCCACTCCCTCTCACAGAGAGGAGGCTTGTGTCCCAGCAGTGGGAACTTTACAGGCTAATAATGTCTATTGGATCGTAGCAGGTGGTGTTCTGTAGTTGCTGCTTACCCCTATGGGAAGAAGTCGTGAGTTCATGTAGGATGGTCAAGTGCGTATTATTCGCAACCGGCGTGCGTGTATGACCAGATCTATGAACGTAAAAGGCTGTAATTTCTACCTACCTCCATGAGAAGAAGCCGAAATCCCGTTGAATTATGTCACATAACATAGATCCCAGCAATACTGAAATCGGCTAAAAAGTAATAAGATCAGCCATTTCTTTCAGCAGTGGGGTAATTGCGTAATACACTATCAATAGCAAGTAGTTTCATTTTGACAGTTCATCAACATTAATTGCGTTATTTACGTTGTTAAGCAGACACATTTTTCGAACATACTCGTACGAAGCAATGGATTAGCCTGGACCCCTGAGTTTGTTTCGCCATTTTTCTCAGGGGTAGTCAATGAGGGTTTTCGTGAAAATTTACGACACCAGTTGGCACCACTGTGACAAGAGGTCTTCCAATATAAAATATATGATGACGTTCATCATTCGATTCATTCATTCGTTCATCATTCAGTCATGACTAAAGAAAATATAGGCTCTTTGACAGATGTCTGGACCTGACGAGTCAGTGCTGCCACCTGGCGAACGTCATTTCAGAAAACCCTCATTAGGAAATGTCGACTCCATCTAGCATATTTTATTTTTAATATGACGTGTAAAAGTGATTCCGATATCCGATTTACATAATTTCCCAAATTTTCTCACATTCATACAAACCTTGTCCTGGCAATACCGAACACAACAAAAAAGGAATTATCCAATTTGATGCAGTCATTCGAAAGTTATGCGTGTACATACATTTCGGCGACTTTGTTTTATACTATATAAGGATGAGAGCCGCTTTTCATGTCTGTCTGTGTGATAGAGTTAAACTACGTAACGGATTTTCATGTGGTTTTCACCATAATTTAGAGAATTTATTCCGGAAGGTCTCTATGTATTTATTTAGATTAGTACAATATACTTTATGTATGTATTTATTGTATTATGTAAATGGTATACCACGGACTACCTACAGTATTTGTCTGTCCTTCCCCTTTTTAAATCCATCCTAAGGTTGTCTTTAAAAGATCGCTCTTAGCGATAAGACCGCCCATTGTGTCACCCTTTGTACAGTTTCTATATTTATGTCTGTAATTTATATGGTGTACATAATAAAGAGTATTCTATTCTATTCTATTCTGTTAAACTTACATATGTGTGAAGTCCAAAATATTGACGCAAATGACACAATCATCATCACCATCATCATTTCAGCCGAAAAACGTCCACTGCTGGACATAGGCCTCCACCAAGCACCTCCACTTCGACCGGTTCTGTGCTTCTCGCATCCAACGGGTTCCTACGACCTTAACAAGGTCGTCGGACCACCTAGTTGGAGGCCTTCCAACGCTACTTCTTATGACACAATAGTGACACAAAATGTTGTGCGATAGTGACACAAAAGATGCACAGAAATTTACACTACAGTGACACAATAGTGGCACAAAATGGTAGCAAAAAACTATAAAGTTGAGGTTACATTAGGAATTTTATAAACAAATAATTTATAAAAATAGAAAATTAGACAATTATAAACATTTATGGTAAAATAAGTTACGCTTAGATGAAATTAAAACAATTATAATCTTGAGCAAGTTTTATTAAGTCTCCAAAATGTAAAGGTAAAAAAAAAACAAAAAGTAATTCAGTATTCAGTTTTGTTGTAGTAGTTTCTATATTTATGTCTGTAATTTATATGGTGTACGTAATAAGGAGTAGGTATTCTATTCTAATTGAAAATTCAAAATTAAGTATTACGAAGCTCTGTATTTTCTTTTCGCAATTTGCGTTCAATTCGTCTATGGATGTTTCATGCAATGGATTCATTCCAGGCTGTATTTTTTGGTATATTTCATCTTGCAAAGCGGTACTTCGAATAGTCTGTTCTGTGTTTGTTGCTTTTGGTCCGTCTCTATGTTCATTAAATTGTCTCCATTTTCCTTCGTTCTTCTTTCTGTTCTTCCGTAAAAACAGAGGGGCAATTCTACTAATTTTAACAACGTTCACAGTCTGATCTCAGTCTCAATCTGTCAAAAAATACTTCAAATTTCCCTACATTTTGACAAGTTTTTGACATTTCTTTGTCGCTGAGATGAGACTGCGACTAGATTTTGAACGTTTTAAATTACGAGAATTGGCCTTCAGTTGTCTCGATTTTGTACAATAAAATTCGGTTGTCTGTAAAATCGGTTTACTGACGATAGTTGAACGTGACAACGTCATAAGATAATACTGATGGAATAGTTGCATTTTTCAAAAGAAAATTTTAATTTTATTTGTTTGATAGATATTTTGTATGGGTATAGAGAAGGAGGTAAATGGAAATCACAATTGAATTGATCAAGTTACATTTATTTGTACGCATAAATACAATTGTCATTTTTTTAACAATGTACATAGTTTTTACAAGTATAAATGTGCTTTGAGCAATTGTTTTACAACTTTTAAACATGTGTGATATTTAACTTCGGACGATGGAGGGAGGACGATGATAGAAAAAGTAGGAAATGAAAGGGAGTGTTTTATTTCGATCGAATAGTAAAGCAATTGATTTTTTACTCATCGTGAAATAGTTCTGTTAACTTATTGTTATAGTTTTGTCAATTATAGCATAACCTACAATCGCTGCACTAGCGGACCGTTGCTATTTATTTTAATGATGAAAGCACGAATATTCGACAATATATCACTGAACATATATTTAATATCGAAAGAATCATTATCTTTATCGCCGCAATTATCGTTGCTATAAACAATTGACACCACATTCACTTTTAACTGCACTTCATTCTTGACGAAAACATGTAAATGTATTATTGTATAGCAGCTGTCCACGCGGACGCATCGCTCACTCAAGTAGGAGAGAGACAGATGTCGAACGCTGCCGAACGCGGAGGCCGATTGTGCTTCTTTGTCGCTCGTTCCGCGCTCTCGCTTGCACTTCAAGCCTTAAATGGAACGCCTCAGAGCGAGGCAACGCCTCAGAGCGAGGTAACGCCGCATGAGTCATGTTTTTTCGTGCGTGCTTCATCGATTTATTAGACGCTGTCACGTCAATAATTGTTTTGTCCTTTCTAAATTATTTTTTCGTAAAGCTTTAAATTTTTCAGGATTAAGTATCTTTTTTTATCGTTCTCCGTTCCGTCGGTCTCCGTTCTTTTGAACTTTTCTGCCGAAGTAAGTGGCATCTGAAAGTTAAAAAGAATAAATGTCTCATTAAAATAAAATGCGTATGGCTTCTTATTAACGGACAACTATAGTAAGTGCTAAGTGTATCCCAACCTTATATTGGTAGCACAGTTGTGGTGACACAGAAATTGTACAACTGGTGATACAAAAGTAACACAAAAGTATCAATCACAATTGTAAGGTAGCACAGTGAGTAAATATTGATTGCTCCGAAACTACGCTGAGAATCGTATAGAAATGAACATTACACAAAAGCCCATTATTTTTTCTACCTAGAACACTATAAATCGTAGTTAAAACACAAAACTTACCGTAATATCGTCGAAAAACCTGCCGAAATATTTTTGTCCACGCTGAATCACTTTGAGTTTGACATCGCGAATGATTCAAAATGCCCGCTAAGCTTTAGCTGCCATAGACAATAACGCTATGGCTGTAGAATTCGATATTCAGCCTTTAGTTCTATGTTACCCAGCTAACAACTTAACTGTTGTTAACTTGTTCAGAAATATTCTCAAAGTTCACCCTCCAAAATTATTATACCGTTTATTACATAATTTGTTCCCGTTTGTGGAGAAATTATTTAATTTACTCTGCTATCGAAAATTATTATATTACTTTGAGCCTTTAGCATGCTGGATAAGTAACTATTTAATTTAGTATTAATTGTTGTAAAATTCTATCAGACAGTTTTTAAGAATAATGGTTGGGAAATTTTTTATTGAGCAAATGCGTAAAAATTTTGGTCTTTACCCATATAATAAAGAAATCTTGATGTTTTGTCAAGTCATAAGACCCGTGCGAAGCAGGGGCGAGTCGTAGCATATACTTAATAGCATAAGATGTATAAAGCATAGGCAACTTTAACAATTAGAACTTCAAAATGTAGTCTTTGGACGATAAAAATTACCTATCCTAACTTACACAAACATAACATCGGTAATCGAAAAACTTAATTATTTAAGCTACCTTTAAGATATGGTGTAAAGTTTTGGGGGAATGCCACTGAGAGAGAAACAGTCTTCAAAGCCCAACAGAAATGTATCCGAGCAATATGTGCATTAAAATCTACAGATACATGCAAACCACATTTTATAAATTAAAAAATAGTAACATTCCTATCTCTGTATATATATGAACTAGCGTTAGACATTAGAAATAATATAAATAAATATGAAACTTTAAAAAGTACCAGGCTTGCCAGTATACTTCAAGCAATACGCCAAAGAACGGTTACGTTTGACAAAAGTGCATTTTGTATGGGCCCTAGAATATATAGGTAATAAGTTACCTAATAATATAAAGGAAGCAACCAATTTTATATCATTTAAAAATAGATTAAAGATTTTCTTGATCAATAAAGCATATAAAGTTAATGATTATTTAAATGATAAATATTTTTTTTTAATTATTAGGTAATACAATAGGTATTAGGTAATTAAATTTAAATTTATTTTTTTTATTAAACAATGTAATAAAATTACATAATTAATAAATGTCAATAATGATATATAATGTTAATAGTGTTCAATGTGATTTATGTAAAGAAATCATGGATTACGTAATGTACTATATATATTTCTCGCAACCGTGCGTGTACGGGGGCCTAAAAAAGCCACTGTGGGCGATACAAAATAAAGACCGACCTCGATGATAGTTAAGTATAAGTTTATTAGTTTAAAAATTACAATATCGCTCCCCCCACCGAATAACATGGTAATGTGGTACTACGACAGTTTTCGTTTTATTGCATATTCGGTGTCTAAAGCATTAATTCCCATCTTGTAATTTTTTTTGTATTTTTTCTATGTATATTTATAAAAGTACAATAATTTCAATGGTACCGTAATGAACATAAGAACATTATTCCCTTAAAATCTAAACACACTTTTTGCACGAATAATACCATAACATGTTATTACAGATCATGCAATCGTTAACTTTTTCGGTAAGCGACGATTACCATTATATTCGCGTAAGAAATGCATGCCTTTTTCCACGTAAAGTATAAAACAATTATATTTATGTATTATTTTTGTTTACAATATAATAGAAACGGCTTATTCGATTTAGATGCGGTTTTCACTAATATATTGTAGTAAGCTTCACTTAACATTTAGTGTTTATTTCATGTCAATCGGTTCATAAATAAAAAAGTTATATCAATTTAAAGAATCACGGCGGACATTTTTAAGGTATACTATCAGAGTACGTACATGGACGCGCACTCTCGAGGCTAACTGATGAACAGCGTTTGATATTTGATCTGGTGAGCATTGATAGTACTTTGGAAGAAATGCTATTTGTAGATGCACCCGGTGGAACGGTTAAAACATTTCTTACGAAAGTTATTTTGGCGAAGGTACGAAGCCAAGGTAAAATCGCGCTTGCTGTCGCTTCATCAGGCATAGCAGCCACATTGTTGCCAAAGTGGGAAAACTGCTCATACAATGTTCAAAATTCCGATCGATTTAGACCGCACAGAAAGCCCTGTTTGTAATATTTCAAGAAACAGCGATAAAGCTAAGGTTCTTCGTGATTGTAGCCTTATTATATGGGATGAGTCCACAATGGCCAATCGAAAAGCAGTAGAAGCAGTAGACAGAACGTTGCGTGATGTCAAGCAAAGTGATCAACCCATGGATGGCATTACTATGCTTTTTTGTGGCGATTTTCGTCAGACTCTCCCTGTAATACCACGTGGAACAAGGGCTGTTGAAGTTAGAGCCTGCCTAAAGAGTTCTCGACTGTGGCATTACATTATACCTTTGCATTTGACATTAAATATGCGTGCGCAAATTAGAGGCAACGAAAATGCTCAAGAATTTTCAGATTTGCTACTTGAGATTGGTAACGGTGTGTTACCGCAGGAACAAGGAAAAGTTTTTCTTAATGAAAACCTATGCAACATAGTTTCATCAATGCGAGACCTCATATCATCTGTGTATGGAAACGCAACGCAAATACCAACTTGCGAAAATTTCTGGCTTTGCGAAAGAGCTATTTTGACGCCACGAAACGACCAAGCAGCAACAATAAACGCTAAAATTTCGAGCTATGTTCCGGGGGATTATGTTGAGTATATCTCCATTAACAGAGTCATGGAAGAAGGAAAATCTACAAGCTACCCAGTAGAATTTTTAGAATCCCTCAATGCTCCTGGACTACCAGCACATAAAATAAAATTAAAAGTAGGCGTACCGATAATGCTTCCAAGAAATTTAAGCCCCCCAAAACTTAGCAATGGCACCAGGTTAAAAGTGACCAATTTACAAAGAAATCTGATAGAAGCAGAGATTTTAACAAGGTGTGGAAAAGGTAAAAGTGTTTTCATTCCTCGGATTCCTCTCATTCCAAACAATTTTCCATTTAGTTTTAAACGAGTCCAGTTTCCAGTCAGCCTATGTTTTGCGATGACAATTAATAAAGCCCAAGGTCAGACGCTGAAGGTGTAGATCTAAGTATCAGCTGTTTCTCGCACGCTCAGTTGTATGTGGCTCTGTCACGGGTTAGCAATCCTAGGAGCCTGTATGCTTTCATCCCCGATGGCCATACGTCAAATATCGTATACAGAGAAGCATTACTGTAAAGTAAATTTTTAGCTACCCAAACGACGGTATATGTAATTCAAAATATGCTGCCCGAAAAGTCACTATTCCAAGCTGACGAAGTCGCGGGCACAGCTAGTTAATAAATAAAAGGACTGATTATGATAAATAATAAAACCTTTGTTATATTTCATAAATTTTAATAAAACGCTATTATAAATTATCCAGTATTAATATCAACTTCCTCTATTATTGTTATTTTTCTGCCAAATCAAATAATAAGTACTGGATTATTTAATAAAACATGTATTTGCAACATTATATTACTGTTAATCTTTTGACACCACACATCGACGAATATTACTGTAATGTAATATTACATTATACACTATCGCTTGGATTTCACACGAATAATATCGTAATATCATATTGCCGTTAGGTTTTTTGACACTGTATTACAACGAATAATACTATAATGCATTAATATTGACTACGATATTGTTGCGTTTACACGCGAATAATATGGTAATGATGCGTTGCATACTATACTTTTGCCATTTAATTTCAGTAACATTATTTTTGTGAATAACTTAATTTTATTAAAGTATTACAAAAAAATCATAATATAAATTAGATTGTAAAAAAATTAGCTTTGTTTTGACGTTTAAATGTCTACCTTACGATCTACCCGTGCCGAGATATACGCATAAAACAGTTTTTTATTTTTCCTGTAAAATTTTGATTTATCGATTACCATATTATTCGGTGGGGGGAGCGATATTAATGTGTCGCGACAAAAATATGGCGGTGCGCGCTAATTCGTGAAGTGTAGTGTAGTGACGTTCGTCCGGTTCGTCCGCGTGAAGCTTGTCGCGAGCGTCGTTGACATTAGACGCGTTCGTTCATATGAAGAATGGCTGCGTTCAGGCGTAGACAGCCACCTTGGCAGAATCATAAAAGGATAACATTATGAATAATAATGGACAGTTAACTGTAAAGTTAATCGTATCAAATCCCATTGGTTAAGGATTTTCAGTTATTTTTTTTGTCTGTGCTAAAATACCAATCAATCCAATCCCAATCGAAGCGAAAAAAAGAAAAACACGGACTGTCTTCGCCCTATTATGATTCATGATGTTATCCTTTTATGATTCTGCCAAAGTGGCCTTTTTAAGCCCCCAGATGTGTGAACGTAAACGAGGTCAAAGTAGTGTGTAAGGATCGTAGCAGGTGGCGTTCTGTAACTTTATGCCTAACCAGGCCTAACCCCATGGGAAGAAGGCGTGAATTTATATATGTGAATATTTTATTTTATTAGATATTTGCACACCTATTAAGGTAGGATATGGTTTAAAGAACTGTTGTAATTATGTATCACCTCATGTACCTACCCATATTCAAGCAAATAAGCGATTTGATTTGATTTGATTTAAACACTCCACAGAAGGATAAACTGAACGACGTTTGACCTTATTATTTATTGTAATACTTACAATTTAGGATACTTATGTGGTATATAAACTACCTAACTAGGTTCCTATAATTGTTTTTGTAATATTGATATAATATAATTATAAATATAGATCTTGATATCTAAATTAAAATATAGGTACTTTATTTTATTTTTTATTTTTGGAGCTAAAAGTTCAGCTGTATGCCAGTTTTGTTTAGTTTTTTCAACAATTTTGTCCGCCACCTTATTTTAACTAGCCTTCAAAATCTATACTAAAATCAAAATCCAAGGGCCTATGCTCAATTGTACACAAAAGTAAACAAACACACCCCGTATACCAACATCTCTCTGTTTACGGTCACAAATATTATTATTATTGCCATCTATTATTTACACATTCGTCATATCATCATTTCGATTGAATTCGTTTCGATATCCTGGAACTAATACACACATTTCTAAGAAAACTTCCTTTACATTAGGCGCAGGGAAGCCTTTAGCCGTCTATTTACAAATATTTATTCATATTTTGCTAAGAGTTAGACGGAGACATTTTGAGTAAATAAAATGTTTGATTTTTGTTGTTTTGTGGTTGTGATTCACTTAAGCATCGTTTTTCACAATTCTCTCTTTCTCCACCCATTTGAAAGGTCGACATTTAAAAAAGATATTTATGTTCTGTCAAGAAAAATATAATTATGTTCTTCAGGAAAAGCAATACCATAGAAAAATCAAATATTACTCTCTATCTGCTTTTTTCTCCAACATAACGACTTATCACAAAATTTCAAGTATACTTCCATAATCTTATCGTATCTTCTTTTCCGGTTTCGTAATATTGTAATCGCAAACCTACATATATCTAGCAGTTCTAAGATAACATACCTGACTATCTGCTTTACCACTTACACCCAAAAAAACCTCCGTCCAGTCCATTCAAACCTCCTATGTTCTATACTTAATCTCCTCATTAAAATCGCATTAATTAAGCCATATCCCATCATTTCCTCCATCAGTGTGTATATAATTACATAGTATGTGTGCAATTGTGCACTACCTTTAATTGACATCCGAACTAATTGAAGATTAGACACGTTCATCAGACAATGTTCTAGGTTAGCAATGGTGTTTATTGAATGCTTGGATTATCGCTTGACCATGCGTATACGCCAGTATACCTACGCATGTCAAGCGTTGAAATCAAATGGGGTAATATTAAGTAAACCTGGATGTATTTTCGAGATACTGATAATTTTGAGGTTAGGACATAATGCGAACCGAGCTTCACATCTATAGGTACTTCTATACTTAATATTATAAAGAGGTAAAGTTTGTGAGGTTGTAGAGGGTAATCTCTGGATCTACTGAACCGATTTTGAAAATTCTAATACTAATAGAAAGCCACATTGTGAGTGTCATATTATTATTATTTATATAAATGAATATCTTAGAAGATATCAAAGATTTAAAAAGCGGGTGCGGAGCGGCTGGCGGGGCGGTACGAAGTTTGCCGGGTCAGCCAGTATAATATAATTCATTTATTTTCAGACAAATTCCATTCCATTACTTGAACAGAATATGAAGTTTTTCCTAGGAAAAATAATACCAACCTATTATTCTCTCACTGCAGGGTAAAAGCCTGTTCTCATAGGGAAGGCTTCTCATAGGCATTTCTCAAGGCACAAGCAATGATCACCACGCTTCCTCTAGACGGGTTGGCGATTTCAGAGTTAGTTTACATAATTACGGATTGAAAAAGTTACATTGTTACTTGCCTGGATTGGAACCCACAACCCCGTGCATTAGAGTCGAGGCCTTAACCACTGTGTCATCACGATTTCATAACATTTCTTATTCGTAGGACGAATAAGAAACGTCAATTCTTGAAACTTTCAGGTGTTGAAAAACTCAGTCTACAAAGCCCTTTTTCAAGAACTCTGAAACAATATGACCCTCACAATATAACTGTCACACCACAGAGCATGTAACACTTTATGTCACACTACGCAGGCCGTTTTATGTTCACAACTCTCAGTTGACACTAGGTTACTCTCTTAGGTTTCAATTTATTAATGCATTGTTGAATTTATTGGGATATAATTTGTATAATATTATACTGGCAGCAAGCATTAAAGCATTTTTCATTGTTCTGCCAACACCGAAAGATTCGAAATGTAAAACCCATTTATGCATTCGACTGAAAGACTTGTATCTACGGTCATGAATAAAATTTTTTAAAATAAAACGAAATGTAAAATGACGCTACAATGTGGACTTCTTCGGGCGCTGATGACAGTACGACGGTGACGGCGTTCTGAGAGGCTGTGTGCGCTTAAAATATAATCAGGCATTACTTTTATTGTAAATATTAGAATACCCAATGGTGATATTATGTGTAGAATATTGAATTTGATGTTGACAAAGAAATATAAATGATAAAATATCTTGGTTTTTCATATTATTTTTCTTATGTCTAAAATATCGTAAATATAGTTGAGAGGTGCTTGTGGCTAAGTAATAACAGCCACACGGGTCGATCGATCAGGTTAAGCTACGTTTGCCGCGGTTGGTCCGTGGATGGGTGACTATCTTTAGATATCAAGACCCCCTCCGCGCCTCGGAAAGCACGTTAGTCCCGGCTGTCATTCGTAGATCTTTGGCAGGCGTCGTCAAAAACCCAACACACAGTCTTACCAAGGGGTATCGTATTACCCAGAGGCTGGGTTGTGGAGAACAGTTAGGCAGTCTCTTCATATAAAATTCTGATATTCAGCTGCAGCCAGTTAGACAGGTTAGACTGGAAGCCGACCTCAACACAGTTGGGAATAGGTTAGGCAGATGATGATATCGTAAATATATATGTAGTTTCCGGTTATTAAAGAAATTAATTAATAAAATTAAAAAGTTAAAAAAAAAGTAAGTAAAAAGTAAAGTGCAGTAGTGTGTGTAGTAGTAGTGTACATGTAGTAAGTAAATATATAGTTTTTTTTTGCTTTAAGATCGCTCTTAGCGATAAGACCGCCCATTGTGTCACCCTTTGTACAGTTTCTATATTTATGTCTGTTCTATTCTATCTATTCTAATAAACAGGAATTTATAGTTTGTGATAAGTGATATTGGGGTAGCGATAATAAGATTCCATTTGGGGAATATATTCGAAATTACATTAGTTGTTTTAGAGCAAGGATATTTATTTAACAATAGTAGGTATATCGTAACATGCGTCGCTCACCAACACGGTTAAAATATCAGCGACATAATTATCCCATAAATACTTTACGCAAGTTATAACTAAGTAAATATAACTTTAATACTTCTATGATAACGTCGATCACATATTTCCAATTAAATATGTCATTTATTGGAACATGTTAGTAATCATCAGGAAACGAATCATTTAGGAAATCGAGCGCACAAATAATTTGTTATTGAATATAACTTACATATTTATTAGGTCTACGATCTGCTTTGGCTCCTCCTTGTATTGCTATATTTTACGAGATCCAATCCGGGACACCATTCTATATAAGTGCTCATACACACGTGCGACACGCATCGATGACAAAGGCAACTGCATCCGTCTACACCGCGTCGGCGGCTGCCGTCGACAACGTGTCGCTCGTGTATTTGAGTCCGGCGCTCAAATACACGAGCAGCATGTTGTCGACGGCAGATGCTGACGCATCGACGGCTTCAGTTGCCTCTGTAGTCTCACAATAAGTCCTTGCTCCTGCAAGTCCATTTGTCATTCCAACTTGATAACTGTCAATTTAAATACCATTTTATTAATGACGAAACCGTATTTAAAACCAGTTTTTCCTCTAATGGTCCATGAAAATGTTGTGAGCTTTCCAACAGCCAAATTAATTGATTGCCTTCGTCTTACTCCCCACACAGCTAGCGAACGAATATTAAAATTTATTTGGTTGA
The DNA here is from genome assembly GCA_963855955.1 of Luperina nickerlii. Classification (NCBI taxonomy): domain Eukaryota; kingdom Metazoa; phylum Arthropoda; class Insecta; order Lepidoptera; family Noctuidae; genus Luperina; species Luperina nickerlii. The sequence goes on from OY979665.1 coordinate 8,834,812, forward strand.
ACATGGCGGGAATAATATTCACATCGTTGATTTTGATCTCTTTATATCATTTACTTTTATCGTACATAATGTGCGCTTTCACAATTTCTAACGGGACTATATTATCGTGGACGTTCACGTCCACGTCCATAAAATTTATGGAAATGCACGTTATAACGTTATCATAGACGGAAATTTAAAATAATCTTTATACATTTCCATACATTTTACTTCCCTGTGATAACGTGATGCCGTGCCGTGCTTCATTCAGTACAAAGCATGGGGTATTTGTGCTTGTTCTTAAAAGCTTGTTATGAATCAAATCTAAAGATGACCCACTCTTCTTCGTAGCCTATCGATGGCAAAAAGTTGGCTAACTATCCAAGAAAATATTCCCAAATTCAGCACTCCGCGAAGATGATCCATTGATCACAAATATTTATTCATAAAATAGGCACGTATATTTGATCACGACATCGATTAGTGCGGAGGCTCAATAAGGAAAAAATCAAGGTGCTCCTTCCATTGGTAGTACGCCTGTTTGTTTATTCCAAACGAGCGCCCCCGGACATAAGTCTGAATAGAGTTCCATTCGCTTTGATGAAACTGACGAGAGTGATGAGATATTGCTGCGCGGATACGTTTTATGCCTAAAACCAGCTGATACGTACTGGAATCTAGTTTTGGTTTGACAGTAATTGTGTAAGTTAGCTTCTATTGACGCTGAGCGGCTTTGCGTCGGTGGGGTGGGAAAAATTTGTTTTAGAGCGAAATTTTGTAGGGTTGGCAGTTAGAGGAAACTTTGCTCTTGAAAGAGTGAGAAAGAGACTCGTCCTGTGTCGCAGAAATGACGCACTTTAAAGCCGTTTTTTTTTACTTTTCCGTTAAAATACGCTTCAAACATTGATTCTTTTAAATCATCATACATCTAATAGCTGCCTCTATTTTTAGGATTCGTAACTTGCCTTGATACCAACGCAATATTTCAAAACTTCCCTATCTACCTACCTCATCATCATCATCATTTCAGCCAAAAGACGTCCACTGCTGGACATAGACCTCCCCCAAGCACCTCCACTTCGACCGGTTCTGCGCTTCTCGCATCCAACGAGTTCCTGCGGCCTTCACAAGGTCGTCGGACCACCTTGTGGGAGGATCCATCTACCTACTTAATAAAAAAATGGTGGCACGACAGAACTGAAAACTTGAACAATTACACATGTGTATTTTTTAATCGTCTTATAAACAAAACTCGCGTGGTGTCGGTTATGGTAACAGTGTCGCGAGTCCAATGGTTGTTTCCCATCTCAAAAATGCCCAACGCGGCTAATAAGTTTTCACTTCAAAAATTCAAATCTCTGTCACTGACAGACAACACACAGCCTAAACCGCTGGATCTAGAAACATGTTTGCATACGAGTTCCTTATACAACGAAAGTGACCACTAAGGAAATATTTGTAACCGACTTCAAAAGCGGAGGAGGTTTTCAATTCGGATGGTTTTTTTTTAAACGCATTCCCTATGTGTATAGAAGTAGGTCAATTTTGTCCACGGGAAACAGTATCGGACTGGTATATGGCTTGTTAGACAAGTAAATCTTAATGCAAACACCGTATAGGCATAAACGTTGTCTCCAATCATTCTGCACGTTTTCAAGGTCTTTGAACCACAGCGCGTCGGCAAAGATTACAAGATTACTGTTTACCGAGCTTCTCAAGCCCAAGATTAAGGCAAGAGACGTCAGTTAGATATACATTAACTGAGCCAACCAATCTAATTTTTTATGTTGCCGACCGATTAATGTTGGATATAAAACGTTTTCATGGAAACAGCGTAAATATTTTTGTGAAGGTAATTTTAACTTTCTGTTTGCGGTTTGTTGTTGTGTTGAATACTCTCACTGCTCGGACACAGGCCTCCTCCCCTCGAGCCCAGAGCGGGTTATTACGATGTTTTCCTTCACCGTTTTGAGAGCAGTGGTGATGAAAATATTTACACAATGTAAGCGCCTCCGGGTTCGAACCTACGTCCCGGAAGTCGCGACCGTTACCACTGGACCACCACTGCTCGAACGTTACTTACGTAGTTACCACTGCTCCTACTTTCAGTAGGGATACAACTAATTCAAATTCATAGCTTTTTAAATTGATCCCATTACCTACTCGTATGTTATTCTTGCTGACAAAAAACTTTACCTGTGTTTGTCATGAGTCATTTCAGCTAATACTTCTAGTAGGTATCAAAGAATAGTTTCTGTACATAATCGCTTCGTTATCTATCATAAGTATACTGCCTAGCTACGTCAATCGAATCAAATTCGCTAACGCCGATGGCAGATGCAAAACGAAGAAATCTAGACTCTATTCTCTAAAAAGTAAGGTTTAGTTTTGCCGTATGAAAGTGTAGTTTTTCAGTACATTAGTCCCTGGGTGAACTGTAGGTATGGTCACAGGGGATCTTCTCGCGGGCAAACCGAGGTCTTGCAATCGCAAATATTAAAAAGACAGAATTGTAGGTAAAAAAAACATCAAAATAGCCTTTTCCCAACTATGTTAGGGTCGGTTTCCAGTCTTACCGGATGCAACTGAAAACCAGTATTTTACATGGAGCGACTGCCTATCTGACCTCCACAATCCAGTAACTGAGTAATGCAATACCCCTTCGTAAGACTGGCTGTCAGTTTTTAGGCTTCTCACTAACCGTAACGTCTGTCAAAGATCTACGAATGACAACGGGGTCCAACGGCTTAATTTGCTTTCCGAGGCATGGAGGGATCTTGATATCTAATGGATGGCCAGCCATTGACGAACAGACCGCGACAACCGTGCGGCCTACGAGCCCCTACTGATGTCCATCAATCTGATATAATTACTATGACACTGACAGTACCGCGACCACTAAACTAGCTGTCCAATCAACTTCAGCAGCAATCATACTAAACATTATTTATATTGTTTCGATTAATTCCAACTAAATAACTTCAGCCTCACGAAAAAACACCGCATCGCGCCCGCTGACAAACAGACGGACAGACGGATGGACAAACGGAAGGACGGACGGACAGCGGAGGCTTAGTAATAGGGTCCCGTTGGCACACTGGGTATGGAACCCTAAAAACAGCCATTTTCACAATAAACCACAAACAATGAATAAGTAATTTTCTGCCAGAACAATCCACTTTGGATCCTTTTATGGAACGACATATGCAAAGTATTTGATTGCCTCTGCCTCACAATCGTCTTTTCTTTGCGAGTCGAAGTGCTGCACTTCGACTCGCAAAGAAAAGACGAACATCACTCACTTTTCACCGCAGACTTATTCTGACTGACGTGACGGATTGGAACTCGAAGACAGTGGTGTATTACGTATTCTATGTTGGGAGGCACTTTCGTTGTTTGATGTAGATGTGAGATATTGCGTCGTTTTTGTTATGTTGTTACCTAAATGGTATCTACACATCTATACATACAAATCAAATAAATAAAACTGAAGTGTCAGTTAGTAATGAAAAAATCACAGTTTTTTTTCTAAATGTAAATGTAAATACGATATATAAGTATCGTATATACATTAATATGCATAACAAAAAACAATTTATAAAATGTTTGACTGTCTGTTTGTTCTGGCTAATCTCCGAAACTGCCGAACCGATTTCGATGAAATTTGATATGGGGACTTTGAACCCCTAACGAAGGATATAGGCGTTTTATCGACATACCACGCGGACGAAGCCGCGGGCGTAAACTACTTGTGATTAAGCATAGAGCCGAGAACCAGCGTTCTATTGCTCTGACCATTTGAGATGTAGCATAGCATTTTGCTGCCTAGTGATGGCCAGTTCTGTTACTTTTAATATATGTAGTATCCTTGTTGTGAAAGGATGAATGATTAGCGCTCCTGAATATCGTACACACTTAATATATATAAATCATTTATGTTTATATTTACATAATCTATGCTAATATTTAAAATAATAATAATATGTACATTTATAATTATGCAAAAAAAATCATAGGGCATAAAAAAAATTCGTCCGCATCGCTGTCAACAGGAACAGTGCCCTAAAGACTGGCAGCATTGCCACGTTGTATGGCGATGCTAATTCTTTCGCCAAAAAATAAGCCAGCCCTCTGGTCACGTGAAGAGTCGACTAACCGCTTGGCGATATCTCGAAAAACCAAGTGGGCACTCGGACCATGGCCCTAGTGTTTCAACCCCAAACGGCTCGAACATATAACTCCCAATCAGGTTGGAATATTTTCGCCGTTTGAGGTTTTCTGCACCTGCAGCAGCCGCCCCAGCACAGCCCACCGTGCTAGGAAGATGGGATGGCGCAAGGGTGTCGACACATGTCATGTTGTTGCATCCCACACCAAAGGTCTGCCTAACTTCCAGGGCATTATGGTTATTCCGTCTGGTCTCTTCCTATCGTCGCGCGCCAGGCCGTTTGGTTCTAAAACAGCTGGCACCACGGCGGTGACAAGAGCACGACGGATGATGTCATTAACGCTGGCGTGCCGTGCTATCCGGCCTGCGCTCCGACTGCAAGATAGGCCATGGTGCCCGAGGCAATCGACAGCTTCACCGTACTGACTGCGATGCGGAGCCCCGCAAGGAGCGCCCAAACGCAGACAGGTAGCGAGCCTGAAGGTGGTGTCACCCAGCATAGTGCCTATGTTGGCCTTGGGAGTGCTTGAAGCCAGAGCCCCAACTCCCACTCACCCACAGCCAGCAGGCGAGCACGCTCAGCAAAATTGATGGACGTATTGATTATTCCGTACCAACCTGCAGAGCGGCTCATCCCACTGTCTCTGGGAAGATGGGTTTACGGGCCGATCTGTATTCGGGCAAGCCGCTTTCCAGGCGTTCACCGCGTCGGTCAAGGACTTCACTGCACTTCACTTCAGAGTCAACTAGGCAAGGGGCTAACATTTTCCCGGTCAACTATTCAGTGCTGTGGACAGAAGACAGGAACGCCAAAACAGTGTCTACATCACCTCCTAGCGTTCCATCATCTAAATACCACACGTTAAATTTTGAATTTAATTTCTGTATAATTGGATGAATAGCCAAACTAAAAATGACTGGCCCGAGAAGGTCACCTTGTTGGCATCCAACTGCAGATTCCAAAAATTGTCCTTGTATAATAATTTGGAAGGGTATCTGTAACATTGCCACATAAACACTGACTGTCCTAGTTTATAAAATTGTAACAAATGTAAAATTGTTCAATAATAAGAAAAATATCGGTCCCCATTCGAAAATAGAACTGCGAATAAAATCTCAAAAATTCAAAATGGACGAGCTCGGAGCTATGCTGTTATTTACTCAGCGTACTCGCAGAAGTATCGCATATGACTGAATTCTCTTTGAGCTCTCCGCGACTCAAGTAATGCTATTTTCCCAATCACTCTGTGAAAGGCATCGCTATTACATTCGCCCATCCGTTTCGCCCATCAGTTTGACTGCGTTTTTTTTTCAACAAAACATAGGATCTAGTTTAAAACGTTAAGCGTTTACAAAGTTTATCCAGGTGGCTTTTTACAGCGCTTTTGGTTTCTGTTATGAGGTCCGTATCTCACAAACAACAGTGTCGACCGTACCCAGTGACCGTTCACAGGGTACGGTCGACACTGTTGTTTGTGTAGTAAATTACAACCTGCTTTGAATATTCTGCGCAAAGAATAGCGGAAATGAATAAATAAATAAAATAAACACCAACACACACAATGAAAAACAGGAACTTTATGGTTGAGCAGATTAACACTCACTACGTCAATTTGCCGTGTTATTGCCAATTCATAATTGACAATTTATGCAAATTTCTCATCAAACAAATTCTTCGGCTTTACATGAAACGAGTTAAAAAAATTTACCGTGTAGTTAGGCAAGCAAATTATCGAGGACGGGTTCGTCTGAAGATAAATAGAAATAGGAAAAGCTAGGTAAAACATTTTCAAAGTTTCATCAAGTGCTTCAAGTCACAGTTTTAATATTTTTGTACCCGCAGTCTCTGTATCAAGCAATTAATCTGTGCAACGCATTTACGAGATGGTTCGCATCTTTTGTGGGAGAAATGAATGGCATTAAAGCGAGACCATTTCACCGCCCGAGTGGGGGATTGTTATTATGACATTAATAAATAGATGAAAACTTAGCTCCCCAACCTCCCCGGCGCGGGAAGTGCATTTGCGAGGCAATTAATTAATTTTCTCTACTCTAACATAAATACAGATGTTCTATGCGATACTACTTGATAGTTCAAGTTACTTTGGAAGTAAATTATATTTTGGAATTAGTTTCAGAGCCAAGAATATTTTAAGTACGTAAACATATTCCCCTGTATTCATAAACGATGCTTAAGTTAAATAGTAATTAGGGACTGTTTAAACATATATTTTTGACGTTAGAACGACACTTAACTTTAATCACCGCTTATAAATAAACCCCTTAGTCCGAATATTCAAAACACAACTGTCACACTCTTCGACAATTATATGAAATGGGTATAACATGATAAATTGATTGATGTCAATTTGTTTAACAATTAATTCTCCTGACTGTACGCCTACGTATAATTTTCTTAGATTGTTTCTAAGTGAAAAATAATTCCTGAGTAAGAAACAAACGTAGCAAGACTGGACTCTCTCTCTCTTTCGTCTGTAAACCTAATTTCCTAATAAGTTAATTGTTATGACAGTCGGCTAACAGCCAGCAACATGTAAACAATGAAGTAAATGTTTAAAAAGAAAAGCAGTGGCACTCTGGGAGTGCCGACAGAAGTGAAAACTTGAACAATTACGTGTGTATTTTGTGAATCGTCTTATAAACAAAACACGCGCGGTACCGGCTACGGCCATCCGTCTTACGAATTTTCGATCAGGTCACGTGTCCTGACGCGAGTTTAACATTTTTTACCCATTAGGTACAAAAAAAGTGTACAACGCTGCTAAAGAAATTTTCACTTCAAAAACATAGGCAGTCATGGTGACCGCCAATAGAAGTGAAAACTTAAAACGGTTTGCATGTCGGTGACGCGAACCCATAAGAATCTCCTACCAAAAATCAACGCGCTTAAAGAAGTTTTCACTCCAAAAATACAAAAAAAAAAATGAAAATTCAAATAAAAACTACACCAAATGCCCCACAGTTTTCGCAGTACTTACAACTTTTGACGTCAAAATCCCGCCGTCTATGTCCCAGCTATCCAGAACTTCATACGAACACAATAAAAACAAAATAAGTTCGTACACAGGACAAGTTTCTGAATGCTTGAATAGGCAATGCACAATCCTAGCAGCAAAGCTCTGCCTGACTGTACTTCGCTTTCCGCTCGACTTTTTATTTTTATTATTTTACCGATGTATTTTTGTTGTGTTCATGTTTTATTCTTTACCTGGTTTTCTGTTTCCAGTCTTTTTGGGAGAGTAGAATTGAAATAGAATACTCTCTATTAAGTACACCATAATAAATGAATGAAAGAACGAATTGCACCGATGGGTTCGATGCGTGGTTAAACCAGACTCGATCAATCGAATGAACCCCTAGATTCGAGTATTTAAAGGGAGAAAGAGAGACCATACTGCAGGTAGTCTATGATAGGGCCATATAGACAGCACAGCATTTAATAGTGGTCTTGTCCAGCGGGGTAATTGCTTAATACATTATCAGTAGCAGTTGAGCAGACAAATGTTTCGAACATAATTATGAAGCAATGGATTGGATTAGTAATATCCTCTAAAATAATTCAGATTGATTTTGATAGTGTGTTACGCAATTAGAACAGATGAAGTCATGTCTTTGGAGTTGGTAATCTCGACAAAAAACTAGCCATCCTTTTTAATTTATGTGGTGTCGTAAAATTCACAAGATTACATACTTCAAGAAAGTAGGGAGGCAGCAAGCACTTCATTTCTCAATGAAATATGATAAGTAACATCTTTAATAGGTATTAAAAGACACAAATTTAATTACTTTTCTAATAATTAAAGGTAAAGGGCGTCTCTTAGTAGTTGTGTAATTAAATGGAAACCTTTCATAAATTAATTACTGGCACATCTTTTATCATACCTATTTTAATTATTTTATTACAAAAGAAATATTCCAGCTAAACAATCTCCTGGTGAAACAAGTGTTATTTTTAAGAAAATTGCAAATACGCCCATATGTTGGAGAAGTCATTCAGTCGTAGACTTCTTTCATTTGACTATTATTTTTTGCCCGCTCATTGACCTAAAAAACAATTGCATGTATTGTGTTAAATAAAATCATGGAAAAGTAATTTGAAGCAAAGGCACCAAAGTTCGATCATTATATAAGCCAATTCCTACGTAAATTAGAAGGTAATCGAATTATTTTGACAGTCCCTACGAGACGCGGATTGAATTCAATTACGCAAGATATTGCGTTTACTGAGTCTCAACCAACGTTGAATCTACATACTACAACCAATATGGGGAAATTTTGGCCTAATTAGATTTTCACACCACCTTCTCGATACTGTCAAATTATATGCCATGCAAACCTAACTATAACCTAAAGTTAGACATTAATGCTGTGTGTGTGTGTGTAGTAATAGTGTGTTGTGTAAAACCAGCGGATCTACAATGTGATTTGAATTTGGACGCTTTACCAAAAGTACGTAGGTACAAAAACTTTTTTACAAAAATAATTGAAATTTTTATATCAAGAATTAATATTTTTCACTTGTAGTTTTACCGTGGGACAGATACAACTAAATAGTGAAAAATATTAATTTGTGTGGACAAATTCATATAACACTACTTACTATCTAAATATCAGTGCCAGGAAGTTATTAAAACATCATCAATATAAACCAAGTGGAAAAAAATCGTATTATTGAAGCTAACTCAAAAACTACCCAAGCAAAGTTAATAAAATTTATATGGGACTAACCTTGAGGCATACCTTATCCATTAAAAAGAATTTTGCAAATCAGTCTTTTTGTTCTAGTTATGCCCGAACATACTTAAAAAATATTTACACCTACATTCAAATTAAGAACATCCTCCTTTTAAAAAAAAACTAAAACAAAAATCGAATTTCTTTTTCTTACCTCGCAGAAGGTGTGAAAAGTAGAGTATTCTCCTCGGGGATAAAGGTGTCTCCGTCTTGAGCGAGCTTATTCAATCTCCATTCCGGTCAGGATTCAAACTAGCGCCGTGACATAAGAAACTGCTTTATTCCCTTAGTGATAATATACTATTTGTTGAACTAAAGTTGATTCGAAAATGAAATAATGATCATTTGACATTGAAATGACCGCGAAGTAATATTTACCTTGTGGAAATTACCTACATTTTACTGAAATGCCTACTCGTAGTAATTTTTTTCGTTTATCATTATCAGTGTTAAGCTAATATTTGATGTTGTGTCTATGCCATTACTGCCAGATAGCATACATTTTCGACGTGACATCTTTATTTCGGACAGTGGGTCGTCTTAGGGGCGAAGTTGTAGGAGCTGGAGTATACGATTAGGGGCACTATGAGCAGCAAAGATTATCAAACATAGATCATACAGCGATCATGCAGGCTCGGACAGGCGAGCGACAAGACGTGTTTTCGATCCCAATCCAGTCTGAACAATCGAACGTGAACTCAGTCCTAGCGCCCAGAGCATTGGTGGCCCAGGGATAACGGCCGTAGGTCTGAACCCTGGCAGGCAATTTAATTTATGTTTATTAATTCATCACCGGTGCTCTCAAAACGGTGAAGGAAAACATCGTAAGGAAAGTGACCGAGAAGGGGCCTGTGTTCTAGCAGTGGGAATATTATAGGCTGTTTATGTAAAAAAGAATGAAAAAATTACTATTTTCGCCCCTAAAATAAACAAACCAATCGCATGGCCTTCTCTAAATATCACAGTTCGTCCCAACATGGTTGCCAATCTTCCAACAGCCCTAAGCACTATTGGTTTCCTCGGGTTTCGGGTTTGCTTGCACACTCCTACTAAGACGACTAAGCACCAAAACGGTATCTGCTCACGATAATTGGATTTGCGACAAATAATAATGGAAGAAAAATATTAGTATCCGCTTCCCGTGATGTTGGCCAAATTATTGACGTATATTGTTGAGAGGAAACGGGAATTCACAGTTATTTTACCTCTGATTTTACATCACTATCAACGTCACAGTGATCTTTATTCTCGTTTCAATAAGGTTGCTGTTTTTGACGCTGGCAGAATAGACGCCCAGTTGCCAAAGAAAAAAAAAAGTTACGGTTGGTTTGCTGCCACTTTGGCTGCCACTGACAGGTCTGTCAAAATCACTGTGATTTTTATTGTCGTTACAAGAAAGTTGCTGTTATCTTTTTGCTGTTTTTCCTACATCTAACGTGGTCGGACCTCGGTCGAGAGTCCGATAGCTGTCACACGTGTCAGAGAGATTTAATTTTTTCATTTTTACTTTTTTACGTGAAATTGGCAAAATTGTGGTGTTTATTCCACAGAAGCCATTAATCAAGAGTTGAAGTTGAAGTTGATCTTTTTGCTGTCAGAGTAAAATAACTGTTAATCCTGTTCATATTATTCTAGAGGTCCTTGTCCAGTAATCATTTTTTTTATACAACTTTCTATCCGGATTTAACAACTAAGAACAGTTTCAAATCGTAATATATCGCGCCACTTTTAATTAGAGACAATTTAACGAGTAGGTATGAAATTGCCTGCAATGGCAGAAGTCTAAGTTGTGGAGATAATAATTTAAAAGATTTTAAAATAATTACAATGTGCAATGGAGGAGTTAGGAGATGCAGACAGGAATCCCAAATAGAAAATAGCCAGCATTATGATACGACGACAAACATGGCCAGAGATCTCAGAAAATAGTGAGTTATGGAAGGTAAAAGGAGAGGCCTTTGCTCACCAGTAGCACACAATATAGACTAACAAAGAAAAGATAAGATGATAGGACAGTATCGAAGTCCAGTATAAGAGTGTGGCGAAAGACCAAATAAGATGGAGTGCGATTTGAGAGCCTATTTCCATAAACTGACCGCTAATGAGGATGATAGGGCTTTACCAAAGCGTATATAACAGGGGTGGCCAACCGGTCGATCGCGATCGACTGGTCGATCGCGACTATTACTAGTAGAACAGACTGCGCAACGTACCTAATCACTAACTGCTGCACGCATCATCTTGTATCATTTTTCAATCGCCGTTCCGTCACGTTATTTATCCTTTCTTCTATGCAGTTTAGCTCTCTTTTGTTTTCGGTGCGCGATAACAATAATCGGGAAGCGTATGGGACGCTGGAGTGGAGCGTGGGTGGTTGTCAATCCGTCAGTCAGTTGACGACAGACTAGCGGAGTTACGAGTGGTTACGAGTTATATTTTCCCTCTTAATAAAATAAAAATACTGAGCTGATTTGATGAAGATTTCAAGAAGTATGTAATTGGTAGATCGCCCAGGGTATCGTCAGTGAACAGTAGATCTTGGGTCTAACCAAGTTGGCCACCCCTGGTATATAACATAAATTCCCAGATACAAGAATATTGAATCTCAATCACAGACGATAAGCACAACAAATGCTATATTCCATTTCTCCCTACGATATTCATTCTACAACAACTATATTCTTAGGAAGCGGGTCTCCATTATACACATAACGTAACATCACGCCTGTATTCCCCGTAAGGGCTAAGCAGAGGTGGACCTATATTACACCCAAATTTCGCCAGTTATGTTTAAGTCCCATGTAAAATAGGGTGAGTCTATTGCCAATTTGCCATCAGCCGGGCACAAATCCAGGCTGCTACTGAGAAATTCCAGATGGAAAACCCAAGAACACTTTGCCCGAACCGGGAATCGAACCCAGGACCTCATGCTCAGCAGTAGATAGCGCTTGCGACCACTAGAGCAACCAGGCATCCATTTATTCTATTACTAACAACGTCCCGCGGTTTCACCCGCATAAGTGTCGATTCCGTGGGAATATCGGAATAAAAACTATCCTATGTCCTTCCTTGGGATGCAATCTATCTCTCTGCCAAATATCGAAATCCGTTTAGTGGTTTAGGCGTGAAAAGGTAACATACAGACAGACAGACACACTTTCGCATTTATAATAATTATTGTAGTATATAGTATGGATACACGTTATAAAGTAAACGGTTTCGATGATTACCCACGTTTTCGGTCGCCGGCGGCGGCTTTGTGTGATTTGTCAAAGCTCCTTATCTGGCTACGTATCGACCATTTATTCTCAAAACAACAAAAGGAAAAAAAAATCTCTATCGTTGCGAAAAAACAGATCAGTGGGCACGAGGGAAATAAAGAAGGGGAAGGTGTCCATCTTCGTGCGTTTTATCTTGGATTGCCAGATTTTTTTGATAAGGTTCACCACTTCTCGTACATTTGGTCGGTTTTTTGTAGCTGTTCACGTTACTTTATCAGTCTTGCTAATGGCCGATTCCTATAATTTACAGACCGTTATTGGTCAAAATTAAGACTCTTGTATCTTTACTAATAATAAAGCAAAGACCTTTGAGAGCTTTGCATTGTATACCCTCCCATATGGAAGTGGAAATAGCTAGGTAGGTAAAATGACCTTACAAATCTTTTTAAATACCCATTTTGGCAATAAAAAATGCTACCATTAGTAAGCAAAACGATTCGTTTTTGTTTATAGGGTCGGAGAATCGGGAATGTTCGGTGCATTAGAGGTATTTGTTTTTGCTACGATCGCTGTAGACGATCGTGTTCGTTACTTAAAATCTGAAGTGATTCAGCTAGATTTTTTATCCGACTGACTCCAATCACTCACTTACACTTTGACTTATACTTAGACTTTGACGTTCACAGACACAGACTCTGACAAAGTGCGTGTTTTTTTTCTACTTTCGTTGAGTGCCAAGGTAGAAAAGCAATCCTAACCCTATATCTTTGGGGGAAACAGGTAAGTAACACAAAAAAAAAACACGCCTTTAACTCTGAAATTCATTCAAAACATGTGAACAAAAAAAAAACGTCCCAGGAACATTATAGTTCTATTTCATCCTCCCCCATTACGCAATTCTATGTACAGTACCATTGTTTCGCACAATATAGCATTCCCGATGCGACGGGACGTGACAGTAATGCTAAGCGGTGCACGTCCGTGGTTAAAACTATCGATAAATATTTGTGGGACACGGCACACCACTAGTGGTTCCAGGCCAGACATCGGGGCTTATTTGTATGTAGGGTATGTAAAGTGATGGGTTAAATTAAATAACTACATTTATATTACCGCCATATTACAAAATGAGTTCTAACTTTAGTTCAAAGCAAAACCATCGAACCAGTTATTGTATTTAATCTATGTAATCAAGTTTAAATACAATAACTGGTTCGACGGAGGAACTTTAAAGTTCTTATTACAAAATTACCAAGTTAGAATCCGGTTTGCTGCCAATTTTTATAATTAGTACTTTATTTTTTTGGAATTAAGTTCAAATTTCAATATTGGCTCGAATGGCTAAATATAAACCTAGTTCCGTAATGGGGGGGGGGCCTAAAAAGGCCACTTTGGCAGAATTATAAAAAGATAACATTATGAATCATAATGAACAGTTAACTTTTAAGTTAATCGTATCAAATCCATTCCATCCAGTCATCCATTGGTGAAGGATTTACCAGTTATTTTTTTTTGTCTGTGCTAAATTACCAATCAATCCAATCTAAATCCCCCCCGGTGGGTTCCCGCATTATCGAGGCGGGGGGGCTCAGTAGCCGTGGCTTGGACACCCACGGTGAAGCGAAGAGGAACCCGAGGAAGGGCCGCTCGTCAGGGCTTTTGCTGACAAGCCAACGATGTAGCGGTCAAAAATAGGTTGCGGTGCTGCTTGAGCGACATCGCAACTGAGGCGGGCCGCGATGTCGTATCGGGGGCATCACGGCTGAGGGTTGGAGGCCGCGGCGGGAGAGGAGTGCCGGTATTACGGTGCGCCGCTCTCCCTACCTTCCGCGGCCTTGACGGGGTCGCCACCGTGTGATGGCGGACGCGGTGGGGCTGCAGGAGAGGAGTGTTGGTATTACGTTGGCCACTCTCCCTATCCTCTGCAGCCGAAAATTGGTAGGCGGCGGGGCAAATGACCTGACCCGTCGCAGGGGGACCAAGAGTGCCCAGACACGGGGTCGTCTGGCGCCCATGTGCTGGTTTGGTCCCTGGGGTGGTCAAAAATCAGGTATTCCTAAATACCTGATTTTTTTTAAATCATAATGTGGCATCACAACTGAAGTGGAAAAATGTCAAAAAACTACTATTAAACTACTTACTACTCCAGCAGGTGGCCATGTGGCCATTTGTGGCGTTCCTGGTCACTTGGGACTCTTGCAAGTGGGTCATGTTCTAGTTAGTGGCACAGTACTCCCATCTAGTATGGTGTCAGACGCGTCTATGCCCCCATTTTGTCAAGTTGTGTTTGCAGCAGTGAGGAGCAGTGGTGACCTAGTGGTACGGCCACGACTTACGAATTGAAAGTCGTGGGTTCGAACCCAGGTTACGCTTTACTTTGTGTAAATTATTTCATCACCACTGCTCTCAAAACGGTGAGGGAAAACATACTGAAAAACCCGACTGTCCTAGAACCAAAAAATTGACATCCACCAACCAGCGCTGGGCCCGCGTGGTGGATTGTGGCTCAATCACTCTCCTTGAGGACGCCTGATCCCAGCACATTATAAACATTATAAGCTTAATATGCTTATGTGTTTGTAGCGGCCTACCTGGGTCGCACAATTGTATAGAATAGAATAGAATAGAATTTTATTTTGCAAGTATTATTGCTATAACTTGGGAGCGTGCATCATCGTCAACCGCATTAGAACTTACAATCACGAGCATTTATGTGGTCAACCAAGACATCATTGAAGATATAAACAATTTAAATTCAAGTTATTCACGACACGACACGCAACGAATAGGCACCGCAAGTGCGGTGCGGTGGCTTTGTGTCGCGCGCGATTATATCGCGTGTCGCGTCTGTTTCTAGGAGCCTTTAGTATAAAATTTATATGTATATTGATTTATTTTCCTGATTTATAACTGATCATTGACTTATCCTGTACTATCCTGTCTAACAGTTGATTTTAATTAAAAACCTCAAACGTTTTTGCGTAAGTTGTTTTTCATGTAAGTAGGTATTAGTAGGTATTAGTATTCGAAATGGAAGTCTATACACATATTTCTCTATCTTTCGCCCGTGTCTTAAAACGCGTGGATGTCGAAAAATATCCCACGGGAAGATACTACCGGAATTAAAAGTACCTACCCTATAGGAATATTTCCTTAAATACATTATTTTCATATGACTATTGATTTACGCGGCTCACGCCACTAAAGGTCCCAGTCGGCATGAGTTTTGCGACATCTTTGACAATCATATTTCAGCCAATTAAACATTAATTAATTCTCATGAATCACTTCATCCTATAGGTGAAAGCCGCATGAAAATCCGTTTGGTAGTTTTTGAGTTTATCGCCTTCAGACATATAGACGGCGGGGGGGGGGGGGCTTTGTTTTATAATATGCAGTCATAGTGATACTATAAAACAGTAGCATAACAAATGAATATGTAAGTATGTATATGTAATCTCTAAATTATTTACAGGATTCAAAGCATATCCTAAATTACAATGTCAATCTCAAGAATGTTTAGTTAATCGCTTCACTTGCCAAATAAATGGACATCAGCCGCTACACATCAGTGTTTACACATTCAAAATAGCAATTAACAGGCTGTCGATCAAGTGTGGAAGACCGTCAACCCTTCCTTGCCTCATCATCAATATCCTTTACATCAAACTCGATCTCGTGCTCATTAATCGAATCTGTCTGCCAACAAAAGCTAATCCGATAAATGGCTTCGTAAAAATTACTCGCCGTACATTTTATAAACGGGACTCTGATCGAATTATTCGGTAAGGTAATTAGGCCATCAATTCTGGTCGTGCGAAGGGTTGCGCACTTGCGGAACCTATAATTCATTTTGATTTCGGATCAATCAAACGGATAAGAACACGTAATGGAGAGGCCCTTTGTATACGGCACAGTTTCTTTATGGTACGCCGTATAAACCGCGCGGTAGATAACATGTGTCTGTCAAAAAGCTTCCATAGTGATCCATACAACACTGACGACCTTGCCTACATACGGCGTATAAACCGCGCGGTAGTACACATGTGTTTGTCAACAAGCTTCCATAGTGTTCCATACAACACTGACGACCTTGCCTACATACGGCGTATAAACCGCGCGGTAGTACACATGTGTCTGTCAACAAGCTTCCATAGTGTTCCATACAACACTGACAATCATGCTTACACACGGCGTATAAACCGCGCGGTAGTAAACATGTGTCTGTCAACAAGTTTCGATAGTGATCCATACAATACTGACGATCCTGCCTACACACAGCGAATAATCGTATTTTCACGGCAAGAAAAACGTGTGTGGCCTTAGTGTCGGTCAGAAAAAATATTTTTCCGATGCTGTGTTCAGACTGTGGCCACACAACTTCATTTAAGTGGTACACTCTTAAATAAACAAAGCGTGTACTGTACAATCTACATAGGACTAACAAGAAATTCTGTGAATCATAATGCTTACAAACAGGACGTTGCAAGAGATCTTGCATTCCTTGTAAGCTTTTGCGAATCAGGTTTGCGGGTCGGGACTGTTGGTACATTTTGTACGGTTCTAAACCTGAATTAACAAATTTTTCTAAACAATGGTCGCTGCCGACGTATTCTGTAAAAATCTCACCATAAAAACTTGACCACCATAAACGCTGAAGTGAGATGTCAATATTGTCAATCCCAATTCAGGTGGAATGACAGCTTACTTCTAGGTCACTTCACCTAAGTTTTAATGATAGATAGATAGATAGATAGATAGATAAACCGTTTATTTGGCACATACAAGAAGACAGCACAACACACAAAAGTACAATGTTAGATAATAACCAAATTACCCACATGATTATAAAACAAGGTGCCGATAAAGAAACAAAAAGTAAACACAGTAATGGTGAGATTATAAAGAATAGAGCGGCTAAACTTTTTCGTTGGTGTGTGAGCCGAAAAAGTTCAGCGATCCCTTTCGCTTAGAAGTAAACCAGCCATGTCGAATAAATAATACAACGTACTGTTACTGTTTAAGTTTCTAATCATTAAATAAATAAAGCTTCCGCCACACTTATTCTTTATTTTTATAATATACCTATTGTGTATTTGATCCTATTTTCACAACCTTCTGCATTAACTATTAATAAGTAATAGTACTTTTAGATCATACGTTGTCAATAATATGCTTAGGGTACTGAAATCTACACAACAGCTGTAGACTACGATTAACCACTTTGATTTCATTTATTAGCTTCCTTCGTTGCACCGACCGTTGTAATCACGTTTTAGCTCATTTAGCTCTGTGACTTCAGCATCTTCGTCCACGATCACATTCTTCAACCTCTCCACATCACCTTCGTCATACAAAGCGCCTTGCAACTCAACCTGGATCTCCCTCAAACTTTTACCTTTTGTTTCTGGCACCAGAAAGTATGAAAAAATAGCACCGATTATTGATGAACCGGCGTAGAACCAGAACACTCCAGCCAGACCAGCTACATCCTTCATTTCCTGATACCCTTTGACTGATAGGAAGTTAAGGAACCCTCCCAAAATATTTTGGAGAGTCATAGCCAGTGATTTGACGTTAAGGGGAAATATTTCTGCAATTATAGCAAAGACTAACGACTCGTAGCCTATAATGGATAACATTGTAGTGAGGATGATGCCAATGAAAGGGATGTAACTGTAATACGGGGAAGACGTAGGTTGTATAAAAAAATAGGTTCCAACAACGATGAGGGTTACGCCACCGCTGAGGTAGGAGAAAACGAGTAGGGGACGACGACCAACCTTGTCCACTATAGCTGATGAAAATATACCTGCAAATAAATTAGCGGTTTAAATATTAACTTTGAATTTTATTCAAAGATTGTATTAGAGTTGTTTAATATATTTTGTTATTTCCTCTGATTAATGAATTTCGTATTCTGTACAAAATTGACAAAAATATTGTTAATGTCTTACCAAAAAAGAATTTGACTGCTCCAAATATTATCAGCACAGTGGAAATATCGACGCCAGTGTCGCTCTCTTGAACAATTCGGCCGATGTACTGTTGGATGGCAATCGTTCCCGACATTATTTGTGTAATTTTCAAACCTGTTGAAGGATTTAGCTACATGAAACGTTTAATTTATTACTCATCTGTATAGTCTGTTCCAAAACTATCTGATAAAAAGGTAAACAAGGGGGGGGTCTGTATTTATGCTTTCGCGGTTGCACAACGACATGCTTTGCTCATGCTTTGCTTGGTAGTATAGATGCAGGCCTACCTTACTGCCTCCCTCAGAGGCGGTAAGGTGGCGAGGTCTTGAGGGGGAGCGCTACGGTCGTGTAGATCCTCAAGGCAAGTCTGGGGGATTCACCTTCACGAGGTTGCCACCCTGTTCTTGGTCTAATTCCATAAGAAATAGACGCAACAAAAACCCCCAGGCGCTTTTTCGCATTTTTCCCGAAAGCCAAAACCCCAGGCCTAGGGTAACCCCATACCCTACTCCCATGATCCCATGCCCAGTCCCTCCTTCCTTTTCCCTTTTCTCCTTTCGGTCCTTGAGGACGGGTAACCTCAACTCCAAAAAAGCCCACACACCCAACCATGTCGCAGAAAGGCAAAAATAATATTCCCCAGGTGGGTCCCGGCAATGCCGGGGAATCCCACACCGACTCGTCGGTCTGCCCCCACCGTAATCTGGGGGGGGGCACCAATCTGCTTATTAGCGCCGCGCCTTCTGCGCGGCTGGCTGCTTCGGCACCAACATCTTCGGCTGCGGATCACGCGCCATCCGACACAACCATGGCTGCGACCTCTGCGCCTACTGACACTGAGACGGCTGCGCCTTCTGCGCCAATGACCCTGACTAGTGTTACACCTTCCACGAGGGCCTGGCAACAGAGCATCGTTCGGAACAGTGTGACAAACAACCCTGACAACGACAGCAATAAAGCTCGACTCTCCAGTCTTAGCAGCGAACTCCGCGCGCTGGCACTCCAGCGCGAGAAGATCGAGGCAAGGCTAAAAGACTTGAACTCACTCGGGACGGGAAAGGAAGCGGAATCTGATGGTTCTGGTTTCATCTCTGTGGACGAAGTACGCATGCTGAAGACAAAGCGCGGAAAGATCCGGAACAGAGAGAGAGAACTCAACAACCGTTTGCGCAAAATCCGCGAAGGCAATAGCCAGCGCGAAGCACAAACGGTTGGTTGTAAGGGAGTACGCGACCGGCTACAGACACGCGAAGGGGAAACCCAGCGCGAAAAGCAGTTGGACGCGGAAACGAGCGGGCAGGGAACAGTACGCGAAGGGGAAACCCAGCGCGAGAAGTCACTGCCCGCACCAGGACCATCCGGAGGAACCGACCGGAACCGTGACAATATGACCACAGACCAACACCGAACTAGACAGAAGCGAGGCAAGCGGGCTGGGTTCTTGCGCCGGGTGTCCCTGGCACAAAACATTGTGCCAAGCTCCTCAGAACCGCAACCTGGTCCAAGTGGACAGGTTGCGGCGAAGAGGGAGCGCCCGGACGATACGGCTTCACCAAGTACGCTCCAGGGGGACGCCAAGCGTGTTAGAACCCAGGCCGCTCAAGGGGAACAGAGAACCTACGCGCGGGCCACTAAGGATATCCCTGCGCGACTCGCCGTAGCGATCTGCCTCTCGCCTCCTTCCCGAGATATGACTACTGACGAGGGCGAACACATCAAGCTCAGCCTTGAAGACCTCATCGTAGACACGTGTCGAACTGACCCCTCCAAAGTCCCGGCCTTCCGTGGTTACCCAAGGGTAGCGGATGGCACGGTTCACATATGGTGCGAGGACGACAACGCCCTGACTTGGCTGACCCAGAACGTACCCAAACTAAGACTGCCAAACACTGACGAGACACTGACAGTAATGAAACAGTCTGACGTACCGACTCGGGTTCGAGCGGCGCTCTTTGTACCCAGGTACAATGGGGACATAGCGCTGCTCCAGACGATTCTGACCTGCCAGAACCCCTGGTACGACATCGGTAGATGGTCTCTGTACAGGGCGACATCGGTCGGTGGTGATAACTATGGGTCTTATCTAACCCTGGGTATCCCACCGGACGAGGTCGAAAAGATCTTGGGGAGGGAGCGACGGATATCATACCTACTTGGGTCGATATACGTGCGTTTCTTCCCCAACATCCATCCCTCTGAGACTAAGAATGACACTGAACAGACGAAACCGGCTCCGACTGAACTTGACGTGACAATGACGCAACTGGAGGAGGAGATGGCCAGAACGGCGATGGCTGATGCCGACGCCGTGAGGATGCCAACCTCACCACCAAGGTGGACGGAGCAGCTGCTCTCATCATCGTCACCGACACTGAGCGAAGACCAGCATGGGCTGGGAGAGGCGGGGGAATCATCCGATGGATCCATCTCCCCCTAATTCCACCCCACTACCGACCCCATCCCGTCCCATAAACATCATCCAGACCAACCTCCAGCATAGCCAGACGGCTACCGCCTGCCTGCGCAGGGCACTGGAGATGGAACCCCGAACCATTGCACTCATCCAAGAGCCGTGGATCCGTAATAACAGAATATGCGGCCTTGGTAACATTGGAGGTAAGCTGATCCTCGACACACAAGGCACAGATAAACCACGAACCTGTGCCTACATACCCAAAGATGTACCCACCACCACACTCACGCAATTATGTTCCAGAGATCTAACAGCCGTCAGGCTCAAAACCGACGGCGACGCACCCGATATCGTCCTGGCCTCGGTATACATGCCTGGCGAGGATGAAGACTGCCCACCAAAAGGGATGGCCGACCTGGTAAGGTATTGTGAAGACACCAACCTGGACCTGGTCATCTGCACGGACTCAAACGCCCACCACCCGCTTTGGGGTTGCAACAAAGCCAACACTAGAGGTGAGGTACTATGCACATATTTGTTCTCAACAAACCTTAACATCGCAAACCGCGGCTCGGAACCCACTTGGGTCACATCGCGCGGACAAACAATTATTGACCTAACGCTGGCTTCGGAAAGCGCGGCAAAACTTATCTCTAACTGGCACGTATCCAACGAGCCTTCTTGCTCTGACCATAGAAGGATTCGCTTCTCACTAATAGCTAACATAAAAAAGCCCGAACCTAGACGCAACCCACGCCGTACCAATGTACCCGGCTATAAACGGCTGTTGGCCTCCCTACTAACGCAGCACCAAACTCCCCAAATTCTAATAGACCACAAACAACTTGAAGACACCGTAACAAAACTCTCGGAATTTATAATTGAAGCCTACCATGCCTGCTGCAAACTAAAAGACCCAGACACCAGGAGCAAGGGTAACTCCTGGTGGAATGCGGAACTTAGTAAGCTCAGGCAAAACATGCGCAAACAATTCAACAGAGCCAAAAATTCCAGACTACCAGAAGACTGGGACTCATACAAGAAAACACAATACACCTTCAAAAAACAAGTCAGGAATGCCAGCAGGGCAGCCTGGCGGAAATTCTGCGAAGAAATTGAATCGAACAACGAAGCCGCGCGTGTGAGAAAGATCCTATCTACAGATCAAGATCGCACCCTCGGGTCGTTAAAAACCCCAGACAACACATACACCAAGTCGGACCACGAAACAAGTAAAGTCCTTCTGGAAACCCACTTCCCAGACTGCAGTCTCTCCGAGGACAGAACCTGGGCAAGTGAACCAACGCACACACCAAATGACCAAGACTGGGCCAGAGCCCGCACCATAGCAACCACAGAGAAAATAAAATGGGCAATAAAGACTTTTAAGCCATATAAATCCGCAGGCTTAGACGAAATTTTCCCCGCCCTGCTACAATGGGGAGTAGACGCCCTAACGCCGTGGCTGATCGTCATCTACCAAGCTTGCATAGCACAGAAATACATACCACTTGCATGGCGAGAGGTGAAAGTCATTTTCATTCCTAAACCAGGCAAACCAGATTACACACAACCCAAGGCGTACAGACCAATAAGCCTAACATCTTTCTTGCTGAAAACCCTTGAGAGACTCTGTGATCGACATATTCGGGACGGACCTCTTCGGGAGCGACCACTTCACAAACAGCAACACGCGTATTCCACAGGAAAATCAACAGAATCTGCGCTGCATAGTGTAATCTCCAAGATCGAATGTGCAGTGGACCACAAATGCTCCTCACTAGCTGTCTTCATCGACATAGAAGGCGCTTTTGACAAAACCATCTTCCATAGCATCAACGCAGCCCTCGAGGAACATGGTGTGGACTCGACCCTGCGAGGATGGATCACAAATATGCTCCGATTGAGAGCCGTACAAGTTACGGTAAATGACACCACCAGAGCCATAGTGGCGAAGGGCTGCCCCCAAGGTGGAGTCCTCTCGCCACTACTATGGAACCTTGTAGTAGACAGCCTCATCAAACGTCTAAATAGCAGAGGCTACTACACGGTGGGCTATGCTGATGATTTGACCATAATAATAAACGGCACACACGAAAACACACTATGCAACCTTATGCGCCAAGCTCTAAGAATAGTAGAAGACTGGTGCAAGGAATATAAACTAGCAGTTAACCCCACCAAAACCGAACTCGTCCTCTTCACAAAGAAAAGAAAGCTGACAACATTACAATTGCCAAGCTTCTTTGGGACAACCCTAAACCTATCGACTGAAACCAAATACCTGGGTATCTTTTTGGACAAACAGTTGAACTGGGCAAAACACACTGATTACATTATCACAAAAGCCAGTATAGCCCTATGGCAATGTAAGAGACTCCTCGGGAGAAATTGGGGCATAAACCCCAAAATCACCTACTGGCTATACACCACAGTTATCCGACCAATTATTACATACGGTTCTTTAGTTTGGTGGCCCAGGACCAACCTAAGTACAACCCAAAAAGATCTCGAGAAACTACAAAGATTTGCATGCGTAGCAATCACCGGTAGCATGAGGACTTCCCCCACTGCTGCCTTACAGGTGATGCTGGGGCTACCTCCCCTACACCTCGTCGTAAGAGAGGAGGCGGCCATAGCGACTTTCAGACTCGAAGTATCCGGCTCCCTAAGCAATGATTCTAGAATCAAACACACACGCATCAGAGAAGATGCAATCAAAGAACAACCGATGATGACATCACCCATCGACAGAACCCTGAAGACCCACTGCTTCCAAAAACACTACAACATAGAGCTCATAGAGGAGTTGTGTGACTACTCAGGTACAACAGAGCTAAGAATTTACACTGATGGATCAAAGACCGACGAAGGGACGGGCGTCGGGGTGTTCTCCAACGACCTAAACATTAAGATATCCAAACCACTTGGAATGCTCAACTCCGTTTACCAAGCAGAGTGTGTAGGTATTATCCAAGCGGCACACGCTATAGAGGCCAGGGAGGTTACGGATACCAATATCCGAATACTCTCCGACAGTGCCTCAGTTCTTCAATCCCTAAAGAGTAATCAGATCACGTCGAGACTAACACTAGAATGCCACAAGGCCCTAGAACGAATCACGGTACTAAATCGCAACACGATAACGCTACAATGGATTAGAGGTCACAGTGGATCACTTGGAAACGATGCGGCTGACGAACTTGCCAGAAGAGGATCCAGTACAAGACCCTACGGACCTGAACCCATTGTGCCCATTCCTTTCAAGCAGCTAAGAAGCTGGTTAAAGGATCACACTCGAATACAAGCGGAAAAATGGTGGACCTCGACACCAGGATGTAGGCAATCCAAGGAAGCTATGCCATCCTTGGATACAAAGCTGACCAGGCGCCTTCTGCGCCTGGACAGAGACAGCCTGCGCCTGGTGGCGGGGACCATTACTGGACACTGTTCACTAAATAAACACTTTCATACCCTGGGAATCACTGATAGTCCCCTGTGCAGAGCATGCATGGAGGCGGAGGAAACGGTGGCGCATGTGCTTCTTGAGTGCACAGGCGTTACCAAGATTCGTGAGGAGACCCTGGGAACACCAACATCCCTTGCGGATGCCCTGAGGAGACCGGGAAGTCTTATCTGCTTCTGGAGGGAGGTGGGCTGGTTGGAGTAATCGGCCACCATGGCTCACGTACAATGGTCCATTTCAAGGACTAAGTGCGGAAACCTAAACCCCATGATAGATAGAAAGGTAAACAAATGGATCAGAAAACGTATCTATGAATGTCAACATGTAGTTCCAACTTCGATCAATAATAGTACAATTATTGATCGAAGAGTTCCAATTACAAATCGAGTGCATCGATTTGATGATTATACTTCAACCCGGAATTCAAATTCTAATTAACCTTTGCATCGATTTGATGATTATACTTCAACCCGGAATTCAAATTCTAATTAACCTTAAAGATGTTTTGTATTTAACAAATGAGGTTTATTTTAAAACCAAAATCATCGTCTATGATTTTACAAGTACAATTAAATAATGTTACTCAAACAATAACTGTTGGGAGAGTGGTGACATATAAAGTTGAAACGTTCTAAAGACAGATGAAAGTGTTACTAATTCCCTTCAGAGAGTCACTGCGTAAACCTTTGACCTGAACAGATCTTGTTTAAACTATCGTCAAATACTTTTAGAATAGACCATAGGTACTAACCTATACAAATGATCAGTGCCTTGCGGTATTGCTTCCCAGTAAATAACTCTTTGAGAGAACCGGAGCGAAGCGTCTCTTTTTTCACGTCCAGCCACATCGCTGATAACCGATTTTCTATTGTCTGCAATAATTATGTAACGTTTTTGTAATTAAACAGTATAAGTACAGACGCCAGCACATCAATATACTACAATATGTCATATTTCTTTGATAGATTTTCAACTTTATCGCTAAAGAATAAGGTTCAAAGTTGATTGGGAAAAATTGACAGTTTCGAGTAGCTTGATGTGCTGGCGTCTGTACAACGCCAAAATCATATAAATGTATTCATTCCTCAGTTCTAAAAGCTGGTTAGGAAACTGTAGTCGGGTCGACAATTTCTTGAATTTTTTTATGCCGCTGATGTATGGATATGTTGAGTTTAATTTTTTTTCTCACTTTAATGAAACTATAGAGGTATGTTCGAGGAAGGGGGGGTAAAATTCACTCATCCTCCATAGATTAGGGAGGATCCTCCGACCAGACGGGTGTTATGTCTGGTGTGTTACTGCCCGACGATTGGTGTCGGGACGTTGCATATGCTAGTTGCGCGGCAAACCGCATGCGCGATTAAAGATTTTGCGTGACGTCACTGTGATACGTAGTTCCAATGCGGCGGTGTAGATGCCGCCACTTGCGAAGTTTTTATAATACCTACTAATAGTCAGGTATCCTCTCACCTTCTCACCCTTATTCCCGCTTAACTTGATGAGAGAAGCTCTTGCTGCGTTTACCTTTCCTTCTTTCAAGAGGTAATACGGAGATTCTGGTATAAAGCAGCAGGCGATGAAGTAACAAATCGTCAGAACCAGTAACATGTAGCTGATGGCGTGATACGACACGAAGGGGCCGACGGACATGAGGAAAAAACTGCCAAAATATTGCATGTAGCGAATAGATGACGTGAGTTTACCTCGTATCTCTTTGTCTGATACCTCAGCTAAGTACATGGCTGATACCTTAAAAAGAGAAAAAATAATTAAAATTTTTGGTCGGTTATCATAAAATAAATCTGCTGTTTCATAGAAAAGTGCAATACCTACCTACGCGGTCAATATGTACAGACGGCAGCACATCAAGCTACCCGAAACTGTCAAATTTTTCCCAATCAACTTTGAACCGTATGCTTTAGCGATAAAGTTGAAAATCTATTAAAGAAATCTGACAGATTGTGGTAGGTTGATGTGCTGGCGTCCGTACTTAACAGCAATTTTTGACGTGTAAACTTCTTTAGACGCGTTGGGCATTTTTTGAGACGGGAAAAAAGAGCCATTAAACTCATGACACTGTTACAGTAACCGACGACTCTGTTTTAAGTTTTGGCTATTATATAGACATCAACGCGCGATACATTTTCTTTGGGAAAAATGATCTTCAAACATATTTATAAAATTACTATGCTTTTCAAGTTTTCATTTCTGTTGGCACTCCTGGAGTGCCACTGTTTTTTTTATAAGAACCTATTAAAAGTTTCAACGCACGGTCTTTTAGAATCTTGTAATAAATCCAGGGTAACAGGTTGTGCGTCGATGTCTCTGGTATTTTGGTTATATATATTCTGGTATTTTGGTTATATTGGTTATATACCTACTGGTATTTCTATTTACAATTCAATTCAATTTTATTTCAAGTAACCATCACTCATTTGTTAGCAAAAACCTTATCCTATGTTAGTAGACGCAATTACTTACAGTTGCTATCATACCGGTTCCAGTGCCCCATAAGAATCGCGTCAAGTAAAGCCACCATGCTGTCGCAGTACTCAAAACAATTATCTGGAAACAATCATAAAATCAAATCAGATGCAATAAACAGCAAAGTAATTGCGAAACACACTATTAGTTCTATTCTATTTTTGAGGTTCTGGCTCCATCGGTTACGTTCGATGATTTTGCCAATGTCAAGGTATGAGGAGATAATGATCGTAAACTTTTACACAACTATTGATCAGTGTTTGTAGCGGTGGCATCCATGAATCCCCATGCTAAAAAAGGACAAAACATTTTTTTATATTAGATGTAAAACGTCACAAAATAAATGTTAGAACATTCAGTAAATATATAATAAGTAAATATGAATATCAACTATAACTGGATTTTATTAATGCTAATGAATTTATAAAGGATTTTAACTGCAGGGGTATGGGCTAGAGATAATAGGAAAGGAATGTTAATTGGGCGGGGAAAATCAGAAGGGAGTATGTCGTAAAGGGGAGTGGTTAAACGAGGACAAGAAAAAAACAAGTGCTCCAGAGTACCCTCATCCAGACCGCATTCACACAAAGAAGAGTCCCTCACGCGGATTTTAGCCAAAAAAACAGGAGTGCAAACAAAACCAAGTCGGAGCCTAATTATAACAGAGGTGGCTATTTTACTAGAAAATTTTAGTTTGCTGAACCAACAATTAGATGGAATGGATGGTTGGATAGAGCCATAAAATCTACCCTTCAATAATCGCGTTTTTTGCCAATGATCATTCCAATCCTTCATCATTTCGGGTTTAACAAGACAGCGCAGATCTCGAGGATAGCAAGACGGATGAGATTCGATTCCATTGCGAGTAGCTAGCTTGGCTATCGAATCCACATTCTCATTATCAGTAATTCCAGAGTGGCTGGGGATCCAAGCCAGAGCAATCTCTATGCCTAAACAGTGGCATCTATACAGGAGTTGTTTTATCTTTAAGATAAGGGGAGAATTGTTACGAGAGCGAAAAGGCGATTTTATTAAATCCTGTAGACAGCTAAGAGAATCCGAGAGAATAAGGCTTTTGTTGAGTCCATGTGATTCAATGTAGGAGACTGCTTCTAAAAGGGCTATTGCTTCCCCTGTGTATATAGAGCTAAGAGCAGAACTACGAAAATTAAGAATAATTTTGTATTTTGGAATCCATACAGCTGATCCCACATTACTATTATCGGACAACTTAGAAGCATCTGTAAATAACGTCAACCAATTGTGCCAGTCTTCTGCCAGTATTCTATTGAATTTGACATTAGCAGCAGGGTCATGCTTGGATATACCAAAGTTAAAAATAATTTTTGGTTGGAAGAGCAAGGAATCAAAATTTACTTCAAATAAGGGGTTTTTATCTAACTGGACTAAGGAAATGTTCAAATTATTAAATTTACTGAAGCTGTTAACGAGAAGTGGGGGATTTTTATGAGACCAATAGCGAGATGTTAAGATTAACTGAGAAAGTGTACGAAGAAGAGGGAGTAGAGGATGACATTTATTCTGGATGACTTTATAAAAAAATCTGTCACAGAGATATTGTCTACGTAAGTGAAGGGGCGGCTCTAAACATTCTACCTGAAGGGCATTAATAGGGGAGCATTTCATAGCACCCGTGATAATACGCAAGCATTTGGATTGAATCCTGTCCAGTTTGGCTAGGGCTATTTTGTTGCATGGTTCCAACAGAAAGATTCCATAGTCAAAGTGACTACGAACTATGGCGTTATATAGGATTTTCTGAGAGGTTGGATGAGCTCCCCAGCGAACTCCAGAAAGGGCACGTAAGACATTAACGCCTCTTTCACATTTTTTTAAGATGTAATCTAGATGGTAGAGACCAGATAATTTTGAGTCAAGAATGAGGCCAAGAAATTTAACTTTGTCACGGATCAAAATGGGTTCATTTTCAACATATAGGTTAATAAGGGGAATATTACGCTTGCGAGAAAAGACAACCGCATTGCATTTGGAGACTGACAAACTTAAGCCGTGATCGGTCAGCCACTGGTTTAAGTAGAAAAGGGCAGAATTTAAGCGAGATGAGGCATCTGAAAGGGCAGCTGAATTAAAGTAGAGAGCAATGTCGTCGGCATATTGTAGGATTTTGCAGAAACAACTCACTGAAGACTCCAAATCATGTGTGTATATATTATAAAGGATGGGGCTTAAGACCGACCCCTGGGGTAAACCCTTCCACACTATATGTGATGGGGAGAGGTAGTTTTGATGACGGACAGAGATAGAGCGGGACATGAAGAGACTACAAATGATGTTGACCATCCTCACAGGGATACTCAGCTGTAGCATCTTTTGCCTGAGTATTGGAAGTTGGACATTATCATAGGCTGAAGCTATGTCTAAGAAAACACCGAGAACACTTTCATTATTGGAAAAGGCGATGCGGACATCAGACATAAAGACACTTAGGCTGTCCAGAGTTCCCATGCCTCTTCGAAAACCGAACTGAGAACTGGATAAGAAGCCTTTGGTTTCTAAGATCCATTCAAGTCGATTCTTGATGAGATTCTCCATAATTTTAGCCAAGACAGAAGAGAGGGCGATAGGACGATAGGAGGTAGAATCTTTTGGGTCTTTCCCAGGTTTCAAAATTGGGATGATTATTTGGGATTTCCAAGACTCTGGAACTTGGCCAGTAACGAAAAAGGAATTGATTAGGTTCAGAAAGATTAGTTTACAGTCAGAAGAAGATTTGGAAATAAAGGAGTAGGGTATTCCATCGACCCCCGGAGCAGAATCCCGGAGATGATCTAAGGCACAAATAAGTTCTGAATAAGAGAAAAGGTCATCAAATCTATCAGATGTAGTAGGAGGAGGAGGATCTATAATGGGAAGGCACTCGAAGCTAGGAACAAAGGGGGGGGCTAATTTGGATATAAAGTCTTCCAACCAGGTACTGCGGTCATTGGTAGAAACATCGGGTGAGTGGCTGTCACAAGCTCTGCGGAAGATTTTAATTTTTTTCCATACAAGGGAAACTGGAGTGCGCTGGGACAGTGATTCGCAAAACTTGAGCCAGCCACATCTTTTCTTTCTTGCCAATAACCTACAAGTAGTTGCAGAAGTCTTTTTAAAATTTAAATAGTCGGGCATATTTATACTAGAGGAAAAGGTGTTTTCGGCTTCTTTACGTTTACGGACGCTATCAGTGCATTCAGCATCCCACCAAGGTGGAGAAGGTATCAGGTGACGGGCAGAGTTTTTTAATGGGATTGAAGAATTAGCCGCTCTCAACAGGCACTCAACAAAATCACTGTATAGAATTAAGGAGTTGGATGAATTTATTTGGGGAAAATTTTGAAGTTCTGCATCCAAATTGGACAAGAACTTAGACCAGTCAGCTTGGGGTAGGCGATATTTTTGTAGGGGTTGGATGGGAGGAGAACGCGGATGAGTACTTGGAAAAGAAATTAGGATAGGAAAATGATCACTCCCATATGAATTAGGGAGAACAGACCAGGAAAGAGTTGATACTAAGGATGGGGAAGAAAAAGTAAGGTCAGGAACACTAATATTTTGGTTAGGAGAAACCCGACGGGTAGCAGATCCATCATTAAGAACACAAAGGTTGCGATCATCTAAAAGGTCTAGCAAAAAGCTGGAGGAGGGGTCATTACAGTGAGAGCCCCAAAGGGTATGACGGCAATTAAAATCACCTAACACAATCAAAGGGCCAGGAATAAAAGAAAGGATAGAGTTAAATTCAGACAATATATTGGCATTGGGATGGGGAATATAGGCAGATACATAGGATATATCCATGGCTCTAATGGCCACAACATGTAGACCAGGGTCATGATGGGGAAGAGGAATCTGGGAAAAAGTGATAGATCTGCTAACCAATAGGGCGCAACCCGCCCATCCGTCATCTCTATCGTCCCGAAGACATGAATAACCAGGAACCCTAAAGAGAGATCCAGGCTTGAGCCACGTCTCCGACACAGCAAAGACAACGGGTTTATATCTATTTATAAGATAGATTATGTCGTGTTTCTTCCTGCGAATGGATCTACAATTCCACTGAAGGATTTTGTCCATTTTGGTGAATCCAGGTTTCGAGGAGTTGTTGAACTAATATGATGACGTTGTTCGGTATTGCATCACTAAATTTAGACAAAATGTTAATAAGGGAGCAAGTTAGGAGCTCTATCAAGTTGTCATTAGGAGTGGGAAGGGGAGTGGTTTCAATGTAAGGGGAATTCAGAGCACAGCCATTAGGCTGAGAAGAATTAGGTGTATTGACTATCGATTTATGGGCTCGAGTATCATATGACTTGCCCAATTCTGGCCTAGGTCTTGGGGAACGAAAAACCGTCTTGGTGTAGGATGTTTTAACAGGGGATGCATATGGAGAAGAAGTAGGAGTGTTAAGAGGGGGTGAGTAGAGAACGGGTTCAGAAGGGTAACCTTGAGGAAGTTTGGATTGGGAGGGACTTGCTGTAACATTGGAGTATGGCAATTTACGGGTACGGGGAAATCTTGCTGATGCCTCACGGTAGCTTAGATTTTCTTGAGACATTACCATTTTAATTGACTTCTGTCTTGAGTGTTCAGGGCATTTAAAATCAGTGGCCTTATGGCTTCCACCGTCACACAAAAGACATGAGACCTGTGAGTCGGGAACATTACAGCTATCTCCAGGATGAGGTTGAGCGCAACGGTAACAGCGCGATTTAGATCTGCACTGATTACTTATATGGCCAAATCGTAAACAGTTGCGGCATTGGATAGTGGGGAGTTCATAGATTGAGACAGGAAGAGAAACATTATAACAGAAGACTTTCTCTGGGAGAATTTGGCCAGAGAAAGTAAGCACCACAGTCGATGAAGGGGACCAAGTAACGGAATCCTCTTTTTTGTTTTTAAAATTAAGCCTTCTAGCCCTAACTACTTCTCCACAATTTCGAGGGGTTTCTATACCGAGGACCAGCTCCTCTAGTGTCCAGTCCGTAGGAATATCCCTAACAACTCCCATGCGACTCACGTGGAAGCGAGGGATAGATGCAGAGTAATTATATTCAGCTAAGATGGGATTGCTAACAAAGTTGTTGGCATCACTTAAAGTTGTAAAATCAACAGACATCCTGTTACGGCCCAAAGACCTGACACTGCCTTGAACAACACCTTTAAAACCTTTCTTAAATATAAATTGGGCAAACTTAAGAGAGTTTAAGGTTAGGCCTTGTTTAGGATCTGTTTCCACCCTAGAGACAAATACCGTGAAGGGAGCTCTGTCACTCTCACTATAGAGAATTTTGGAATCGTTCTCGAATCCTGGCTTAATAAACACGGACTGAATTGAATCAGACGGCGGCTTATTTCTTTTCGCGTCAACAACAGAAAACTCAGGACTTCTGGGGCGCTTTCTAACGTCGGGTCTCACGCAATCAGAGTTTTGGGAACACTCCACCACCTCCATAATATCTGGAGGAATCCCTCCACCCCCATCAGGGGGTTCCTCGGCACTCATTTCCTTAGGAAATGAGTGCCAAAAGGCTTAGAATACCAACCTTATACCCACACAAACCACACAGAACAATCACAACACTATAAACAGATTTCAAATAGATTTTGATATCAAAAAAGAATGAGGTTAAGAAACGCGTGCTTAATCTCACCAAGACAATAGCAAAATCCACACTATTAGTTGCAATGGCGTTCATTTTGACAGTACAGACGCCAGCACATCAACCTACTACAATCTGTCAAATTTCTTTAATAAATTTTCAACTTTATCGCTAAAGCATAAGGTTCAAAATTGATTTAGAAAATTTTACAGTTTCGGGTAGCTTGATGTGCTGACGTCTGTACAACAACATTCATTACGTTATCTACGTTGTTGAGCAGACTAGTTATTTTTTTCAAAATGATTCAGATTGAGAGAGAGACTTATTCTGTAAGTTTACATCAAAATTACTTTGAACCTCACTTATGTGAATGACGGGACCAGTCATTTGCTTTTAAAGAAATTAACGGAATTTCACATCCCAAGACTATTATTATAGTCCTTGACGTATCTTGGGGCCCTGGGGTCCTGGACCTTTGAAAGGCGCACCAGGGGCCGGAGCCAACTTGCAGAGGCCCCTTAGATAATTTTAAATGATGAGGAGGCACCAACCAACGATTATCCCGGCATACACTATGCAAGTGCACCCAAGGACAACCCCCGGTTGATGCAGGACTATTGTAGAACATGGAAACAAAATATATTGGGCTATGGGTTTGGGTGGCTATAGTGGACCGGTTACCTTACACTGTGGAAGCACTATGTCCCCTGCCCGACCATATAATTAGCCTTTTGTGTTCCACTGCAGGGCAGAGACCTCCCTTCCCTCCTTTATCTTATCCCATCTATTGCTGTCCTAGATTGCGAGGCCGTGACTTCTCAACATGCAGAAATCCTCGGAACAATGAGGTCGCTCCGCGTAGCCTGTGAAGCTCCCAGGAAGCTTCTGTGCTTTTGGACGGAGCTAGGCTGGCTCTGTTAGCCAGAATCCCCACGCACAACGGACCGAATGGAAGTCTAAGTGCGGAAAAGGGAGTCCTATCATCATCATCATTATTGCTGTATGTGGCAAATCTTGAAGAAAGAGTCGAGTTCGTCCCGCCACATCCCGCGTCGCCATTTGCTACTTTTTAACACAATTATATATGTATTATAAAATGTGATGAGAAATAAATCATAATCTTATTAGAATGTCGAAATTTAATAAATTATACCACTCATCATGGCCGTTGTATTCTCACAAAACCTATAGTCCGTAATCAGCATATAATGTTCCTACTGTTGGAAAACAGGGCACCTCTCGGTGAGAGGGAGTGGGCCGTAATCCACCACTCGGTCCCAGTGCGGGTTGGTTGTGAACCTAGTTCGATTCAAGTCTATTTAAAAACTTACCGTTCCAATGACGACGGGCAAAGCACTGCCCAGGATGACGGCTCGTCTCCCGAAGCCATCGGAAATGAACCTCGTCACCAGACTGCCAGCCATGAAGCCAGGCGATGATAATGAAGTCATCCATGATATTTCTCCCTGAAATAATTTTTAATATTATGCTAGCGATTCGCCCCTGCTTTACACGGTTTTAACGACTTTATTTTACGTATTCTTGACATGACATGAGTGTACGACGTGAGTATACCACACAAACCTTCCGGAATGAATTCTCCAAATGATTGTG
Organism: Luperina nickerlii; assembly: GCA_963855955.1. Lineage (NCBI taxonomy): Eukaryota > Metazoa > Arthropoda > Insecta > Lepidoptera > Noctuidae > Luperina > Luperina nickerlii. The sequence continues at coordinate 8,868,517 of OY979665.1, forward strand.
TAAACCGCATCAAAATCCGTTGCGTAGTTTACGTAGAAGATTAACGCAGTCACACAGACAGACGCGAGAAGCGTCTTCAATTTATCCTACTAATATTATAAATTTTGGTATGGAGAATGTTTGAGTCCCGGGAAAGGACATAGGATTTTTATCCCGATAATATTTCCACGGGATCGAAACTTAAGCGGGTGAAACCGCGGGCTGCTGTTAGTAATGAATAGATATAGATAAGAACTAGAATAAATATAGAAGTAATGAATAGATATAGATAAGAACTAGAATAAATATAGAAGTAATGAATAGATATAGATAAGAACTAGCATCGCCCCACGGTTTTTCACGCATACGTGTTGATCCCGTGGGAATATCGGGATAAAAAGTATCCTATATGTCGCATCCGGTCATGCATTTGACTATTCGGAACGCTAGCGCCACCCGGCGGCGCTTGACAGAGTCTAGCCTGAGTCCGTGGGGGTTAGAAGACAGCTCGACAGAACGATGTGGAGTTCACTTTCGACTTGGACTTGGAGATTGGACATCGTACGGACAACATGTGCTCAGTAACTGTCCAGCGTTCCGTATCTGGTTGTGTCGTGTACCTACAGTGTGTAATTTGCTAGTGTGACTAAATTGTTCGTGAAATTATAATCTTATTTGAACTGCAAACGGTTTTTCTATTGCGCAATAACCAACACATACCCACTGTACGCCTACAATAGTTAAATATGGCTGATAATAACGAGACACACTATACCTTCTCCGTCATAAATATTATTCTGATGTATGCTATATTACTGTAAGGTTTCATCAAAATCCGTTCAGTAATTTTTGCGTGAAAGAGTAACAAACATCCATCCATCCATCCTCACAAACTTTCACGTTTATAATATTAGTAGGATTTTTTTTTGCCCTATGTTAGGTAATAGGTAATACGGGCTGTTGTCCGCAACTCCACTATGTTAAAATATCGACTCACCAGATAGTAGCTTATCATGGTTTTACATAGCTTCCATCGTATCTGTTCTAGCCTATTTCTTTACATGTCTTTCCTACTACTAAGCCTACGCCGCGGCCGTCTGTCTTTCTCGTGACTCTCTGTCATTAGCACAATGCATTCTTACAGTATTAAATAGAAGGTAAAGCAACCTTTACACCGTTTGTTCACCCGCCACCGTCAACGGGACGTCAACGAGAAACGATATTATTCGAACCGAGCGTGACGTCCCGGTGACGGCGTACTGTGAAGACGTGGCCATAGTAAATGTATATGTCGCAGCCAACTGGTTAAATTAGCCGTTTAGTTAACCACCTGGTTTTTGGAAGTAGTGCTCGCCTCGCTTTGCTCTCTTTGCTCGCATGCGGTTGATCACAGTTCTAACTTAACCTAACCCATTTAGTCGGGGTGCCCTGGCTTAGTTACTGCGACCAATTCGGCTCTCGCGCGATTGGTTACAGTTCCAACCTAAACTATAATATTGAATATTATTCAGGCCGTTAGTTGAACAGCCGCCGTTTAGTTAAAAGGCTAGGCGGTTAACTAAACGGCAAAATAAAACCAGTTGGCTGCGACATATATATTATCGCTACTACGGCGCCGTCATCACTTTCCCGTTGACGTCCCGTTGACGTGGCGGTGGACAAAAGGCCTTAGTACGGGACCCCGACGCATTTAGCTATATTATTATTATTATTTTAGTTCAATCCTATCTCATACGCGACTAGCTTATTGACAACTCCTGTCGTTTTTATTTAAAACTGAAGAAGATCTTCACGAATAAAGTGAATGAAAGCCGTATGTAAATACTTCTCAATTCATAAATAACCTTACATCTGTTATATTGATGCCAGTCTCATTGTTGTGGAACTTCGGTATCACAGGCGTGCTCCATGCAAGTGATAATCCTGATAACGTAGCGGCTAGCGACACTGGAAAGGTAGATTTAGTTCAACACTATGATTTCACGGGAAGATTTCCACTATTGGACATAAGCCTCCCCAAAAATCGCCACTACGACCACTCTAGAAATGGCCGCATCCAACGGGTTCCTGTGACCTTCACTCAATACTTAATATATTATTTGCATGCCACATTATAATTATGATATAATTTGAGTTTGTACGGTAAACTCAACAGTCTATTAAGAAATAAAGTACATAATTTGATTAGTTGTGGCCCAGTGCTAACGGCCCCGACTTACAAGTTGTACAGACGCCAGCACATAAAGCTACCCGAAACTGTCAAAATTTCCCAATCAACTTTCAACTTTATGCTCTAGCGATAAAGTCGAAAATCTATTAAAGAAATTTGACAGATTGTAGTAGCTTGATGTGCTGGCGTCTGTATGTCGTGGGTTCGAACCCAGGCAGGCACTTTACTTTGTGTAAATAAATTCATCACCACTACTCTCAAAACGGTGAAGGAAAACATCGTGAGGAAACCAGCATTCCTAGAATCATAAATTCGAAGACATGTGACATTTACCAACCCGCATTGATAGGCCACTCCCTCTCGAAGAGAGGAGGCCTATGTCCCAGTAGTGGGAACATTTTAAGCTGAGTTGGTGGATATACAGACGCCAGCACATCAAGCTACCCGAAACTGTCAAATTTTCCCAATCAACTTTGAACCTTCTGCTTTAGCGATAAAGTTGAAAATCTATTGAAGAAATTTGACAGATTGTAGTAGCTTGATGTGCTGGCGTCTGTACTTAGGTAGTCGCCAGTCCACCTTGTGGGATGCCAGTCCACGGTGTAACACAAAAAACACCCTTGAATAATTATCGGCCATTCACACTTGCTTGTACTTATAAAAAAAAATACTATACATATTAAGTCTAAGCGAATACGAAACAATTGAATCTAATTGAACTCACCAGCAGCTGCCACTAAATATTGAGCTTGTCGCCCGTCCGCCATCTCACAGTATAACGTACCTGCACTCAAATTCTAAAAACAGCCACTCTTTATTATCAGCCATTCACACATGTTTGTACTTACAGCCTAATTGCGTAACACATTATCAGGAAATGATTCAGACTGGTTGGCTTCATTTCGATCCCAATTGACTTCATTTTACACTTTTCGTATTGCGTAACTTCACTATCTGTGAAACCAACTGGAGACTGTTTGAGACGCTAAAGAGTGAACGACATGTCAAGAAAAACTGGGCAAAAGTAAATTTTTCGTATTGTGTAACTAAAATGACAAGCGACTATTTGATTGAAACGTCAAATGTATATCTAGACAATGAGTCAACAAATGTTCACATTTTTATTTATATTCTTTATCTTATCTCTCCTCTCCAAATGTAACTCTATTCAAATCTTTATATACGCACGACGACATATCAAGCTATATGTTCCCACTATAAGCCGACTTCACATTGTACAAAAAACATATACAATGTGAGGTCAGCTGCTAAAACTGCGGTGCTATTCTGTAAAAATTCTGTAAAAACTTAGGTGAAGTGGGTTTGTTTTTACTAGGAATTGTCACTATTGACAGCTCACTTCACTTAAGTTTTCACGGTGATTTATATGGTTGGCATATACATTTATACAATTTACCGATAAACGAATGACGACAGATACAGGATATAAAAATATATTATTATTGAACTACATTATTCTATTAGGTATATGTATTTATAAAAAATATCTACGAACTAATAACCCAGGTATGCAAGCTAATAAATGATTTGATGCGGTGGTTTATTATTAACACTGATATTTAACTGTTTATGATATTAATTCAGCATAAGTTTGCATTTTTTTTTATCACAATATCTTACCGTTTGATTAACTAACATCCGAAACGTGGAAAACGATGTAAGAGTGCCTCTTTCTATCTATTTTACAAGATTTATTTTTAAATATTATAACGTAAAGTGTAGATTTTTTGTTATTTTAGGACCACAAAAACAACAACATCGCGAAAGTGGCGGCTTACGATTTTTGGCACGCGAAGTAGTTACTCTTACGTTATCTAGGTGTATCTATATCTGTGAAGTGTGAATACAAACCTATTTATTGGTATCAGCCGGTCGATTCTGTAAAAATCTCACCGTGAAAACTTAGGTGAAGTGAATTTGTTTTTGCTAGGAATTGACACTATTGATAGCTCACTCTACGCTCACCTCACCTAAGTTTTCACGGTGAGATGGTTACAGAATCGCACTACAGACTGTAGTGCGATTCTGTAACCATCTCACCGTGAAAACTTAGGTGAGGTGAGCGTGTAACCATCTCACCGTGAAAACTTAGGTGAGGTGAGCGTAGAGTGAGCTATACAGATGCACATTTTGTACTTCTTATAAGACGGCTACGTTTTATTGTAAACTTACAAAAAAAAATAGACCCCAACTAGGGTCTATTTTTTTTTTGTTAAAGAATTTGCATTGATAGAGCTGCCTGAGGGGCCATTCAAGTATGAGTCTAAACTCATGGATAACAATCTTTCTGACAAGGGGGGCGTTTAAAATTACTAAATTTCTGCTTACGTAATACTTGAATGGCCCCTCAGGCAGCTCTATCATAGCAAATTTTTTCGATCCTGTATCAATAATTAGATTACTTTGTAGCGTTAATAAACATTTATTCTTTGTTATTTTCAGGTATCAAGCATTTATTTATCAGAGATAGCTGATAAAGAAATAAGAGGAACCTTGACAGCTGGTACCAGATTCATGTTTAGCTTCGGGGCTTTACTAGAGCTGGCCATAGATTCCTTCGTTACGTACTAAGTGTTGAGCTGTTTATTGATAGCGCTGCCAATGTGCTACTTCATAGCCTGCTGGAGAATCCCCGAAACTCCTTACTATTTGCTCAAAAAAGGGAAAGTGGATGCCGCAAGGAAAGTGCTGTTGAGCCTTTTTGGAAGAAAGAATGAAAAGGTGTGTTTTGCTTTGTTAAGTCGAATGGACAGCACGATTCAAACTTTATGGCGGCTCGGAACATGAGGCGAGTCGCTGCGCAGTAACGAATTCACGTGTCAGCGGGGGTGAGGGGTGAGGTACTGCGCACCGAGTAGCGCACTTCAGAGCAGACATAAAGTTTGATGCTTACTGAAATAATGATGAGTATTTCATATCTTCATTTAACTTTCTGATTAATATCTTGCAGATGGTTGAAGAGAAGTTATCATTGATGAGGTCAGATGTGAGGAAGGAAATGCTCCGATCTAGTTCAGCCAAAGAGCTATTGGCAAACAGTATAGAAGAGCAGTTATTATAACTACAGGTAGGTTTGATTTAGAAAATATTTAAGATTCACTAAAGTTAGTACAAAATTATCTCTACAAGTGTTTGCTTCGTCCACGCAGAGGTCTGTAAACCCATCAAAAAAACCTCATCCGTGAAAACATACATACCTACCTACCTATTATGTGCCAAATGCTATGATGGTCGGTCATACGTTGTCGAAATCTAGTAATTTCAAATAGATATATGTACAGGTTGCAAAAACGTCAAACTAATTAACATTGAGCAAAAATTATTCCTGGGAAAAAACTTTTATTTTTGGTGTAAAATCACCGTTTGCGGTTACGCAAACCATTGTGTTTACGTGTGCACGTAATTGCACGTATATTTAGGTATTTAAAGTTAAGTTATAACATTTATACTTGTTTTTTTTAGTCAAATAAAGTTACAATTTTGACCTTCAATGTCTCCGTTTTGGACAACACCATAGCTTCTGGAGGTATGGTCTTGATCAAAAAAGTATCAAAATTACGGAGAGTATTCTCTCGGCATCATTAATCCATTTTGATTTTCACTTTCGGGACTACGAGTGACTCAGATATTTGCCGGCAGCATACCAATCCAGCAGTACTTAGGACGTATCCTCCAACAGAGCAACTGCGCCTTGCAAGTTTCCACAGACTCTCATTATTTTTGGAGCAATACCGTTTGCAGTTGGTAAGTAGGTACAAACTTTCTAGTGATCAAGTAGACACTGGACTATAACTTACTGCAAATACGACATTAATGCTAACTCCTTCAGCTTTAGCTTCCATTTCAATGTTGAATGTAAGTTCATTCATGAATGCAGATAAGACTGAGATCAATAGTTTTGAATTAGAGCGACAAAGTCTTTGGTTGAGTTTGTTTGTTTGTTTGGTTGAACGCGCTAATCTCTGGAACTACTAGTCGGATTTGAAAAATTCTTTTTGCATTTGATAGCCCAATTCTTATTTAACATCACGCTATGATCTTTAGGAGCCGAGCAAAATGAAAAAAAGTCAGAAAGAACGCTAAGCAAAAACGAAGTAATAGCGCGGGCAGGCGATGCGATGCGACGGGGTGGGTCGGAGTAACAAGAAATTTCACGCGGACGAAGTCGCGGGCAGAAGGTAGTACTTAATATACCAAAGACTTCCTCGCGGGTCCAGTGGTCGCAAGAGCTACTGGTAAGCATGATCAATCGGTTTTCCCGTCAGGGAATTCTCAGTAACAGCCTGGATTCCAAAGGGGCAATTCTACTAATTATAACAACGTTCACAGTCTGATCTCAGTCTCAATCTGTCAAAAAATACTTCAAATTTCCCTACATTTTGACAAGTTTTTGACATTTCTTTGTCGCTAAGATGAGACTGCGACTAGATTTTGAACGTTTTAAATTACGAGAATTGGCCTTCTGATCTGTATCGGTTGATGGCCCCTCGCCCCTTACTAAATGGGACTTAAGCATAACTGGTGATAAGTGGGTGTACTAGGTAACCGAACCCTTCGGCGATTAGGTATAGCCGTGATGTTATGTTACACCAAAGGTAAATTAATGAATTCTGAATTTATTTCCAGGTTTGGTATCATCGGTTGTAGTCGACCGGGTTGGCCGCTGTCCACTGCTCATTTACTCCTACTTGAACTCATGTGTGATGCTGGCCACTGTCGCAGCCTACTTCCTTCTACTTTCGTCTCCAAAGAGTTGTTGGAATCGACGATGAATCCTCAAACCCCTTCCGTTTCGTTGCACTTATTGCAATTATCTGAAGGCCAATTCTCGTAATTTAAAACGTTCAAAATCTAGTCGCAGTCTCATCTCAGCGACAAAGAAATGTCAAAAACTTGTCAAAATGTAGGGAAATTTGAAGTATTTTTTGACAGATTGAGACTGAGATCAGACTGTGAACGTTGTTAAAATTAGTAGAATTGCCCCTCTTTTCTATAGTCATATCATAGCGTAGGCTTTGATACTTTAATCTTTATAATTCGTTCAGAAATATTCCCTTTGAATGTTAGATCTATTGCCATGACCGTGCTAAATATTTTCACAGCATTTATAACTTTTACAGTAGTAAAGGGGTATCGGCTAATGGAGGATTGGACGGGACTGTACGGAGTTTACTGTTTTTATGTCTGTATGGCATTTAGTGGAGCAGTATTCACATATTTGGTTGTGACTGAAACAAAGGGTTGGTTGAATTGCAAGGTAAGATTTACGATGAAGCTGATGATAATTTAAAAGAAGATGCAACTGCTGATAATGTTAAGGAAAATACAGAATTAAAAGAACTTACGTGAGACGCGTGAGTTTTTTATCATCATTCGTTTAAACTGTACGAAAACGGTACCTCGTAAAATTGATACAGTTAGATTACGATTAGAAGATCTCAATATGATATGTAAATATTCTTTGTATAGCTGTAATTTATTTTCCGTAATACAAAGTTTGTAAAGTCGGGGAAATTAATTATTAAGCCAATTAATTGACTGCTAACTTCAATTTCTATATATTTAAATCACAACTGTAATTCCCTGTCAGTTGTATGAAATGGCTACATTAATCATAATTGGTTGGTGGCTCTTTTTAAGAACAGCGTGTAACGGGCCTCTGCGAGTTGGTTCGGCCCCTCAGGCGCCTTTTAAAGGTCCGGGAACCCGGGTCCCAAGATATGTCAAAGACATTTATAAAATAATAATAAAGGAGACGGGTCACGGCCGGAAAATTTATACAGGCCCGGCAGGAAAAAAGTTATCTAACATTTTAGTATATTATTAATTTGTCGTCACCATGACCCAAAATCGTGGCTATCATTGTAATATTGCTATACATATATTTTTTCAGGTAAAATATTAAAAATTAATTGGTGCGTGAAATTTTTTGATTACCTATAATCAAAAAATGGCACTCATGGTTTTCATACAGTTCGTGATACTTGCGATATATAGGTCTATCTATATCTGTCATGGAAACGTAACTGTGATGATGTCGATGAAATGCAATTAAAAAAGGAGTTTCTATCTGATAATATCACGACTGTAACATACTAATATTATGCCTGGTTTACTAGGTTTCCATACAGAGTTAGCTGCTTTTAATGTTAGTTTTTAGAATTTGAATGCACGTTAAAGGCTCCTACAAACAGGCGCGACACGCGATATAAAGGCGCCGCTTGTTGCGCGACTTGCGGTGCCTTTGTGTCGCGTGTCGTGTCGCGCCTGTTTGAAGGAGCCTTAAATTGTGAGATGGCGAAAGGGAGACAAGCCCAATATTTAGTGGCAGCTGCTGGCGAGTTCAATATATATATTTTTAATAGATATCAAGAAACTCTTGCCTAAGTATTTTTTATCAACAAGTATTAACATATAACATCACGCCTGTATATCACGAAGGGTTAGTTAGAAGTGCACAATTATTATAAATGTAGGTGCGTGCATGTCTCATAATTCATAATCAGCCTACAATGTTCCCACTGCTGGGACACAGGCCACCTCTCAGTGAGAGGGAGTGGGCCGTAATCCACCGCGCGGACCCAGTGCGGGTTGGTGGATGTCACATGTCTTCGAATTTTTGGTTCTAGGACATGCCGGTTTCCTCACGATGTTTTTATTCACCGTTTTTGCATGTCTATAAGCGTGCATTTGTTTTACATGGAAGTGGCATCGAGGTAGTGAACTATACTGTGACCGCAAGGTATCCCAGTGAGGTATCTCCGGCATGTAATTACCCTAAGTGGGCCACAGGTTTGTCAATTTGTGACCCACTGACACTGTCATGCGCAGTCACCATGGCATCGTCATGTCTAGTAGAATAGTCACTGAAATCAGCAAAATACCGACGCAGCGCTGAAGCGACTGTTGTGGCGGATGCTTGCGCGAAGCCTAGATCCAGCAGTGGACGTCTTTCTACTGACATATTATAATAATGTTTCTACTGTTTCAGTGTCCCTGTCCTCTATGGTTGCGGGTATAATCTATGCGTGGAGCACTCCAGTGATACCCAAGTTCCACAACAATGAGACAGGCATAAAGATTACAGACGTAAGGTTATTTAGAAGTAATGCTTAGAAATCATGCACGACTGTCTTCTTTATGTTTAGAAGAAATAATAATAAAAACCCCATCCAAATCGGATCAGTAGTTTTTGAGAAAATCGCGGACATACAAACATACATACATACCTACATACGGGTCGAACACAAAACCTCTTTTTTTGAAATCGGTTAAAAAGACAGAAAACTCACCGTACGTACACAGTAATAAAAAACGTGGGTTTTATACTTACAACAAAATCCCTTGGAATATTTAGCTAACTAGAAAAGCTAAGGAGGAGAATAAAGGAGACCAAACTGCAGTTGTTGCGCAAAATCATGGTATGCGTTTCTGGTAACACTCCAGACAAAATCCTAGAGGAAAAACGCATCGGAATAATGTCACATTTCTTTTCAAAAAGAAATATCATGGATGGTTGCTGTTTCAGCCCCTGGCTTCATGACTGGCTGCCTGGTGACGAGGTTCATGTCCGACAGTTTCGGGAGACGAGCCGTTATCTTAGGCAGTGCTTTGCCTCTCATCACTGGAACAGTAAGGGCGACTCGATTCAAGTCACCGGTTTATCCTAAAAATTTGTCGCGTTATTTTGTGAAAATGCACCCTTGGCCATTTTAAAGGCTTGTACATATATTATATAATCGAACCTTTAAACTAATCATTCCGATTTTGCTCTTAAAATATTATTCAGCACTCTAATATAATGATTGCGCCTCATTTTGTCAACCTCAAATAATTCCTATTTTGGGGTCCTAGAAATACTAAATGGGAAGTAACTGCAACCAACTTGGATGTAATACTCGCCGACCGCTGCCGCGGCACCGCATGCTTTGCTCGCTCGGCACGCGTGGTTGGTCACAGTTCTATTCTCTTTGGTTCTAGCCTAACCTAAATCATTTTTTTTTTAAATCATCAATCAATCATTGGGTCGGAATGCCCTAGCTTAGTTACTGCGACCAATTTGGCTTGCGCGTCGTTGGTCACACACAGTTTCAACCTAACCCGACCCGTTTAGAGCTTAACTAGTGCAACCAAGCGTGAGGAAAGGCTAGAAAATTAAAAAGAGGCTAAATTATTTTAAAAAATTGTGCATCATCAGAAGCGCATAAAGTTTTTAGAGGTTCATTCATTTGAAAAGTCTCCATCATTAGGTCAGTAAGGTTTTAGAGGATAATAATTTTAATATTTCCCTTTCATAAACATACATCCGTATCGAAATCCGATGTCAAAAAATGTATAAAGAAGTTTATTAAAAAAATAACTGTTTTAGCATCTAATCAGAATTTAATTCCTGAAATAAAGTTCTAAGCCCTTAGCTGTCATTGAAACAGCGGGGTAATTGCGTAACCCACTAACAGTAGGAATAGCTTTCATTTTGACAGCATTGCGCTATTTATGTTGTTGAGTAGGCAACTTTTTCGTATATATGAAGCAATGGATTATCAATATCCTTCAAAATTATTCAGATTGTGTGCTACGCAATTAGGGTGCTGGTAAAAATATTGTTTCACACGTGGCTATGTAACGGACCTTCGGGGTAACTGATAATGATCTATCACTACAATTTATCGCAGAAAAAGAAAACGCAAAATCAGATCAATATTCTATATTCTTCATTTCAAAGTTACAAAACAGTAAAAAAGCTAAAGGTGGTGGTGATTCGAACAGTATTTTGACTTCTTAATGATATTCCAGAAGAAGGCCAAAAGAAGCTAGAAATAATCATCCAATAAGATTGCCTATTTAAATTTTGATGCAAGTTTTGCCCAGCACTGTTTTTATACCTAGGCTTGAGCGGATCACACACTACAACTAGTGATGTTCAAATCCGCTATAAACTGTAAACGTGTTATAAACTATAAAATATATTCATATAGTCTGTTATTTTATACGCTATAATTATAGCGCGCTATTTCAAAACTCGGGCGCAGTCTTAACGCGGTGACGCTATAATTTAGCAACACGCTATCACGCTAAACGGACTTGATGAATTGATGATGCGCGGTAGATATTAACGCGCTATACATTATAGTCGCTGACGCTATCTTGCTATCTCGTTCTGGCCCCGCTGTGCGAACGCTATCTTGCTATCTCGTTCTGGCTCCGCTGTGCGCGTTTGAACTTTTATTCGTTGAGTAGGTCGAGGCGCTATAATATAGCGCGAAGTCCGAGGCGCTATAATATAGCGCGAAGTCAGAGCCGCTCATAGCACACGCTATACGCTATGTACACATAGTTTGTTATATTTTGGCGCTATACGTTTTATTAACCACCACTAACTACAACGCGCCAAACGACGGGACGGGGCGCAGATGACGTGCCCCGCGCGTGATTTTTCACATACAAATTCAATAAAAACGCGCTTCCGCGCTAGGAGTTTGGCTCCGTTTCCCATACCCCGTCGCGTGGCGCGTTATAGTGTGTAAACCCGCCTTGATATTTGAAAGAAAAAGAAAGAAATAAAATACATTTATTTGCGGTAAAACATAACGCAAAAAATAAACAAAAAAGAACACGTTTAGTTTTCCCACCTTTGCACAACTACATTTACAGACAACCAGCCTTTATGTACGGACGCCAGCACATCAACCTACCACAATCTGTCAGATTTCTTTAATAGATTTTCAACTTTATCGCTAAAGCATAAGGTTCAAAGTTGATTGGGAAAATCTGTCAGATTGTGGTAGGTTGATGTGCTGGCGTCTGTACAAGCCCGATTGGATCTAAAGGCACACACAGTCAGCACTGCTTAGGCATAAGACACATTAATTCCTAGCAAATTCTTAAAATAAAGAATACCACGAAAAATGCCAATTTGGCAACAAAACAATAAACATGTACTTAATTAAGTTGTGAGAACAATAACATCAATGTTTAATAATGGTTAACCATACATTTTAGGTACTAACTTATCGTAACTTTGTTTAACTTATGTATTAGTTATGAGGGTTTAAAGAAACGATAATCTATAAAACGAACAGAAAAAGTTAGGTTTTCCGTTTTAAAAATAGAAATGAAAGGCTCTAGCATAAAATAACACTACGTTACAACGCCATCTAGCGGTTGTGGTAGCAAATATATTTGTATGCCTAAAACTTTAATATTATAATCTAGTTAAGAACATAATGTTCTTCTTACATAACCTAATATAAGTTCTTTGGAAACAATTGACAGCAGAGAAAGATAAATAGATATTTTTTTTTATAAATACTGAATATAATATTCTAGAACCATTAGCACATAATTATCACATTTTGTAATCAAACGTAAATCAATATCAATATAATGGAAAGTTTTCTTTTCAAATGCCTCGAATGTTGCATATAATGGCCTTTGGCCTTAGTGCTAATGCTAGTTATAAAAACTCATCGGAAACTTAACGCAGTGTAAGGCGCGTTAGGCGCCATCTCCACGGGCGAGAGGATCGCGGCAACAGTCTCGCTGTGCCATCAAATTCTCGCCGCGACGATACATATCGCTGTGGTATCTCCACATACAATTCCCAGTACGCTTCATACAGTTTCTATAGAATTTGATGTTACTCGCACGTGTAGATGGCGCCTTAATTTGATGTCTTAGTTTCATTTGCAGCAAAATATTGTAAACAATTATAAAATTTCAAAGTTAACTTATACCTAAAACTACGCTTAAAACTAATGAAAACAAATCTATCATACTTTAAGTATTCATCGACGTTTGGTACGTAAGTACTATTATTACAATAAAAGGTACGAATAAGTGAAACTGTATGTAGGTAGGTAATAAACTTTAAAATGTTCAAAGTTACAAACGACTATGAACTTTATATTCATTCACTCATAGTCTACAATAGCAGACAACAGAAGAGATGGACAGAAGAGGAATAGAACACATATTATCGATAGTACTTATACAAAAGGTAAAAAATCGTCGATAGTAGGTTTAGGGTAATCCAAACAGACAATTGGGTACACAATGTTCATCCAATATTATTAAATGCATACCGAGATTTCTAGGTTGTGATAGGTAGGTTAGGGTACTAAATCTATGACAGTCTTAGTAATTAATATATTAATGAACTAGCTTCCGCCCGCGGCTTCGTCCGCGAGGTATGTTGATGAAAACTATCCTATGACCTTCCCTGGGATGCAATCTATCTCTGCTAATATATATAATTTTCAAAAAGCAAACTTGAGAAACTTGAAATAAAAAGTGATGAACTTCAGGATAATATCCTAATGAGATGACATAAGAAGTAACTAACAGTTAGGTATAAAACTACTACTAATTACGGAGATTTCAGATAATCTACTCATAGAAATTAAACATGTCTCTATACCTAAGTATACGAGTTTACAAATAAAAATATGTTTTAATACAAGCTTTCCTATAAATCATCTTTCTTTTTAAGTGCCTCCAGTTCAGTGCCTTCGTTATTTTCAGCATTACTTGTTACATTTTTTTCTAATTTGTCAGCAACAGCGTCAATACCGTCACCTTGCAATTCTACCTGAATGTCTCTCAGATGTTTTCCTTTCGTTTCTGTGACCCAGAAGGTAGAAAATACACTACCACCAAATGCGAAACCAGCAAAAATCCAAAATATAGCCGTCAAACCACATAAATCTTTGAGTCTTTGATACGCAAGAGAAATAATGAAGGCTAAAGCAGAGCCAAAGAGGCTTAGGCAGGTCATGGCAATCGCTTTCACGTTCATAGGAAATATTTCAGCGGGTATGATGAAAATGAGAGAACTGAAACCCAAAGTGGAGATGACGTTGGCGAGAATGATGCCGACCAATGGTATGAAGCTGAGGGTGGTTAAGGTTTCAGCGCTGACGTTGATGACCTCTTGGAGGAAGAAGTAGAAGCCGACGGCGCCGAGCGAGGCACCCGTGCCCATGTATGAGAACACGAGGAGGGGCCGGCGACCCACTCTGTCTACTAGCACCGAAGACACCATACCTATAAATCACAAATCGATCTTAAAAATATTATAGACAAAGTATTATTTTTGTTAGACATCAGATGGCGCAAGTTTATGGATGAAAGCACAACACAAACATTTGTGTTGTCCACATGGACAGAAACACAATCCCAAAACACACCGCTTATACCCACAGCTTACTGCTTAAACCAAGATAAATCATTTATTTTAATTCCTTGGTTAAGTACTTACTAACAACGAAGATAACTGCGCCATATATAAGGGGCACTAGGGATTTGTCCATTTGCAACTTGGTCTCATCAATTATCCATCCCAGATACTGCTTAATCACCACTGCACCAGTCATCAACTGAGTTAGTTTCAGTCCTGGAATCACGAAGGAATTAAGAACTCTCTTACCACTTCATCATATTTGTGTATGTATTTATTATTTTGATCACGTTATAATTATTAACAGTCTAATGATATTTATTTTAGAAGCGTGTAAGTACTATGTATGTTTATTTGTATGTAAGTAAGTATATTGTCATATTATTTGTTTTATTTTAAGTGAATTGTTTTTGGTTTTACGTATTTTATTTTCTCTTTTACTCTTACACACGCTGTATACGTCTCTTTATCTGCTTTCTTATGAAATAAGCATCACCTTTGTACAGACGCCAGCACATCAAGCTACTACAATCTGTCAAAATTTCTTTAATAGATTTTCAACTTTATCGCTAAAGCATTAGGCTCAAAGTTGATTGGGGCAATTTGACAGTTCCGGGTAGCTTGATGTGCTGACGTCTGTACCTATTTTTCTGTTCTTTTTCTTGTCTGTTTATTTATGTGTGTACAGTCACCAAAAAAGATAAGTAGCCAGGGTCATCGGATATTATAGTTGAAATTTAGTAAGCAACCGATGGATATTTACTAATAAAATGTAATTTGATAAATGAACTGTTTGTTTTCTATTAACTCAATTAAAATTTTATTCGAAAACATCCATTACTAAACTTCAACTATACCCGACGACTCTAGTTACTTCTCTCCTTTGGTGACCGTACATAAATGGTTAAATAAATAAATAAAAATTATTCCATACTATTCAGTTTCTTGAGTCCGTTCAGTTCCGGATAATATGGAATGCAATTTATTTCTAGCTTTTAATTTTTTAAATCAATAATGCAGTAACAGACCTGCAAAAGAGGACTAACGACGGGTTTCTTTCACATAACGACTATCATGGCAATTTGATACATCTGTTTTTGAAAGCCTCGTATTTGTAAAGTCTCTAAAAGTGAACATCGACTTACCAGTACTTATAATAATAGCTTTCCTATACTGCACTCCGACGAATAATTCCTTCACTGAGCTGGAGTGTTTCATTTCATTTTTGACACTCGCCTGCAAAACCTGCAGTTCGTCCTCCAAAACCTGTAACAGACATAGACATATTATTATAGTCAGACTTCGGGTATCCTCGGGAATCCTGGGATATCTCCGGCCTTTTAATGTTTAGAGAAACATAGAACCCGATTTTGAGATAATAAAATTGTTTTTTTGTGCTAGCCCCAGTAAAGGACCTATTATGTGGCTTTGCGGTCAGTAATTTTAATTTATGGGTTATCTTAGCTACTTCAACAAAAAAAACATAGCGGTTTCTTTTATTTATCAGTAAAGTAAATATGTAGTAACATTTAGGTAGACCATGTTCCACGACAAAGATAAATTACCTTCTCATCCTTATATCCCCTCAATATCCGAAGTGATCTTCTAGCCCCTTCTACATTGCCATTTTTCAGGCAATAATATGGAGTCTCTGGTATCCAACAGCAGGCCAAGAAGAACAGCACAGGTAGGGCGAGCATGATAAAGTTTAGGGTCTTGTAAGACAGGAAGGGCCCCGCGGACATGACCAGAAGGGAGCCCAATTTGAACATAAATCCGGTGATGAGTGACAGTGTACCCCTCACGTCTTTGTCTGCTATCTCTGACAAATAGTAGTTGATGACCTGAAAACAAACATTAAATATCATAAAAAATCACATCTGCCTAGCCCTTTCCCAACTATGTTGGGGTCGGCTTCCAGTCTAACCGGATGAAGCTGAATACCAGTATTTTACATGGAGCGACTGCCTATCGGACCTCCACAACCCAGTTACTTGGTAATACGATACCCCTTGGTTAGACTGGCTGTCAGATTTTCGGGCTTCTGACGACCCGTAACGACTGTCAAAGGTCCACTAATGACAGCCGGAACCAACGGCTTAACGTGCTTTCCGAGGCACGGAGGGGTCTTGGTATATAAAGATGGTCACCCATCCACGGACCAACCACGGCAAGCGTAGCTTAACCTGAGCGATCGACCCGTGCAGCTGTTATTACTTAGCTATAAGCCACTCAAATATCATAAAAGATGCATCTGATAATTGAATTCTGAGAAGTTGGAAACTATGTTCATGGTGTTTCCTTTCCAAATACATAATACCATACACAATTATATCTACAGGGTGGCTGGAACATCGACGCATAACCTGTTACCCTCAATTCAGTACATGATTCTGAACCCCCGTGCGTTGAAATTAAAGCTGAATACCAGTATTTTACATGGAGCGACTGCCTATCTGACCTCACAACCCTAGTAACTGTGTAACATGATATCCCTTGGTAAGACGGGTTGTCAGACTATTTGGCTTCTGAATACCCGTAACGACTGTCAAAGCTCTAAGAATGACAGCCGTGCTTTCCGATTCACGGAGGGGTATTAATATGTACAGACGCCAGCACATCAAGCTACTACAATCTGTCAAATTTCCTTAATAGATTTTCAACTTTATCACCAAAGCATTAGGTTGAAAGTTGATTGAGAAAATTTGTCAGTTTCGGGTAGCTTGATGTGCTGGCGTCTGTACCTAAATCCATACGAAATCTCCCAAAATCTGTATAAATGAAATAAATCGCTCTACGCCTGTTAAGATCAACTTCTTTCACTTTAGAAGCAGAACAAATAAAATAAAGAACACGTACCGTGCTGACCATACCAGTACCGCAACTCCAGGAAAATGTCGTTATCCACACCTGCCATGCTTTTAGAGCAAACGCTATAATTATCTGAAAAGATACAAACTAATTAATACAGATACTAGCTGCCGCTCGCGGCTTCGTCCGCGAGGTATGTCGATAAAACTATCCTATGTCCTTTCCCAGGATGAAATTTATCTCTCTGCCAAATTTTATCGAAATCCGTTCAGTGGTTTAGGCGTGAAAAGGTAACATACAGACAGAGTTACTTTCGAATTTATAATATTAGTATGGATTATAAAGAAATAGATATTGCAAGCAGCGATCATTTACAAGGTGATTCAGGACTTCACCATTGATAAAACGAAGCAACGGAGTCACGTGTGATATTTATTTATTTACTAGCTGTGCTCGCGAATGCGTTTGCATGCATGTCGGGAAACATATTGGATTTCTTGGGTTTTAATGATTTTTGCGCGGAACCCTAATTCTTTTTCAAGCCTAAGTTACTCCCTATAACATCAGCTCAGTGAAAGTCCCGTCAAAAACGGTTCAGCCGTTTCGGAGATTAACCGGAAGAAACAGACACACAGACAGAATTTTTTTTTTGTTATAACAACCTACGGCCTACCGTATTATATTTTCATATGCATTTAGTAAAAATCTGTTATTTTGGCATTACAAACAGACACTTCAATTTTATTTATTTGTATAGATAGATTAGATACCGGCAGTGTAGAAGTAATCTGTGATGCTCATAAATACATAATTTTGCTCGCGGACCAAATTATTAGTAAGAAGGCCTGATATTAGCAAAAGGTATTATCGGGCGCTCCATAGTCCTTTGCGTTTAATTTTTTTTAAGTTATTTATTGGTAGTCTTCCTGACCGAAGTTCGGGCACGGCGGCCAACCATAGCGAGACATTCCTTATTTTATCGACCATTGTGTCAATTGGCAAATAAAGCAGACAATTGACTGTATCAATGACTCAACAAGCCGATACTTTATTTGAATCGATTCCAGACGTAACCTTTATCTTATTATGTGCATAGTAGTAAGAATTTAAATAGGTATCACGAAGGTACTATTAAATTTCTAAATCCACCGATAGATGGCGTTCTACGACATTTTAAGGTATAATAATATCTCAAGTAATATCTCAAGAGGAGCAAGAGGATATAGCAACATCTTTTTTTGCCCTTCATCATCACTCATCAGTTCAGCCGAAAGACGGCCTCTGCTGGACATAGGCCTCCCCAACGCGTTCGCTAAACATAAAAATAGATAAAACAAGAGAGTTGGACTGGATTTACGAAGGCAACTAAGGGCTTATTGCAAGATTGATGACTTAACTATATTGTAACCATCACTTTTTAAATTAGGAAATGAAAAGAAGAAATAAAAATGTAGTAGATTAGATCGCTTTTAGTCATAAGTCATAAGTCATTTATTCATTTGTTAACATAGGTAGGTACAGATTACAGATGTTATGAAAAATAATATACAAGTGCTCTATGTTATACCAAAAAGGTGTACAAATGTCCATAGATTCCATTACATTAAAGCAAAAAATAAACATTGCAGACAAAAATTAAAATAAAACATGTCAAAAAAAAAAAAAAAATAGAATATAAGAATAATGTCAATAAAAATAATTTAAAAAAATAATGTCAAAGAAATATAACAAATTTTTACATGCAAATGAAGATAAGTTATTATAAGTACAATTAAGTCAAGTAGTTTCAAAATTTTTGTTAAGTAAATGTGTCAAAATTAATTCCGATTTAAACGCTTTGTTGGTCTAATGGTCGCAAGTGCGGCGGAAGAGCGGCAAGCCGTGCATGGGTTCATTCGTTCGCTCGGCAAATGTTTTGGAACTGATAACCCAACGCGGCCCCAATACTGTATGGTTATTAATTATTCCCCGCGTAATCTTACCTAGTGCACACCACGTACGGTTGTCAAGCGTAGAATTTTGACGGTTCAACGCACGCCAACTTCGCGTTTTTCCGCGCGGTGTCGTTCATTGTATCATAGAGAATACGTTATTATAGCAGAATATGTCGTGATTACCTAAGGAATTGACGTGGTTTCGCAGTAAGGAATCATTAAGTGGTTTAGTACCTAATGTTGGTGTACTTATACACTTCTGCCAACCCACCACCTCCCATGTCCTCCGATGTCTCTTAGCTCTACTTACCGATCCAAGTGTGATAGGGAGTGCGCTCGCCAGTATGGTGGTTCGCCTCCCGAACCTGTCTGCAATGTAGCCGGTAGCGAGTGAGCCCACTGCAAACCCGACTGGGAGAAGAGCCAGCATCGTCGGTATCTCGTACTGTAAAACAAATGAAGAGAGTTTATAGTTATATGATAAACTAGCTGCGCCCCGCGTCGTCGTGTCGATCCCGTGGGAATATCGGGATAAAAACTATCCTATGTCCTTTCCCGGGACTCAAACTATCTCTATTCCAAATTTCATCTAAATCGGTTCAGCGGTTTAAGCGTGAAGAAGTAACATACAGATATACAGACACTCTTTCGCATTTATAATATTAGTATGGATTATTTTATTGTTTGCTCAAACACTTTTTCACACGACAAAATAGGTCGATTCCGAGATTTCCGAGAGTCCTGGCCTTAAGTAGATGAGGGCAATAATTCCTATCTGACTAATCTAACAAGAAACACCGAAACAAATTCAAAGGTCCTTTAAAGTTCAGACATAATCTTGATCAGATCGAGTGAGGACCATGTAGTAGTGTCTGAATTGGTGTTTTGAGAAAAGAACCACTCAGATTTGAGTGTACCTGTTCAGTCAGTGAACTTCATGTGGATGAAGTGCTTTTTAGCAGTAGCATGCGCAAATCCACTTGGCTGACTTGAGTCTTCTTTTTAGGAAGAAAGGGGGATAGTAATTTAGCACGTAGTTTAGTTAAATATCACGTTAATCTACAAGGATTCAGTGTACTGAATCCGTGTAGATACTAGATTAACGTGCGCCAGAAACAGAAGTATCACGACCTTTATTCTTTCTAAGTAGGTTACTTTTTAGGAGGCTAACTAAAATGCAGCCGACGAGCTTGCCAGAAGGGGGTCGAGCATGGCACCAGTGGGACCTGAGCCCATCGCGCCACTCCCCTTCGGGTATATACGCACTCTGGTAAGGAAACGCACTAGAGACCAACACAACAAACTATGGACGGACCAAGGCGAATGCAGGCAGGCCAGGGAAGCACTTCCCACATTGGACGGCCGCCTCACGAAGCAGGTTCTCCGTCTAACTAAACAAAAGCTGCGTATAGTTACTGCAGCTTTAACTGGCCACGGGTCATTCAATAAACACCTCTTTGTCATAGGAGTGACAGACAGTCCGCTGTGCAGGGCCTGCATGGAGGACGACGAGACAGCGGCACATGTGCTTCTAAACTGCCCGGTGGTCGCCACGTACAGGGCAAAGTACTTCGGTAACCCAGGTACCCTACATGAGACGGTCAGTAACATCAAGGCGTTGCTGGCCTTCCTCGAGGAGCTGGGGTGGATCGAATAATCGATTTTCCCACCCGTACGCAAAATACGCGCATTGACGTGGAGTTGCGGACACCAGCCCGTATTACCTATTACCTATTAGGAGGCTAACATGCTGAACGCGATTATACTGAACTGAATTAAGTAACTTAGCCGTTTAGACGACGACTTATATAGCCAAGACGAATAAGCCTTTTAGGCTGTGTGCAGACCTGAGTACGTTCTCGTGGCATCGTTCGTACCCTTCCCTGGATTTTTGAAAGTCGTTACGGGTAGTCAGAAGTCAGAAAGTCTGACAACCAGTCTTAGCAAGGGGTATCCAGTAACTGGGTTGCGGAGGTCAGATAGGCAGTCGCTCCATCTAAAATACTGGTATTCAGCTGCATCTGGTTAGACTGGAAGCTGACCCCAACATAGTTGGGAAAAGGCTAATACTGGTATTCAGCTGCATCACAGATGATGAGGTATAGCCAGATGGCGCAAAATACTGATGATAAGAAAACTGCTAGTATGATTTTTATTTATTTATATTCCGACGACCTCCACGCGAGTATACTGTATAGCTTTTGCCCGCAGCAATATGGGAATAGAAGGAGTGTTTTCCAGGATTTGGGATGAGTCATCGCTTGCCCACAGATAATAATACCTACTGACTTATGATGATGCAACAGCGACGCTTCCTATTGTAATTCAATACATAATTATCTTTGCACCGCACCGCTGTCACGTAGTATCGCCATGCATTTACGAAATACTATATAGTTATAAAAATGTTCGTAAATGAAATCTTTGTAATTTCTCATTGACAAAAAAAAATTAACCATAACGTCCCACAGCTGGGATACAGACTTTTGTGAGAGAGTGGGCTGTAAGCTGTAATGCACCATGCGAGCCCAGTGGGGATTGGAAGAAGTCACGTTGTACATATTCGAATTTTTGGTTTTAGAACATGACGGTTCGGTTTCATCACAATGTTTTCCTTCACAAATTTCGAGAGCAGTAGTGATGAAATAAATTACACAAAGTAAAGCGCTTGCCTGATTTCGAACTACGGTGTTCTTAACCGACTTCTAAAAAGGAGGAGATTCTCAATTCGGATGTTTCTATTTTTTTAAGATAAATATTTATTAAAACCGTCTATAAAATAATGTTTACGTAAGTATTTACTTAAGTACCTAGCTTGTCCACTCATCTATGCTAATAATATGAAACAGACATGATGTTACAATTTTTAACTGTAATATTTATTTGTGACGTTATTTAAATAACAAGTCAATATTTTCCTGCTCATTTGCTCAATCATAGTCAAACTAAACATTTATTATGAAGTAGTTGGTAATAACAAAGCAAATTAGGTATCTAAAGGAATAACCTATAAAAGACATGTTGTGCCGACCACAAATAAATTGGAATAAAGGCAGAAGAATGACGTGATGATGAACTATAAATAAGTTTGAAGTACAGATATTCTATTTCACGAAGTCCGTTGGCTTTGATTGTAGTAGTGACGTATCCCGACAATCACGCTTGTGTAAAAGTGGGTAACGTTAACAAAGAAACCTGATATATATTCAAGTGGAGATTTAATAATCGAAATAAAATTTTGGTTTTAAAAAGTTTTAGTGCATGTGCACGCTTGACAACATTCATAGCCAAACGGACTTCGTGACATAGAACATCTGTAGCAGATCAACATTTACTTTCAACAAAGTAATCATTAGGAGGACGTATAATCAGCCATCAAAGTAATCATATTCCCACTGCTGGGACACAGTGAGAGGGAGTGGCCTGTAATCTACCACGCAGGCCCAGTGCGGGTTGGTGGTAGATGTCACATCTCTTAAAATTTTTGGTTGAATGATGGATGAATGATGATGATAATTAGGAAGTTCCTAGTAACAAAGTAAGGTTAACACAGTATGGTTTCACCAAAGGACGTTGTACGACCGACGCTGGTGTAACTTTATTAAAACACATTTTTAACGCGTGGGAAGAGGCCCAAGACGCCATAGGAATCTTTTGTGACCTCTCCAAGGCATTTGATTGCGTCGATCACGAAACCTTGCTTTTGAAACTTGAGCATTACGGACTTGGAAAACTTGCGCTCAGTTTAGTTAGTTCTTATTTAAATGATAGACAACAGCAAGTTCAAATAAATGGTGTCAATTCGAATGGTTTAACCGTAAAAATGGGTGTGCCACAAGGCTCGATATTGGGTCCTTTCCTCTTTTTAGTGTATGTTAATGATCTACTCCATTTATTAAAAAATCAACCACAAATGGTGTTATTTGCTGATGACACTTCCTTAATTTTTAAGGTAAATAGACGTGCTACAAATTTTGACGATGTAAATAACGCCCTACTGCAGGTCCAAAATTGGTTCACTGCTAATAATTTAGTATTAAATGGAAAAAAAACTAAGTGCATAAGATTTTCTTTACCAAATGTCAAGAGTAGTGATTGTGAGATAATATTGAATCAAGAGAAACTAGAATTCGTCGATGAAACTGTTTTCCTGGGGATCACGCTCGACTCAAGGCTACAATGGGGTCCTCATTTAACATCTCTTGCAGGACGGCTAAGTTCAGCAGCTTATGCTGTCAGAAAAATCCGTCAATTTACTGATGTAGATACCGCGAGACTAGTCTACTTTAGTTACTTTCATAGTATCATGTCTTA
Source organism: Luperina nickerlii (assembly GCA_963855955.1). Classification (NCBI taxonomy): domain Eukaryota; kingdom Metazoa; phylum Arthropoda; class Insecta; order Lepidoptera; family Noctuidae; genus Luperina; species Luperina nickerlii. Next base: position 8,891,921 of record OY979665.1, read on the forward strand.
CGGTATTTTACTTTGGGGACGGGCTGCAGACATCGATTCTATTTTTATTCTGCAGAAAAGAGCTATCAGAGCCATTTATATTCTCCGCAGGCGCGATTCTCTAAGGGAACTGTTTAAGGAAATTAACATCATGACGGTGCCTTGTCAATATATCTACGAAAATATCATGTATGTAAGAAAAAACTTACATCTTTTTAGTAAAAGAGGTGAAAGACATAATTATAGTACTAGAAATAGGGACCTATTAGTTCAACCAGGTTTCAGACTGGCTAAAGTAGACTCATCTTTTATGGGGTACTGTTTAAAATGTTATAATAAAATACCTCCCCACATTCTTGAAATGAATGAGACAAAATTCAAGTCTTGTATAAAACGCACACTATGCAGTCAGGCATATTATAAGTTAGGGGATTACATCGCTGATAAAAATGCCTGGCTCAAGGCTGGTCCTGCTCCACAACCACAACTAATTGATTAACACTTGAAGATTCTGTTGGAGCTGCTGAAGATTGTAAGACTATATTTGCATTGTATAAACTCAATTTCCTTGTATTGTATAATTGCATAGCACAGATGTGAGTTCTATGTATATACTGTACACTATGTACCATTTATCGGGTAATGTGTCTTTCATTGACTTGAATGTGCCCTGGCGGCTGATAGTATGTCATGCTCACACAAATGTCTCGCTGACGGTGGCGTGTGTGTTGGATCATTTAGCTCCCTTCAAAATGGTTGAGCTGAATGGTGCCGATCTATGCGTCATGTTCGTGAACGGGCGCCGTCAGTTGGGGCTGGTCATCACTTAGCTGCCTCGGCTTATTTTTTAATTATTTTAATATTGAATTGTTGTTTTCTTACCATTAGCTGTACTCTGAACACTTTTAACGCGTACGTCTTTTTTACATCGTTCTCACATATAATTATAAATTCACATTATTGATGTAACTAATATTTTTGTAAAACTATAATTTAAAAGAGTGTCCATGGAGTTTCTTGCCCGTTCTTCTCCATAGGTACCTACGCTTTGGAATGGGCAACTAGCTTCATATTTTCTGACTGACCGACTTTTTGACAATTCAAAAGTAAATGGTTTAATTGAAATAAATGTTTTGAGTTTGAGTTTGAGTTTGAGGAAGAATATTGACTTTGACTAACCTCATCAATAGCGACATTGGTCTCCTTGTTCTTGAACTTGGGCAGCACCACTGTGACCCAGCCAGATAACACACCCAGCGTCACCATTGACATCGACACTGCAAGCAACATTACTATGACATCAAAAAAAACTTAGAATACACCAGCACAGCTATATTCACAACCACTCGATACGCTTCCGTACCGTATCAAACATCAATCAACGTTATCGTAGGAGTCTTCTAAATGCCGCTGTTCACAAGTCCAAAACCCGAAAATGTCAATTTTAGGGCTGATTTTTCCAACGCCAGATAATTTTATCCAGGGAATAGTTTTGAATTTTTGACAGTTTTTGTATGAATTAACTGTCAACATTTCAAAATTATTCCTCGAAAAAAGTTACCAAATGATTGAAAAATCAGCCCTAAATCGCGACGATCGCTATTCTTATGACAGCTGTTTACTGGCGCAGGCAAGGCCAAATGTGTCATTTTCGTTACGATAGTCAGTCGGATGGTTGTGAATAGCTATGCTGTTAAGCCTGCGACAGTTTTGCGGGGTAGCTTGGTCATGATCACCTCGAGAGTCGGTACGTGCTTTCCCCACAATACCTAAAGGTGCAAAGCCACGTTATGACGAAGATAACGTAGGGTAAACTCAGACGAGTGAGTTTAACATAGCTCTCTATCATAATACAAATAACATTCAAGCCTGGGGGCTAAAAATCATAAAAGGATAACATTATGAATCATAATGGACAGTTAACTGTTAAGTTAATCGATATCAAATCCCATTGGTGAAGGATTTTTCCGTTATTTTTTTTGTCTGTGCTAAAATACCAATCAATCCAATCCAAATCCAATCCCAATCTCTTTGATTATACCTACGTAGTGCAGCGAAAAACAGAAAAACACGGACTGTCTTCGCCATATTATTATAATACATAATGTTATCCTTTTATGATAGTGCCTATTGCCATCATTCGGGCACAAATTCAGTGGGCTGCTACTGAGAATTCCTGATGGAAAAAAACAATTCTACCATGCCTGCCGGCCGATTCTGTAAAAATCTCCCCGTGAAAACTTGGTGAAGTGAGTTTGTTTTTGCTAGGAATTGACACTATTGACAGCTCTGCACTCCACGCTCACTTCACCTAAGTTTTCACGGTGAGATTTTAACAGAATCGCACCGCTGATCTGGGAATCAAACCCAGAATAAGCTCAGCAGTGTAGCGCTATCGCTAACCCTTCGAGGAAAATAGACGGGATGTTATGCTATGTAAAAACTAAGGTTAAAGAACGTCTTATCTCTAATCCAGTATTGCACAACCACTCATGCGCAAGAAAATAGAGATGTTTCTAATTGACTTGGTGCTAGCTAAGTGAGTTATGCCACTCAATAGCATTCTACTTAAAATAAAGACCACTAGACCGTATTTCGGCCACGGCAGCCAATCTCAACGGAGACTAGCCTTCGGCGCGGGAGATATTATAGTGCACAAGGGCGCGCAGACACAGGAGTGCACTCCCCTTATTCAGATGCTATAATGAAATATCAAAGTAGTACTTACCGGATAGTGTCACCAAATAGAGATTTCTTCTATTTCCGTTCTCCATTGTCTGAGAAAAACCAAAAATACTGATAAATACATTATGTAAAGATTTTCGTAGTTTCATCAAATCCGTAATTTATAGTTGACTACCCAACTAACATTTTGGTAATAAGAATTGGTGATAAAAGAGTTATTAAAAAGTGAATTTGGCAAGCAAGAGTGATACAATGGTTTTAGCAATTGGTGTTAGAGCACGCTCTAACCCCTTACAAACTCTCGATTGGGCCCACGTCTTATAGCGCTATAAGTAATATAATAATTTTAATGCTCACTCTTTTAACACTGAGAGTTACATAATAGTTATAGGGTGGCGTTAGTGGCAAACAATTTCTTGTATCTATAATGGTGGTATAATATAAATCTAGCTACCTCAAGCACTTTAAAGTCTGTATTATGGTTATAATAAAAACTATAGGTGGTACACAAGTTCTGAAGTCTACTGGTATAAATTTTATAGTAACATATTAGTTCTTTTTTAGGTCCATTTTTTTCTTGGATTTGCTTTATGTATCTTGATCAGTGTTGATTAGCAACTCAGGGCTGTAGCGTGTTTTCTTTTTCTATTGTTTTGCATATACATTAGTTCCAAAAGTGTTACTTTATTTCTCAAAAATGATGGCAAACTAAGGAGTTGAAATTAAGTGAATTTCAAGTTACGGATTGTCAATATCTCGATGAGTGAAGTTTGATTTCTTTATCACATGGCTAAAATTTATTGCGAGGGTTACTTTATTGAGAAAATAATATATGTTTTGCGTCTCAATTTTGCAGGGCCTTAAAAATAAGTGATATTTAAAGTAAAAATAAATTGCATTTTATCATGCGGGGCATACACTCAATCTAAATTTAGATAAAAACAGGATATTGGCTCTGTCTTTTACATTCATTGTGTATTGTAGTAAATATTTTGCGTTTTAAAATGAGAAAATTAAACAAAATATGAGTTTTAAACTAGTTTTTTTTCTGATTTATTTTTAGGTTATGTTTGATTTAAAATGGTGTCTACTCCTTATTATCCTAGGTTCCTATTATTACTATTAATGAACAAGAAGTACTGGATGGGCTGTAGTTAGAGCTATTGTAGCACTTGTTATACCAGAATAGGGTTTTAAATGTTTAAATTGCGTGTTATTATGGCTTAGAATAACATAAAAGTAAATTTGAACCCCACTGTAACGATTAGGGCTCTAAAAATAACTCCATAATACCAATTGCTATCATAAATAGGGGTTTTTGATTACTGAATTAAGTAGCTGTAAATAAGTTGCAATTAATACTTTTATAGCAACGTAGGTGGTAAAAATATTTTGCTAACTATTTTCAAGAGCTCTTGTCGGTAGAAAGAGTTATAACAAACTATAATATTACTTTTAGTAATTTCTGTTACTTGAGTTTATAAAAGCACGTGCTATGATGGTTGCGACTGTACCGTTTATACCTCCTTAAGTAATAATACGTTTCCTAGGCAAGATAGGTGGTATAAAACATTTACTTAGCACTCTTTAAGAACACTTGAAAATAGTGAGACTTATTAGAAATCCAACTATTACCTTAGGTACTTATTGTTACTTGAAGTTACTACACCTAGTGTTACTGTGGTTCAGCTTTTATCTTTTATACCTACCTTAGTCATATTATGTCTTCTTGTTACCGTTACTCATCTTGATGAGTTATTTAGTTATAGTCATGACCATTGAATAAACAAAAGTTTTACTGGGCGCTTTTATACACCCGTTAAACCAATACAAACGATAACAGAGGTGGAAATTAGCGTCAAAATGTTGGTTGGGTAACCAATGATGACTAAAAATACGATTTTTAAAACATTAGTTAATAGTTGAAGAAGGCGCCAGTTTATGTGTATAGATACCCTATTCCGAGTTCTCTTGGATCATTAATTATCAAAGAGAAAGAATTAATTATTTTTAAGATAACGATAATGTATGGCAATGTGAGAAATTTGTTAAAAGATTACTTTGAGACTGTTTCCATGGAGTTTCTTGTCCTTCTTTTCCTTGATGACTTAGATTTGGAACGGACGACTAGCTTTCTGATTAACTACGGACAAGACTAAATTGAAATAAATGCCTAGATTATCTTTCTGTGCTTTATTTCATAAAATCCTTTCCCTACATACCACATTCATAAGTACTTTTACAATACTTTGACGACACGGTTGGCGCAGTGGCTGAGCGATCGACTGCTGCGCTGCGTGTCGCGAGTTCGATTCCCGCACGGAACTAATATTTGTATTGCCTACAGGTAGTTGTTCCGGGTCTGGCTGTTTGTATATGTGAATTTAAATGTTTGTAAACGCACCCACGATACAGGAGTAATTCCTAGTGTGGGGCAACGTTTTTTATAAAAAAAAAAGGCTTTTACAATATTAATAGTAACCATTCTGATATTCAAAGCCTTATTTGGGTAGCTTTGAATATCAAAATTACGGGTAAATAATAAATTAATAATAACGTAATTAATTACGTCTTTACGGGTAGTCAGAAGCCCGAAAGTCTGACAACCAATCTTACCAAGGGGTATCGTATTACCCAGTAACTGGGTTGTGGAGGTCAGATAGGCAGTCGCTCCATGTAAAATACCGGTATTCAGCTGCATCCCCGGTTAGACTGGAAGTCGACCCCAACATAGTTGGGAAAAGGCTAGGCAGATGATGATATTTGGGTAATATATATATACAGTTTCTAGATAGATTATACTTCATCTTCTTAAATAGGTACACATACACCTGTCCATAGTTGTGAGCTTTTGCTAATCGACAAAATATTGCTGTGTTCAATAAAGCTGGTTCACATAAAAGATAAATGCGGCTCTAAGCGAAATAATCCTAAAAATAATTATCTAAGAGATCTTCTCTTACAAGCCGATTTTGAATGCTCGCGCTCTAACCGCATTTCGCTAAAAGTCTTGACTAACTTATTACTGGAACGCGCCGTACCAGGTTATCTCAGTGTGTTCAAGGATGAGAATTCGATTCGTATGTGACAGAAGATTAATTCTATGTATCTGTGACCATAATATATTTTCCTCTAAATAGTGTTTTGTTTATTAATTCTTAAATTCTAGTAAAGTAATATATCGGGGTTAACCTTAACACACGGAATGTAGCATGAATTCAAATGTTAGGTTATGTATGGAAATGATTTCTGTAAATATTTGTGACCGAAATAGAAAGGTCAAACTATGTATAAGTAACCCCTTTGTGTTAAATTCATTTTTAGTTTGCCATAAATTGTGCCAATTATTTTTATTTTGGTTCTTAAATTGTTAGTTTGCAACTTAGGATTTCCGGTTAACTAAAGCTTTTATCAGGCTGTCATTATTGAAACTGAATAACAAGTCACCACTTACGTTCGCCTATCAATCAATTCGTCAAAATAAGCTCAATATCACTCTGTTTACAATATAGTATTTTTTTTAACAATTAGGTAAGTAGACTCACTCTTTCACAAGCACTTAGTATACCTAGTTAACACTGCATTTTTTTTTTAATACTGAAGTGTTTATTTGGTTTGAATTATTAAATAACATTAAAGTTAAGTGTACGCATTATATTCGTAAAATCATGTTGATATTTTATTTTGCACGACCGCACGCGCCATTCGTGCGTTTCCTACTGCTAGTCTGTAAGTCAGTAAGTCTGCTACTGACTTCGAATTGGTGATAGAATCTAGACTGATTATGGCATACGGCCCGGCTAACAGAAGAGCTCGTGCAGACTGGGCGGGTTAGTACACAATGAAATGTTTACTTTATCCACTCATCTATAATAGGTAATAATATTAAGTACAGACTTTTTTTTTGTTTGTAGTATGTAAGGGGTAAACTCTGGAACTACCAGTCGGATTTGTAAAAGTCTTTTTGCTTTTAACAGCCCAATTTTTTGAGGTAGGTTTTCGGCTATTTAACATCACGCTGCGACCCTTAGGAGCCTAGAAAAATGATAAATAGAACGATAAGCGAAAACGATTTGTAATAGCGCGGGAGGTAGATGGGATGAGAGGATGAGACGCGGTGCGTTGGGGACCGATATTTCACGCGGCCGAAGTTGCGGGAAGAAGCTAGTACATAATATTATTACTCATACGTAAAACGAGAGACGTTGACGAGAGTTGTTGATCGACCTCTTCTACACTTGAGATTTTCGTAAATCCAATCTCGGACTAATAAAAAAATTATTGGTCTGGAGTTGCTCATTTCCCATTGACGAGACGCTCGCGGTCAGACCGTCTTTTTAGGGTTCCGTAGCCAAACTGACAATAACGGAACCCTTATAATTTTCTTCATGTCCGTCTGTCCGACCGTCCAGTGGTGATAGAGCCATTTTACTCGGAGTCTACTAGCACTATATCGATGATAATTGGAAAGAAGGTATATTCTGTGCACCGCTAAACAATGGAGTAGTGAGATAGCGAAAAAAATATCAGGGGATCCCATAATTACAACGATTATGATGTTTCTAAGGCTACATATGCACTGACACGTGGTTTGCTTAGCGCCTAGACTCTAGGCGCTAAGCAAACCACGTGTGCCACGGATGCTCTAGGCCCTAGAGCATCCGTATATGTATAGTGCAGGTATGTACATGCATACCTACACGCTAGGCAACTAGCGAGAAATAACTTTTATTTTTCAGTTTTTTCTAGATATTCCTAATTTTCTATAGATAAGCCGCGGCCGCCGGCCGGTAAAATCAACACTATGCATCTATGCATGCTTAAATATTCGTCCCGACTACCGAACCCTTAAATTCACTTTACGTGGTCTCACAAGCTGTTAGCCGGTTTTGTTTAAGTACTTACCCATCTAAGTGGTTTTTTTTTAACTTCAAAAAAGGAGGAGGTTCTCAGTTCGTCGGTTCGTCAGTTTTTTGCCCACAAATTCCGAAATTAAAGTTTTTTTTCACTTTTTAGTGTTTTTAGGCAGTAGTTTTTTATGTTTATTATTTTTCAGTTTTTAATTATAGGACCTACCCGTCAACAATTCTAAAAAAAAAAATTCCAAATCAGTCCGGCTGTCTTCGAGTAGAAAAAAAATCTGCAAGTCAATGTAAGCATGCCAAATATTACCAATGACCGCAGACGAAGCACTTGGTCGCCATGTGTTTCCTTCAATTGTTTTTGACTCTTCTAACACAAAAGCAGCAGAAGAAGTTTCAAATTTTAGAAGCACTTAGAAGTTTCAAATTTTGTTTGCTTCATGATAGCGGCAAACGCGTCGAAAACGCGGAAGGACGCATTGTCTAACACAATATTATTCAGTTCCCGTAAAACGTCACATTCCATTGATCTACTAAAACCAAAGGGTTCTTTGACTAAAACATTCATATTTGAATCTAGGTGTTTTAATATTATGTATGATAGACAATGCTGTTTTCACAACTTGGTCTATATCACATTCCTTATAAGTAGTATCTTGTATCTTTGATACTCTTTGTTGTAGACTGGAAAGTACATACAGGTGTACTTGTTCTTCTTATTTAATACCTATACATATAGCATTATTCACTAAGGGGTTAAAGCAGTGTCTTAAATTCGCGGGCGCTATTATATTTTAAATCCTGGAACGCAACGACGGATTGCTGGGGCTCCTTAGCGAAGCGAGGGAGAATCAAAGAAGCAGAATCCTGAGTGCAGCGAGAGATTCAAGCTCACCCAAGACGAAGACACCTTTATCCCCGAGGAGAACACTCTACTTTTCGCACCTACTGCGAGGTAATAAAAACCAGTTCGATTATCGAATTAGTAGTTTATTTAACTGTAAAATAACCAAGGAACACGTAGGTAAGTGCAGTGTCATACGCTACTTACCCGATCACGTGACAGGACAAGGTTATGTTTTTTTGATGTTATTAAGGTACTATGTGTCTTTTTATGTGGAATTTCATATACCCTCGAAGCATCTTAACGGCCGGATGGATTTTAATATCAGTGGATTTCATTTATTATGACCTTGGTTGTAGCGACCATTTATTTACCTATAGCGACGTTAAATCTAAGTCCCTTGAATTTAAAGCATACTTTAGTACAAAATTCATGTGGCTACTATAACGACTTTAGATGTAACGCTGAGTTCGGGTGTAGCGACTGTATTTAATTAATCATTTGTAACAAATTCCTAGAAATCTCATGCAGATATTGCGACCGGAATCGGCCGCCAAAGACACAAAGATTTCTTTCTTTCAGAAACATTTCTTATCTTTTGTTTAAATCCACATAGCATAGTGGTCAGCAAGTGTGGAGACCTTTACCTTTTGATTATAGATATCAGCTAAGTAGGTAGGGAAGCGTGTACGTTTCAGAGTCAAATTTAGGATTCAGATACGAAGTGATATTCTGAGTAGCAACTGGGTTTAGTAAACTTTTGAATAAGTATGGCTGCTAGACACACATTCACTGTTAAAGAAAAGGCGAAAATCATTTCAAAATTGAAAAACGGTGAAAACAATGCTGATTTGTGCAAAGAATACAACGTTTCCCATTCAACAATATTTACGATGTGAAAAAACCGTGATAAAATGCTTTGAATCCAAATCCTTAAAAATTAAGAAAAACCGACGCATCAAGATGTCGAAAATGCCCTTCTAAGTTCTAATGTGGTTCAAAGTCCAAAGAAGCCAAAACGTACCTTTGAGCGGTCGTCTGCCGCAAGAAAAGACTAATCATTTTGCCAGACTGTTTGGAAAAATGGATTTTAAGTGTTCGGAAAGCTGGATATACCGATTTCGTCAACGACACGATATTGTAGTAGGCAAAGTTTGTTGAAGCCGCAGAAGAAGCCGCTAGTGTATCGCAAAGTGACTGACAACACTAGGCTTCGATCAAAATAGTACAGCTTGATCGAAGGACAACTGGCTAAAAACAGTTTTCAAATGAGTTGTATTATGTTTTCAACACACTATCTACGTAGCATATAATGTTTTATTATTATTATTATATATCCTGAAGAATATTATATATTTTTCTGATTTTGTTTACTGTAGTCGATCGTATACTTTTAATGTTTCTTAAACTTGCGTTTTTTGCGTTTAGGTCCTGTAAGCCCCTTAATATTAGAAATTTCCGACTTTCAGTGGCAAATAGCTGATCTTATAAGGACTAACTGATGCTAGGTACCTACTTTTATTTAAAAAAAAGAATTAAGTAGTCAAGAATAACATTATTGTTTTCCAACATCCCCGCGAACGTATATAGTCGCGGGCACAGCTAGCGTCTAACATAAACTTGGAAAATCGTACCTGCTACCCTTTACACAGAAATCGTACACAACCATCACTGCGCCACTTGATAGACGATAACAATATTATGCTATAACATACCCTAATAAGAAGTTTTTTATCACTTAAAATTCCGCGCCAAATCACACTAACAAAAAAATATAAATCCCTACCTACCTTGATTACCTACGTCCTTCGATGTTACTAGTTCAAAGTGCTTCACTTTACTAATTCGAAATTCAATTTGGGTTCAGTTTTATACGTGTCCTAAAACAACATCGGCATGGCGGCGGGACTTTTTATTTTATGGTAGAGAGACCCTCGAAAAGTCCCTAGTTACTTCGGGTACAAAGTTACTGCAGTTGCGGGAATCACCGCTTTCTTGTGCAATAATGCTCCGCTGTCTGTCTTGTGTCTTATGCAATAATGAACCCATCATAATTATGCTATTTTAAGTTAACTACTGTGTGGATAAAATAATGAATAGAATAGAATAGCTTAGTAAAAAAAGAAAAAGAAAAGTCTTTTTTTTTTCGAAATCATTTATTTAAATAAAATAATAATTGTTTAGGTACTGCGGTGGTAGATGGTGTTACGCAAATGGATAATAAAACAGTAACGGTGAATTTTCTTGCCCATTCATCTCCATACGAACCTACCTTTTGGAAGGGGCAATTAGAATCAATTACTTATGTATTTTTTTTATAAATGTTGGCTTTCAATAGGTAGTGCCTCTTTGAAATAAATGATTTGTCTTTGACTTTGGATTGGATACACTAGCAAATGAGAATTTATAAGAGTCTGAAAGTGGCACCGGTGACTGAAAAGTTGTGTGGAAGTTTGTTGTCCTGGTATGTGCATGAAGGAGGAAAAAGGAGTTTTGAGTATGAATGTGGATGGCTATAAAAGTAGGAGAAGACCAAAGAAACGATGGATGGACTTTGTGAAAGATAAAAGATAAATGGTTCGAAAGGTGGTGACTGCCGAGATGACGACTAATAGAGAAGTATGGATGAAAAATACACCTTGCGGCGACCCCAAATAAATTGGGATAAGGGCAAGAGAATGATGAAGTTTGGATACCAAATAAAGTAAGTCAACGTTACTCTCAAAAAAATCGTGTTAAAAAAATGTAAGCATGCCTGTTTAGAGAGGGATCAAAAGTTCAATAGGTAAATTGTCTTTTTAGATAGCAAATCCGTGATAAGTACCTACCTACGGCATACGTTATTTATTAAGTACCTAATTACAATAACATTTAACATTCATAATACCACGCCTAGTATTCCCCAAGGTAGGCATAGGCACACTTCTGCCTAATTACAATATGCTTTTTTAATATTCTTGCGTTACATAAGATTAAGTTCTGGCTTTAGATTAGGTGCCTATTTAGTTAAAGGAAAATATTAACCATGGGCAAAGAACCGTAGACTTTCCTTTCACAAGCATTTTTAGCATCAGCAGTGCGATTCTGTACCATCTCACCGTGAAAACTTAGGTGAAGTGAGCGTGGAGTGAGCTGTCAGTAGTGTCAATTCCTAGCAAAAACAAACTCACTTCACCTATGTTTTCACGGTGAGATTTTTACAGAATCGACCGGCAGGTCTGTAAGAAAACCATTGACAAGCTTGGGGAATCCATAATTATTGATAGAATGACAGACGCAAAACATTTAAATATCTAGAGGGGTTTTCTTTACCGAATGTTCCTTTGTTCTTTATGCTTTTAAGTATGATCAGCAAAAAGTCATTTGTTATTTTTTTTATGCCTATGAATCACATCGATCGATGACAGAATGAAGACATTTGATTTTCGCCATTTTGACGTTGATAGCAACGTGGGGGTACCTTGGAACTAATATTAGAGATGGAATTTATATCCTACGATAAAAAAATACTTTTATGAACTTTATCGATCGTTATAACCACTGAGAGTAATTTATTACTTAAGAGAAAAATATCGGATCACTCCCAGTTATTTTTATGCTTCATTTTTAAGTAATAGAATAATTGCTCTGCAAAGGTTAACTGAAAATTCGTTAGGGCGCGGTCAGATCGCAAGCTATAAACTACTCGATGGTGTCCTAGTAAAGTTATAGCGTTTGACGGTCAGATCAGTGAGCTTTAAATATAAGGATAGGCTTAAAATTTTGCCTAAAAACTCTATGGTTGAGCTAATATCTCCTGGCTCAACTACACTAGTTTTACAAACTGAGCTGGGGTCACATTAGTTCGCAATGTGAACTAAAAACTATTGAGCTATTATTATGTTACCATTTCGCTCTAACCTAGTAAATCAAATGGCAGTTGCATTCTTCGTTATACTTAGTCACTTTGTTGGTGTTCAATTTGGAAGAATTGAATCATGTAAACAAAAAAGCAACAAACAGCGTCCATACAAATTCAATCAAATTCACTCAAATTGAATTCCAAAAGTGAACCGTGTAACATTACCTTACCATGTAGTAATTACTAGCGGAGAGCGATTCCATTTTAATTATTAGGTATTTGGATAGCGTGCATATTAATGTGAAAAAAAACACAAAAAATTACAAAGTCAAATAATTTATTTCAAATAGGTACACACACTTGACTTCACAGCACTTCGGCACTATTGAACGTCAAAAATACAATAAAATAGAATTGATTCTAGTCTTCCAAAAGGTAGTGTTCGTATGGAGAAGAGCGTACGTGTAGAGTGTTTAACGAAACAGTCCGCAGTGAAATGTTTACTACAAAGATGATAATTAGATTTAGGACTCCAATTTTCCATTTTCATGTTTTTCAGCCATGCTTAGTTGAGTTGGTGGGAAACCTGAAATTAAGTATTTAATTAAAATAAAAATGACTAAAGTATACAGTACATTGTAGATGGCAAGTTTTATTTCGATGTTAGGTCTTTACTTCGGAAACAAGTACACATTACATATAATACTAGCTTCCGCCCGCGAGGTATGTCGTTAAAAACTATCCTATCTCCTTCCCCGGGATGCAATCTATCTCTCTGCCAAAATTTATCGAAATCCGTTCAGTGGTTTACGGCTCCAGCAAACAGGCGCGACGCGCGACGCGAATCGCGCGCGACACAAAGGCACCGCTCGTCGCGCGACTTGCGGTGCCTTTGTGTCGCGTGTCGCGTCGCGCCTGTGTGTACGAAGCCTTTAGGCGTGAAAAAGTTACAAACAGACACGACACACAGTTACTTTCGAATCTATAATATTATTAATATATTAGTATGGATTTATCTTTGAAATTTGAAACTAATATTTGCTAATTTGTTTTAGCCAATCAAATTTCATAAATTTCTGGCGGTACCTAATAAATTTCTATATGCAAGAAAGACGTAAATTTAAAATTATTAACTGTCTGAAGAAAATTATCGACACATTATCGACATGGAACATTTACAACCCTATTCAAATTATTGTATTCAATATACCTATGTGAAAACTGAGCCCTAATTACACTTAAATATGATGAATTAATGAGATATTAATGAAAACAGTTATTCTAAATATAAAATAGTATTAAAAATACTCACACAAGCAATCGAAACATTTACCTACTTATAGTCATGAAATTCACTTAGGGTCAGCTCACACCGAGATGCGACGCGACGTGACGCAACAACAGTGCAAATGTGTATCTTTTCGTGTAGTAAATAAAGTTAGATTTTGAGCCGCTATTAAAACGCAGCGCGGCGGCGCCGAGCTGTGTTGAGAAATGTGTATATTTTCGAGTAGTAAATAGAGTTAGATTTTGAATAGCTCTATTGAAATGTGCGCGCAACGTCGCGTCTCGGTGTGACTTGACCCTTACTTGTGAAAGGTTATTCCGCTGCCTTTTTTATAGCGAGTCTTACAAAATGCGCATGCTTTCATAATAAAAATGTTCTAAATATCACGTAGTAAACACAAAATACTAAAAAAAAAAGTGGTTTTCCACGATTTAGACCTAACTAAATCATCAGAGACGACGTGTCAATTTTAGTTTCTGAGGAGCTTGAGCGGGGGGGCGCTTTGAATCGGCACAAAAAAACTGTCATTTCGTAGAGTATCGTTAGTCCAACGTATATAAAAGACTAGCTTCTGCCCGCGACTTCGTCCGCGTGAAATTTCTTGTTACTCCTACCCACCCCGTCGCATCGCATCGCCTGCCCGCGCTATTACTTCGTTTTTGCTTAGCGTTCTTTCTGAATTTTTTTCTTTTTGCTCGGCTCGACTAAAGGTCATAGCGTGATGTTAAATAGCCTATAGCCTTCCTCAAGAATTGGGCTATCAGGTACAAAAATAATTTTTCAAATCCGACTGGTAGTTCCAGAGATTAGCGCGTTCAACCAAACAAACTCTTCAGCTTTATAATATTAGTATAGATATAGATATTAAAGTGTTGCCGTTCCTAGAACCGTATAAGGTTTATTACACAAGGGATCAAGGGACCTTCATAAGTTACTATCTACAAAGTATACACTTTGTAAGTAAATAGTAACATATGAAGGTGCCTTGTTTAATGTGATAATATAATAAAGCTGTGTGTGTGTGTGCTGTGCCCAAATTCATGCAAGGGAAAGCCCCCATAGTAAGTATGAATTATAATATTATGAATGAACAATGACACTTTGTATAAACACATTGCTTATGTTTTAAATTTTAAAACATACCTGTGTTCATAGTTTATTATTAGAGTATTGATAAAATCTCGTCGTTTTCGTATAGGTTCGAATGGTGTCCATATTAATTACCTACATCTTATATTTTTGCATCGCAGGCAAAACTTTATCAAGAGATCATACAGGATGTAAACAGACACGTCGCATAGCTAAAAATTATTGCTGAGAAACGGAATTTTATTTTTGGTGTGATTTGCTGTTTTCGGTAGTGCACAAATGCACAATGTAAGTGAATGTAACGCACGCAAAACATTGTGCTTATGGGTGTATGCAACGGTACAGGGGTCGTGGGGGTTTACTCCAAGTGACTCTCGGCACAGTATAAATAAAGACATACAGTACGTCGTCTTCATACAAACGGACGGATAATTGTAATTGTACTATTGAGTTAGATAAATGTAGGGAAAAGTATGACACTGATATCCAGCTCCTCTATAATGACATATTACACAAGGAGCATTTGCTGAAGGATATTTTTGAAAAATATGAAAGTTCACAACGGCAACTAAGTGACCGCTTGTTTGAGGCTGGAGAACTACTGGATTTGGTGAAGTACAATGCTGAGAGGTACGAGTCTCTGACTAAGGATCTTTCATGCAGCTGTGTCAACCAACCACCATCTCTTCAGCCTCAGTCTGACTTGCCCCTTCCGGTGTTAGCTCTTCCAGCAGAGACCACACAGATAAACAAATCAATTTTTTTTTGTGACGAGTTAGGTTCTGGCTTAGGAAAAATTTTACTCAATTACCTTAGCCATAGTTTTACCAATCACAGTTACCATAACATAAGTTTTAAACAAATGATAAAAAGAATTGCCAATGCAAACCTAGATAATTATTATACTATGGTTTTGCTATTAGGTAATAGCACTGGTATAACCAGAATGGACATAGTGGATGGTGTGAACACCTTATTAAAATTAAACATAGGTAAGCTAATGTTGTGTGCTTTTCCTTACTCAGATACGTTATCATATAACGAAAATAATTATATTTATAAGTTGAATAATACTATTCACAAGCTGACATGTTGTCATAGTGACAAATTATTGTTTTTTGACACTAACAAGTTTGTTAGTGGTTTTAAGTTAACTCAGAGAACTTTATCTCTGTCTGGGAAATGTAGACATCTGATTGCTATGTTGATAGCATATAATATTAACGAGGTTATAGCTAATATAACGAATTCTAGTATTAGTGACGAATCTGTGTTGCCTAGTTATACTAACAACATAGTGATTAATTATGAATCGTCATGTACGAAGGAGGATCCACCTATAATACCAACATCTTTGGAGACCACTACCAGTCAGGTAGGGTTTTCCCCTTCTGCTGGAACTTATTCGGGCAATCTAAACTCTCCAGTTGTAGTTGTGGAGGTCACTCCGGATAACTCTTTAAACTAGTTAGTAAGACAACGGAAGTTACCCCTACAAATAACCAATTACTATTAGAGAATAATAAAAAGGTATCTTCTGGCAATATTACTCAGAATAATAATAAACTAAAGGGAGGGCAACATATTTTAAAATTACTTAACCAAAATATTCAAGGTTGCTCTTCTAAATTACTGGAAATAGAATTGTTTTTAGAAAATACCAAGTTTGATGTCATTTGTTTAACAGAACATTGGTTAAAAGCCCATCAAGTAATGTCAATTAACTATGAAAATTATTGTGTAGTTAGCCATTTCAGCCGAACACGTATGATACATGGCGGATCATTAATATTAGTTAAAAATTCAATTAAATCAAAGGAACGAAAAGACATCGTCGGGCTGTCTGTTGAACACACCATTGAATTGTCCTGTGTTGAGCTCGATAAGCATGTAGTAGTATGCGTATACAGACCTCCAAGTTACCAGAATCTAGCTTTGTTTGATTCTGTAATGGAAGATGTGCTAAAGAAACTTTCTGCTAGTAGTAAGTCAATAATCATATGTGGCGATTTTAATATTAATTTATTAGAAAATAATTCAAATACTATCAGATTATTAAGTCTTTTTGGGTCATTTGATTTGTCAAATGTTTTTATTGAACCCACCCGAGTAACAGCTTCCACTGCCACTTGTATAGATAATATTTTCTGTAACTGTGATTATTTACACAAACAAATTGTAAATAAGTTGCCATCTGATCACAGTGGACAAACAATAACATTTTGCTCCTACGTGCCTTTACAAAAATTTTTAATAAGGTTTAGGCCAATTACACGTAAAAATTTAGAAAAATTAAATAATTCTTTGGCCAGTAAATTATGTGTTCAGAGTTTTAATAATTTATGTGACCCAAATGAGTTTTACGCCGAGTTCTTTTCACTATTAAACACGCAATTTAATGACACTTTCCCACTAAAGTCTAAAAGTATTTACACAAAGTTCTTATTTAGCGATTGGGCGACTCCAGGTATTCGTAAAAGCAGGGAAAACCTCTTTGAACTTTATGGCTTGAAGCAACATATGAATAGCACAAGCCTTCATCAGTATGTTGCAACTTATTCTAAGACTTTCAAAAGTGTATGCAAAACTGCTAAAGCTCTTTATATTAGCAATAAAATAAAATCAGCCGATGATAAAATAAAAACTACCTGGCAAATAATAAATAATGAAACAGGTAGGAAAAAACAGCGTAATACTGAATTTAATTTAGAGACCGCACATGGCCCCATCAATTCAGATATAGAAATTGCCCAGGAATTCGAAAATTTTTTTGCTAATATTCCCATTAAAACTACTGAAGCTTTGAATTCCTCACCCGCGCTTTCTGCTGACTTACTTAGAAAGAATGTTGAGGCATGCCCTTCGGAGTTTGGGTTTCAACATACAAACCCCCAGGCTGTTATAAAAGCTTTTAAAGATCTTAAAATTAAATCAACAGAAGATCTCTGGGGAATGTCTGTAAAAGTTTGTAGATCTATCATCGAAACGATTGCGCCCTATTTAGCTTTCATATTTAACATCAGTGTAGACCAAGGAGTCTTTCCGGATCTCATGAAACACAGTAAAGTAGTTCCTTTGTTCAAATCCGGTGATAGTAAAGAACCCAACAATTATAGGCCTGTCTCAATTCTGCCGGTTCTCAGTAAGGTGTTTGAAAAGTTGATGCTCAATCAAATGTTACGCCACTTTAACAAAAATTCCATCTTTCATGAACAACAGTACGGTTTCACCAAAGGGCGTTGTACCACTGACGCCGGTGTAAACCTAATAAAGAACATTTTTAACGCCTGGGAGGAAGCACAAGATGCCATTGGAATCTTTTGCGACCTCTCTAAGGCGTTCGATTGCGTAAGCCATGAGACACTTCTGCTGAAACTTGAGCACTATGGGATTAGGAATTTAGCTCTTGATTTACTAAAGTCATACCTAAAAGATAGAAAGCTTAAAGTTCAAGTAAACGGCGTAAACTCATTAGGGTCTGAAATAGCAATGGGCGTTCCTCAAGGTTCTATATTGGGTCCATTCCTCTTTTTAGTTTACATTAATGATTTACCCCAATTACTTCAAAATCAACCGAAGATGGTGTTATTTGCAGATGACACCTCATTGATCTTTAAGATAGACAGACGAGCACAAAATCTTGACGACGTGAATAACTCTATTCTTCAGGTCCAAGATTGGTTTACGGTAAATAATTTGGTACTAAATGAAAAGAAAACCAAATGCATTAGATTTAAATTACCTAATGTTAGAAGTAGTGAATGTGACATCATACTGAATGGAGAAAAACTGGAATTTGTTGATCAAACTGTTTTTCTGGGAATCACGCTAGACGACAAATTACAATGGGGACCTCACATAACATCTCTTGCGGGGCGGCTTAGCTCGGCCGCTTATGCTGTTAGAAAGATAAGACAATTAACTGATATAGAAACCGCGCGTTTAGTCTATTTTAGCTACTTTCACAGCATTATGTCGTACGGCATTTTACTATGGGGTCGAGCTGCTGACATTGAATCCATCTTTATTTTGCAAAAAAGAGCTGTCAGAGCCATTTATAATCTACGTCGCCGCGAATCTCTCAGGGAACTTTTTAAAAAGATTAATATTATGACGGTACCTTGCCAATTCATTTATGAAAATATTATGTATGTAAGAAAAAATCTACATCTTTTTAATAAAATAAGCGATAGACATAATTTTAATACTAGAAATAAAGATAAAATACATCAACCATTTTTCAGATTAGCCAAGGTACATACATCTTTTATGGGGTACTGTGTTAAATGTTACAATAAAATACCTTGCGATGTATTGCAATTAAATGAAAGAAAATTTAAAACTCACATTAAACGTACACTTTGTAAACAAGCATACTATAAATTAGAAGATTATATCCAAGATAAGAACGCTTGGAAACATGCTGGTCCTGCTCCATAGGACAATCTGGAGCCTAGACAAAATCAAACTGGTTGCTAATTTAATTGTAAATTTATACTTTTTTTTTTGACATTGATTTACATTCTGTAACTACTTTACTACTCACACCCTGACTTATTACTTGTATTTTTTTTTTTTTTTAAATGAAAATCGTTTACTTTTACCATGTTTGTAAATATGTGAGCACCATGTATCTATCAGATAATTAATTTATATGTCATGGTTTCATTTTTAAGTCTTTTACCTCTTGTGGTATAGTAATTTTATTTTAGGTGCATCGTGTTCACATATTATTATATAATTAATGTATGCAAAATTTTGTAAAATATTTTAAAAGAGTAACGGTGGAGTTTCTTGCCCGTTCTTCTCCATACGAAAACTACCTTTTGGAATGGGCGACTAGAATCAATTCTATTTGTTGTAATTTCTGACGTTCAAAAGTGCCTTTAATGTGCCTATTTGAAATAAATGCTTTGACTTTGACTTTGACTTTGACTTTGACGAAACGCGAGCTATACCTACGCGCCTCGACCACGGTATGCGCTCAGCATGCAGACAGTCGCGACTGTGCTGCAGTGACGAACGGACGGTGTGTTGTTTTTTTTAACAATAACCGCGCGATTTTTTCACTAAAAATAAGTTCAAGTACATATTTAATATGACGAGTAGGCTATATTGTGCTGTTTTTGGTTGCATGAATTCGTCAATAACGCATCCAGAGATAACTTTTTTTAGATTACCTGGAAACTCTGAAAGGTAAGACTATAAAATAATTTTACTTACTTGTAGGTAGGTACATAATGTGTGTATTTTTAATGGATAAGTATTTCATTTTATCTCCCGAAAAAAAGATGTCTGGATTAATAAATGAAGTGAATAGAGTAAAGGAAAGTGATAAACACGAGTGAGGTAGGTAGTTATAGGCGGTTCATGAATCATTAAACGGTAGGTACCCTCGGGGCATGTGTGTTTTGTTAGTTTGTATAATTCAAAGTAAAGACGTGGTTTTTATTATTAATAATAGTTGTTTATTGTACTGTGTGTATGAATAATACTAGAAAAAAATTGGTTGTCTGTAAAGTCGATTTACGGACGATAGTTTAACGTGACAACATCATAACAAAACATTAATGAAATGATTGCATACTTTTATGAATAAAATTAATTATTTTTATTGAATTATTAATATTTTGTATGAATACAAAGAAGGAGTGAAATGAAATCTACAATTTAATTGATAAATTTACTTTTATTTGCACTCATTAATTTAAATATGTTTATTACTTCAATGAACAGATTATTTTAACTATAACTTTTATACATGTTTGCTATTTAACTTCTTCCAATCTGTGTTATTCTGTTAAGGATAAGACGATGATAGGAAAGATTAAAAAAACATTAATATACAATTTTGAATTTTATTTGTGGTTCTTGAACGTTTGGTTTAACTATAATAATAATAATAGTTTAACATAATTTGTTTAAAAATACACATGAACAAGTTTTCATAGAAATAAACTGTAATCAGATTAATGTTAAATAAATGGTTAATTGGACGAATTATTTTATTATTTATGTACACACAGTAAAATACAATAACAAAACTAAATGGAAACACAAAGTAGGCAAATGTAATTAAAATGCTGGAGGCGGGCAGCCCTATCGCATGTTTACGTACCGCGCGGCTGTAGGCATTTAATTCAAGGTTACGGCCCAGACACAATACTGTATGTCTTTATACTGTGCTCTCGGCTTCGTTAAGCGTCTTCTTACACCCGTTGTTCGATTCCTCCGAGCTATTTTTTTACCAAACTTTTTTATTTATTTTAATTAATAATGCTTAAATTGTGTCGAAATGTATTACAGTAAAAACTAAACAACATGAAGACTATAAATAAATAAGAATTATTGTTCAATCATCATTCAACATAAAAATGGACCGCCACCGCGAAGCTGTGATGTTTTTCACCGTTAGGGCGAAAGCGCCAGGGTAGCCCGCGAAATTCAATTTTTCTTAGGTTTTTGCAATTTGCTGGTCAGTATTAAGTTGTACGTTGATTAATATATGATTCGCGGCCGCAACAAATATGTATTTACAGAATTATAATCATTATGGTCTTTAACACAACTCTCTAAAACCAAGTAATCCCACAGAATGACTATTTCATTCATTCTTGACATTTTTGGATTATACTAACCTAATAAGTTGTATTACTGATTCAAATGATTATGATTCTGTAAATACATATTTGTTACGGTCGCGAATCATATTTTGATCGACGTATAACTTAATACTGACCAGCAAATTGCAAAAAACGTAAAAAATATTGAATTTCGCGGGCTACCCTGGCGCTTTCGCCTTAAGTACGATGACTAACTATGATACATGGTTTTGGTCGTTGGCTCTGTATCTATAAATGGGTATTGGTCTTATAGTCTTTATAAGTATAGATAGACCCATAAAGGATGACTCCATTTGCCATAGGTAAAGTATAATATGGGTCCATTCCATAACCATATAGGCCAATACCTATGGCAGAAGTAGATCAACACAAGGATATATTCCAATCGCAATGCCCACATTCAACTAGAATCCTTGAAAACTTTAACATCAAGTATATTTTCCGAAATGGCAACATTATGATTTTAGAGAGCTAAAAGAGTTAAAAGACTCTTACCCATTTCGCGTCTATAAATTGTCATCTAAATTTAAAAAAAAGTCATTTCGAAAGTGTCGTGTGGCATTGGTGTATCTTCATGTTGAATTATCGCTAAAATAAAGAATTCTGTGGAATAGTTATAATGTCGGAGCATGTGCTACCGGCCGAGGAGCCGATACGATTTGTAGCCCCAATTATTCAAGATAATCCAACAGGATGGGGCCCAGCCGAAATGCCGGAGCAGTTTCGGGACATGCCTTACCAACCTTTCAGTAAAGGCGATCGCTTGGGGAAAATTAGTGATTGGACTGTCGTACAAGACAAAAAATATCAAAGTAGGTTTATTCCTTTATCCTGGTTTATTTATTAGTCACAAATTATTTCTCTCAACATTACGTTTCTTTGAGGTTATGATGACGTTTTTTGCACCAGCTTATTTCCCAATGTTGCACTAGACCATAGTGCATACCTACGCATAGAAGGGTAAGGGTACTGCGAGTTAACTTGAACAGATTTTTTTTTTCTTAGACCCAAAACAAACGTTTTAATCACTGTTTCTTTTGAATTATCACTAGCGTTAATCATGTTTTTGCCAAAATATTTAAATCAAACGCTTCTTAAATAATTAATTTCTTTTCCAGACAAGTATGCGTCCCAATTCGGCGCTGGTTCGTCGTACGCGTACTTCCATGACGAAGACGAGAGTACTTTCCACCTGGTGGACACTACGAGGGTTCAGAAGCCCCCGTACCAACGAGGTCGTGCTCGTGGCCAGAGGGGACGCGGTCAAAGGGGCGCTCGCACGCCAGGCGGCATGACCACCCTTAATAAGGGCAACTACATGAGAAATGTAACTTATTTACATATAGAAAAGCAGCTTACTTTGAAAAGAATCAATAGAATACCACATTATGCTCACTAACAATTTTCTTCATACAATCTTTTAACCCATTAAATATTTACAAGCATTTTCAAATGCATGCGAAACCATAGATTACTTGTGATTACTTCATTTGATTCAATCAAGATAGTTTTCATGTAATTTGACCATCTGGTACTCCTTTTCAGCAAAGGGATCGTAAGCTTGGCAAGAGATGGGGCCAGAGAGGTGCTCCAATGAAAATCCGTGATGCATCTGTCACTGTGAGACCCACATGGGTCACTATCGAGGATATGGACTTCCCTCGCCTTGCTAAGTTGTCTCTGCCCGGTATTAAAGAAGGTATGTGTGTGATACTGAATCTTTTCACAAATTCTAACAGAATATTATAAGCTTGGCAGTATAGCAAACAATTCTGATGATGTTGTAACAATATTTGTTGTTGTAAATTAACAAAGTACAGATAAGACGATGTCAATTCAAAACTACTATTTACATGACTACCCAAAAAAATGTTATGTTTTTACACACATTTATAATGGCAACCGTTTGCTCAACAGTACAACCCGAAGCCATTGTGATATTGATAGATACTTATTATTGGTATCTATCCCAGAATTAATCCAATATTAGAGTTAATTTTTACACAACTACCCAATACTAGGAGTGTTATGTTTTCAGAGCTCATGTAGTTATGTATGTGTTTCTTTTTCCTAAGTCTCATATTTAACTTTGGGTTGTTCACAAAACATTATATATAATTCCATTAACCACTGTTGAGTGTCAAATATAAACCAGTTTTCTGTTACAACAGGTGAAGACATTGTGTGCTGTGGTACTCTGGAGTATTATGACAAAGGCTATGACCGTGTCAATGTGAAACATGAGAAATCACTGCAGCGTATTGACCGTATCTTCCATACGGTAAGTTATTTTGCTTTCATACATAAAATTCACACCTTTTTCCGATGATTTCCAACTACTACTTACTACTTTCAATCTTTCTCTTAAGGATCTAAGATGTCTGCAATATCATAAAAGTATGATTATTGTGTAATGTTTTCTACATACTATTAGTATCTTCACTAGGTATAAATAAATACAGCAGTTCAACCTTGAACTTGCTAATTTATATAAGTTGTGAAATACCAATTACATAAACTTTAATTTTGCAGCACATTATGCTGCTTAGTTTATATTTCTTAGGGTATAAGATACTGAGACGAAATATTGTATAAAATTACCCTTCGATCTGTCAAAATCACTGTATTTTGGCGTGATTTTGACAGATGTGAACATGTTCTCCACGGGTTCGAAGCCGCGACCTCGCGACTTCGTCTCTGCATTGTCACAATAACTGTACTTACACTCCCTTGTCTCTCTTGTACATTCACGCCAATCGTTCTCGTTGCGCACACGAGCCGTGTTCGCTAGGCACTTGCGGCGAGCGCGTTAAACAAAGGCCTTGCTGGGAACACGCTCGCAAATCGCCTGCGTGATTAGGCCTTAAGTTTCGTCTCTGTATCTTGCACTTATTATTATTGTACCAGCTGTTTAGGCAGTCACTGTTCACTGCACCGGACACCACTGTGTATGCGGTGAACTTTTACTGTAGACCGCACGGAGATGCAGTGTCAGTGTATTATACCCTGCGGTTTTTGTATCCAAATCAAGATTCTGCAGTCAAAAATAAGAACTGCAGCTCCGCACACCGGAACGGTATCTGATACAGTGGGATATCTGCCTTAGCCCTTTCAAAATGTATATAGTACAATAATGTCCATGCTACTTCGAACTGCTAGGACTATATGTTGCATGGTTAGTTGACACAATGTTATGATTGGGATAAACCACACCCTCTCATTCTTTATGTGTCTGAAATATAATGTAGTAATCTGCAGCCGTAGCGGCTCTCCTTGACATTTAATTTATGATCCTTTATTGAACACCCGACTTAAGGGTTATAACATCAGTACTAATAACAATGATACTTCTCTTCTACTCAGGTGACTACCACTGACGACCCGGTGATCCGACGGCTGAGTAAGACGGTGGGCACGGTATACGCCACCGACGCCATCTTGGCGACCATCATGTGCTGCACCCGCTCGAACTACTCTTGGGATATTGTTATTGAGAAGATTGGTATGTATATTTTATTTTTTCCTGTAAAGGATAACAACTATGGATAGAAATGTATAGCAAAGTGCCTGTACAGTAATGATGCGATCCGACCGATTTCGGCCAGGGCGATTGCGTCAACTACAGTAGTTGTCGCTCGCATGTGGCTTATGTAGCCAATCTGTTTTGAGAACATCCTCGTGCATTGCGGGCATGTGAGCACACCATGTATGTAATTATAGTTAATTACCGTCGGTGGTCGGGCTTTCAGTTGGTCACGCTTGGCATCAAGCTCAAGACCGCGCCGCCATAATTTAAAATCATGAACTTTGATTTTAACGAAAGTCCTCTACTCAATTCAGCTGCTCGCTGTGCAGTATGCCACTACGAAATCACTGCCCGATCCCACATCTATAATTCTTTCTGACTTTTCCACAATCTCATTTTATTTTATTTTGATGATAAACAACACCTACATTTTAATAATTATTTCTCTCTGCTGCAAAAAGGGTCCAAACCAAAAAATATCTTTACTTTCATACAGTTACTATACCGTTGGCATAGGCCCTGTCGATGCTCCTAGAAGTGTAACCCACAATCAGATATAAATACTACCTATTGTATAAAAGCCTGAACATAATTTTAAGGCGATAAGCTGTTTTTCGACAAGCGCGACAACACCGAGTTCGACTTGCTGACTGTGAACGAGACGTCTGTGGAGCCGCCCACAGATGACGGCAACTCCATCAACTCGCCGCGCAACCTCGCGCTCGAAGCCACCTTCATCAACCATAACTTCAGCCAGCAGGTTAACTTACACATTATCAGATTTAGAATTGTCTCTTAAAATGTATTCAATTGAAAAGCAACTGATTGACTAACGCTATTCAGCGTGAATAGGTCACTAAGCAGTTGATTATTGTCCTGTATGTTCCTACAAAGAAACAGGCTAGGAAAATGTTAAAAACTGGAGTATGTTTTATATCATTACTCTGCAACACATTAGTAGCAATTGATCGCTAAATGTTGCTGCCAGTTGACAGTAAGGCAACTGCTACTGTTGACTGCTCCAACTATCATTGATCATGGGATATAAGAAGAATGTCATGAGCAATGAGCAGTCCATGGTTTAGGATTAGTTTACCTGTACCTTTTTTAACGAGTTTTGAAAGCAGCATGATTTTAGCAACTCAATTCAATTAAGCTATTATTATTCAAGACACCCCAAGACTGTTACGACTTCTTGTCACAATTTTTTTTGGCTGTGTGATTTTTGAGCAGAAAGCTTTTACATCACAGATTGCCTACAACTTTCCACATAAAATGGGATATACATTATAACATTGAGTGTTAATCTAATGTAGCACAGCACAGTGCTTATAAAATATGAAATTCCGAATAATTTATTATTAAAAAATAATTTATTATTAAAAAATAATCCGATTTTACCAGAAAAACACATCTAACCCTATTTTTCTAAATAACCCAGGTATTGAAGAACGGCGCCAACGAAACCAAGTACAAGTTCCCTGAACAGAATCCGTTTGTGTCTGAAGAGGAGGAGGGCGAGGTCGCCTCTGTGGGCTACCGCTACCGCAAGTGGAACCTCAACAATGGTGTGGTGAGTCACACACTTTCTTCATAAGTTAATCAAAACCTAACAATCTTACTTGATAAAAATTGTAAATGCATTCATTCACTGACACACAAGGCAAGGCACAGCCTAAACCGCTGGGTCTAAAAGGATAAAATTTTCCACAAGCGTTTCTTATATGACGAAAGTGAGCAGAAAGGAAGAATTTTCGAAAATTCATTCCCTAAAGGGATGTAAATGGGGATGAAGGTATACTTTTTATGGAAGTTTTTGCTGATGGGAAATCCCATTGGGCAAATGGTTTGTATTTATAATAAACATCCATTGTTATTAATTAATATTAGATTGAAAACCAGTTCTTTATAAAAACAAAAGTCAAAGCATTTATTTCAAATAGGCACATAAAAGGCACTTTTGAACGTCAAAAATTACAACAAAATAGAATTGATTCTAGTCGCTCATTCCAAAAGGTAGTTTTCGTATGGAGAAGAATGGGCAAGAAACTCCACCGTTACTCTTTTAAAATGGTTTACAATATTTTGCATACATTAATTATCACTACATAGTATAAAACAAAGTCGCTTTCTCTGTCCCTATGTCCCTATGTCCCTTTGTATGCTTAAATCTTTGAAACTACGCAACGGATTTTGATGCGGTTTTTTTTAATAGATAGAGTGATTCAAGAGGAAGGTTTATATGTATAATAACATCCATTAAATAGTGGAGAAGTACTGTTATTTTTGAGGTTTCTAATGTGATGTCGTAAATAATTACATTTTTTCCGCTTACATTGCAAACGCAGGCTGAACCCTACGAGTTTTATCAAAATAATGTACTAAGTATTGTACACATTGAAAAGGTCTACAGAAAAGTCCGTGGTGGTATATGTCTATCTCTTATGGATAACCCACAATAACTTTTTTTTGTCATTTACTTTTTACGACAAATAATGGCTAATTTTCGAAGCGATTTTAACCAATACAGCATTAATCCTTAACCAATTAAATACCTTGAATACATTGTTCATTTAATATAGATCTATATGGCCCTTTACACCGTATGATTTAAGTGAATATTTTCGAAGATATTACAGATTTAAAAATTGCGGGACGTAGCGTTTGCGGCGGTACCGGCCGGCCGCGGCCGCGCGGTGCGGCAAGAGCGTGCCTATAAATAGCGCGTCTGAGGCCGCGGTTTTCCCTATAGCACTTTGAATTTAGCAGCGATCGGACGCGTTTATTATAAAAACGTACACATACAACGTTCACAGTTTTTCTGTAGTGTATTTAGTATCAGCATTGCACCCGTGCGAAGCAGGGGCGGGTCGCTAGTATATAATAATATGTGAAGACGATGCACCTAAAATAAAATTACTTTACCACAATAGGTAAAAGAATTTAAAATGAAACCATGACATATAAATTAATTATCTGATAGATACAGGTGCTCACATCATCACATTATAAACATGGTAAAATTAAACGATTTTCATTTAAATAAAAAAAATTACAAGTAATAAGTCAGGGCGTAAGTTAAAGTAGTTACAGAATGTAAATAAATGTCAAAAAAAAAGTTGTTATAAATGGCTCTGATAGCTCTTTTTCTGCAAAATAAAGATTTCAGTCAGCCAGGATTCACTGTCAGCAGCTCGAACCCATAGTAAAATGCCGTACGACATAATGCTGGGAAAGTACCTAAAATAGATTAACGCGTGGTTCCTACATCAGTCAACTGTCTTATCTTTCTAACAGCATAAGCGGCCGAGCTAAGCCACCCTGCAAAAGATGTTATGTGAAGTCCCCATTGTAATTTCTCGTCTAGCGTCACAAAAGTCAACATACAAGTTCACCCTTCACCACTTTCTAGTGTTTGAGCTAGGAAGAAGAACATGTATAGGGTTATCATCAGTCAACCAATGCTTTGTTTATCCTAATCATTAAAAATCTGCTCAAACTCTGACCCAATAACAAAGATCTATACAAGTTATTCAAAAAACATTGAACAACGCACCATGCATATGCATACATATTATTCATTTAATGTGTATAATTTAATTGACAGCTCGCTTATGATTAATCGCTCTTTATTAGGACTACCTCTTATAGAGAGCGATCGTCGCGCGAATAAGCGATCAACCCGAGATCATAGAGGATTATCGGCGACCCCGAACAAATAATGTTTCGAAGTCGCTGAATACCTCCTTTCTTCTTAAAATTAATTTCGGCTTTGCCGTAGCCGACTACAGCAAAGCCAAAAGCAAGGGTAGTGATTTTTTTTTGTTTTTCATTCATTTTTTCGATCATTCCGTAGGCGAGAGAAATATGGCGAGTGAAAAATTGGATTAGATGTCGGATTTAGCTAAACTGCTACAAATTTCAAGTCTAAACTTATAATTGTTTGTTTCCAGACGTTGGTCGCCCGATGCGAGCACGACGCCGTAATGCAAGGCCCTCAGAACGAGACCCAGTTCCTGAG
Organism: Luperina nickerlii; assembly: GCA_963855955.1. Classification (NCBI taxonomy): domain Eukaryota; kingdom Metazoa; phylum Arthropoda; class Insecta; order Lepidoptera; family Noctuidae; genus Luperina; species Luperina nickerlii. The sequence continues at coordinate 8,920,679 of OY979665.1, forward strand.
CATTAAGGCGCTGAACGAATGGGACTCGAAGCTGGCCAACGGTGTCGAGTGGCGTCAGAAACTGGACACGCAGCGTGGTGCAGTACTCGCCAATGAACTCAGGAACAATTCCTGCAAACTCGCTAAGTGGACCGTTCAGGTATGTTCTGCGGCCTCTATCTGTTATTTTTGATTAAATTAAACTCAAATTTTCTTACGTTTTCTGCAATTTGCAGGTTAGTGTTAGGTTGTATATTGATAAAAATGTGATTCGCGACCGTTTAACTCTATAACCGTATTGAGTTTTTGACAGATTTTGTTTGTAAATTTTAGAACATTTGTAAATTTGTAGACTAAGGTCAAGCTTTAGTAAATTCGCGGCATTCGACAGGCAGTAGGGAAAATTTATAGAGATTTGAATGATAACTGAATCAACCTAAAATTAAGTAAGCTGATTACAGTTTACTGTTCACTGAGTAACCAGAGATTACCAACATTTTTAAGGACTCTAATGATAACTGTATCTACATAAAAATAGTCTAACACTAACGAGAGACGGAAACGCAACGTAAAATTGAACGATTTTTTAATCGAAAATACATATCTATACATATATCATATCGCATGCATTTTGGTAGAAATTTTTGCGACAAGCACATAAATCACCCATAGATTCGAATAGCCTTAAATTTAATTAAGTAAATATTATGTGCGAAACAACTAAACAAGTAATTACGATTTTAAAATCGTTCTAATTTACGAGTAAATTCCGCGCGTTTGTGATAGGCACTGATTCAAATCACTGATGTTCTGTGAAGCATCAGTCTTTCAACCTTTTTAATTATACCAATATCTGCCAAATATATGTACTAACACTATATTGTTGTTCCAGTTGTTTATGTAAGTAATTACTAACAAACTGGATTGTCTTATCTGGGAATTACATGGTTATTAAAAAACGATTCATCCGTTCGGGAGCTACGATGCCACAGACAGACACGTCAAACTTATAACACCCCGTCGTTTTTGTAAAGACACATGATCTTGCAGGTACCATAACCACTATTTCAATCCGCAGGCCCTGCTAGCCGGCTCCGATCAGATCAAGTTCGGCTACGTATCTCGTACCCAAGTGCGCGACAACTCGCGCCACGTCATCCTAGGCACACAGCAGTTCAAGCCGCACGAGTTTGCCGCGCAAATCAACCTGTCTATGGACAACGCTTGGGGTATTCTACGGTGCATCATCGATATCTGCATGAAGCAGAAGGATGGTGAGTTTATGGACATAATAATGTTTTTGTAGTGGTACAGCTTTTACTTGAGCGACCGAGTGGTTCCAAAATGTAACGTATTGGTGTCCATTAACGCTCTCTCGGAAAATCAGTTGAAAAAGCAACAAGATTGATTGCACATGCGTCTTTTTTGTACACGTAAAAGCTACCGCAAGTATAGGTGAACACCGAACAATTTTTCAGACCCTGCTGCTAAAGCTACGGTTTCCTAGAATAGCGTTGGCTGCCACATAACGACCGCAATGACGACGGCCGTTATGAGTTTGATGGGATCTGGGTTTGACTCAAAAAACGCTCTCTAGAAATGCACCAATTTACGTTTACGAATGCACCAGTGACGTCATTCGATGGTAAATTGCGGACGCTATGTTGTGGTCACTGCAGTCTTAGGAAACCTTAGCTTTAGTCGCGTTCCTATGCGGAGCCGGCACATCACCGAGTCAATCTTGTTTCTCGCGCGATATTGTTAAAAAACTGCTATTAGGCGTAATTTTATCATTTTGGCGGCGCTAGCGGCAAAGATACGAGGTGGCAAAGTTGAAATTCGGAAAGATAACATCGAAATCTATAAAATTACCCATTTTCAAAACTCCTGGAAAACTTTCTAATCAATGACTGCATTTTATAGAGCATATTATCCAAATAAGGTGTTTTACGCTAGTACGAATACGTGCGTAAAAGTGAACGCAACAATGCGCTAGAATATTCGCGCGTAAAACTGCTTATCTAGGCAAACTTTTAGCCTGCAAATTTGCGTTCATAACAGTATCTCAACTGAAGTTTTCAATTTCCAGGTAAATATTTAATCATGAAGGACCCCAACAAGCCTCTGATCCGCCTCTACGACATCCCCGACAACACATTCGAATCGGACGCGTCAGAGGAAAGCGGTGACGAACAAGCCGACACTCCATTTGCACCACTTTACTCCTACGGGAACACCAAGAGGATTTAGATAAAATACAACACATACGTTGTAGTTTAGACATTACTTGTACTTCAAGGTAATTCCTTGTACTCGAAGGTCATCTCTTGTACTTTAAGGTCATCTCTTGTACTCCCAAGGTCATACTTATTATTGTATAGCTGATATTCTGCAGTAGCCTCTTACATCTTCCGATTGCGTGGCAATCTGTATAAGGTTGCCATAATAATATAAGGTTTCAGGTAATCAGTATGTATTTCATATTTTTATTCAGCCGAATACAATTTTATAGTCACATTTTGGTTTTTGTTTTGGACCCATATATACTATATATTTTTTGTAACAATTCTTTTCGCATTAAAATAGTCTAAACTAACCTTACCCCAACCATAAGTTTGGAAGACTTGTTATAGTCCTATCTAAATACAAGTTTTTTTACACCTATTGTTTCTACATCAAATATCTCTTACCGTAAAAATAATTTTGTACTATCGGCATACACATAACTACTTAATACCAACATGTTAAATCTTTCAAAAATAATATGCTTAAAAATGCTAACATTACAGTAAACCTACAAAAAATATTTACGAAATGCCATTTGGAGTGTAAACTTTTCAAAATACTAAAATTACTGGCAAAAGCTTATAATTTTTCCGCTTTCCCGGTGTTTAGCGCCTGTTCCTCAGGCCGTTGGTCTTGAATATTATTCTGCACTTCTTCTAAAGTTTTGCCTTTCGTTTCTGGGACAAAGAAGTATATAAAGAACAGTCCCACGTAGCCAACCACCGCGAAAGACCAGAAGACTACGTAATGGCCGCAGGCGTCCTTCACTTGTTGGTAACATTTTGTTACTAAGAAACTTAAGATACAGGCGAGCATAGTGGCTGTACTTGAAGCTACACCTTTCACATTGACTGGGAACAATTCTGCTTGAAGTACATAGGGTAAGTTTCCTACACCAACGGCATAAAGCACATTAAAACTCAAGATGCCAACTAGAGGCATCCATAAGATAGCTTGCGAAACTTCGGCGCTGACTTGGATAGTATCTTGTAGGAAGAAATATAGGCCAACTATGGTCATGGCAAGAGATACTCCAAGACAGGATATGAACAGGAGAATTCTTCGACCGAACCATCTCGATAGGAATGTTGCACCAATTCCTGGAAATTACATTATTGTTTTTATAAGCCTAAGTACAAAATGCTGAAAAATACTATGCGTTTAAGGCCGGTGCAGCCCTGACGTAGCGCAGCGTAAAAAAACAGTCTTATTTATTTTATTTTCAACCTTATTTCAACGGCCGCAAAGTTGATATACAAGGTGAATTTTTCAAGTGGGCGTGGATGGCCAAATCCGAAACTATGAGAAATAGCTAAAAGTACTCAAAGAATAATCGGGCTCGATTTTGATGAAAACTAAAACTGCATCATTGGATTTCTGAAAAATCAATTGTTCTAGCCAGGAAGCGAACCCGTTGATTTTGTAAAAAAAAAAAAACACTATTATTACAAAAAAAGAGTCTGACGCGGTGACAGTTGGAACTAATAACGATGATTGTGGCAACATTGCTTTACTTGTCAACTGCTAGTACATATTGTGTCAACAGCAGGCGGGGTCGACTCATTGGGTAAACTTTGGAATACCTACGGGGGCTAGACCTGTGTTGCCAAGTTTTCCTCTATTATGTAAGACCTAAAAGCTTCGGTCTCTAACGTAGACAGAGTCTCTGTCTACGGTCTCTAATAATGACGTTTTCAAAGATGGCAACATTAGTAAAACTAAAAAGTTGCTTAGGTGTTAAAAAGCTACCATCTGGTAGTTTTAGCGACATTTTTGTTTAAATTATTAATCAACAAATTAGCCGACATAATATTTCGCATATTTATTCAACGTTAATTTTATTAGAATACAATAAATATAACTATAATTCATGCCGAATATAATAGATATACGCTCGTATAGCATAGGTTTTAACTTTAAATAAACAAAAGGGTTACCAATCAAGTCAATACATAAATAATAAATTTAATTTACTGCAACGTAACGGGCAGAGGCTACTTTCTTTCTAAAATTATTAATTTTACAAGATTAGGTGGGTACGATTTTGTTTAATGTACATGGCAGCCCCACAAATACCACTTCACATGAAAAATGTCTGCCGGCGTAAGCGCATATTGATGTTATTTCTTGTGAATTCTCTTTTTGCAACGTTAAGTGTTATTGAGTAGAGCCTACGTTCCACCGTCTGTGTGCCGAATCACCTGAGTGTTGTGTACGAGATAGTGATTATAGTTTATGTTGTTTGTTGATAGGTATAAATTCAGTTGCCCATTTTGATAGCTCCTATGTATGCAATACCAATTGTGTAATTTATAATAAAGTACTTTTGACATAGACACACTACTGTTTTTATTATAATAATACTAGTAAAAACATTTGACAAAAAAATTGTGATTTATGTCAAAACTCAAACTTTTTTACTAGAAGAATTATCTCCTATCCACCTTTTAAGTTAATATAAACAATAAGGCTGCTTGACCACCAAAGCGGAGCTGGAAAATTGTAACCAGTAAAGTAGCACAATTAAACATCGGTTACAGTTTCTCAGTTCTGCTTTCGTGGACCATCTCAAAGAAATCGATTTTGAATATCCCGCTTTCACAAGTTTTTGGGGGCACCCACTAGGTGGCGCCAAAAACCGTACCATTTTATTTGTTCGTAGTTGATGTTCTTCTCCTAGAGTAAATATGTTCCTTGGTCAACAGTGCGTATATCCTAGCTGTTTTTCATAGATTTTTAAAAATTATCAACTTTCGTTGCATAATTAACTGTTTAAAATGAATAAAACTATTCGAAGTAATGGCAGAGCAGTGATTTACAGCGTCTTTTCGCGGTGTTTGGCCGAATCTCAAGCGGAACAAGTTTTGTCCGATATCGACAATGTTTATCAAAGAACTGCCGATATGACAGGTATTTATGTTATATCGGCTTAAGTCATTGTACCTTAAATAAATTTTTACAAATGTTTTCAATGCGTTGTTTTGTAGATATCCAGATTTAAGTAACTTTTAGTCTTGTTTACAGAAATTTTAAATTGAGGTTATGTTTTGTAGTTTTACAAGTTACGTATACGCTAACCTCCATAACTGATACTTGAAGATAATGAACATGGAATAAATAATAAAATACTGTATTTTTTTTTGTTTTAGATAAATCTGTTACCACAGTAAGAAAAATTGTTGAGGAAGGTGAAAAATATACTGGTATTTCATTCTCAAACATTACTGCCGAAGACTGGAAGAATTCATGCAAGCATGTGATGAAAATAGAAAAAGAATATTATGACAGAGGTGTTACTATGTATGAACAGATAGAACGATTGGTAATAAATCTCAGAGATGACAGTAGCAGTAGCAGTGATTTATCAGAATTAGAATATGCTAGTGATTCTGAAGTTGCAGGAAGCTCTAGCCAAAGTGTGAGCTTTTCTGGGATTGAATATTTAGATGAGTGTTTTCGATTCGTCCGATTGAATTTTGTGTATTGAAATAAAACTTCAAACAAAACGTGTTGTTTCATTATTCCTGTACCCAAACTATTATCGATTCCTAACAATCCCAGTTAGACTGCCCTCGGGGGCATGATTATCTGTCTGTGGGTGCCTACTGTACCGCTTTCATGCAAGGCTTCAGCGCCCACTATTAACATTGAATAATACTGGACATTGAAGCCTTCCGTGGTCTTTGCGTAGCGTCTGAGGGACTAAACCACGCACTTGGAATGGGGAGACACACTGTGGAACTAATGGCGCTAGCAAAGCTGGTTCCCAACATCGTCATTGGTTGAAAATGTGGTAATGTCATTTTATATTTCAAAATATCATAACCTCATTGGTCAGATTGAGACCAGCTATGGTGGCGCCATCTTAGATTATCTTTGCCTGTGTCTGCCCATTGGGATCATATATCCCCAAAAATAACAAGTATCAAAAACAGTTGAGTCGTAGTATTTCGGGTTGCCACAGGAGCGATACTGGCGACCTCATTTATTCCACACTCTTTTTTGCCAAGCTGTACACCATTCGATAGTGTCGCTAATAAGGATTGAATTCTGGGAAATAATGACATACGGCAAACTAAAGAAAAGAGCTCATTTTTAACAAAGTATTATTTTATTTTTCTTCTGTTACCTTTACCTACCTATGAAACCTTAACTGATTAATTGTTCAAAATTATGACCATTGTTTTCAATACATAGATGGAATCGACGTCGACGATTGTCTGTAGTCAGCATTACAATATTATTGATTCCATTTAGAATATTTTCCAAAGATCTTAATAAAAATTTGAAATTAGAACATAATGTTGTGAGGGCGACTGTGCTGCGGGTGTGTTAATAAAAAATATTGCGCTTAATTTCGAACAAGGAACAGGGTAATGTACGTATTAATACTTTAAAAATAAGAAGCAGTTTATTAAAATCCAACATTTTCCTCAAGTTTGCCGTATGTTATTACTTCCCAGAATTCGATCCTTATTAGCGACGCTATCGAATTGTGTAATAATACAGTGTGTGTTTTTCTTTTTCAAAATCAACAGGTTCGATTCCTGGCTAGAAATATTGATCAAAAATCCAATTATGCAGTATTAGTTTCCATCAAAATCGAGCCCGCCACTTCTTTGAGTACTTTTCGCTGTTCCTCATAGTTTAGGATTTGGCCATCCACGCCCACTTGAAAAATTCACCTGTATGTTTGGCATTGTAAACGGCACTTCAGCAGGTTTGCCTCAACCTCAACACAAATGATTTTTCTAGGGTTACCTGCTCCTAACTGTACGAATCCGTACACGATACTAGCGATCGGGCCCGATACAAAGTTGCTATGTCTGAAGATAGGCTCCAAGTACGACTGTACGACAAGAATACCAGTCATGTACTGCAACAGTTTCAACCCTGGAAACAAAATACTTTGTTGGATGAAAGTAATTAAAAACAGTTTTTTGTCCCCATTGACATTGTATACATAGTGGGTAGGTACAGTTCCTTTACAATGAGGTCTATCCGGCTATCGCGTATAAATTCGCCGGTAGAGGCGCTAGTGTAGCCTGAGGGCTCCTAAATAATATAATAATAATAATTTTATTTACCAAAAAAGATTGCACAAAAACAACTTGAAAACTACTAAGATATTATAAATACAATACAAAATAGGAGCAGCAACCGAACTAGGTGAAACCTTAGCTCGGCATGCAGCGCCGAACCTTTCAGTATGATGTTGCGTAAGAAATTAAGCTAACAAGTACAGCTTTATGTAGATTAAAGAAAAAAAAAGTAAAAATAAAGTAAACTAAGTGAGTTGGTGTGTATGTATGGAGAGGGGTAAGTGATCGTGTAAGGGGCGGTAAGTGTTAGGATTTGTGTGCACGTGTTGTGATTGATGTATGGAATGATGAGTGTAAGCAAATGTGTGTGTTTGAGCGCTTCCCCTTAAGGTATTTTTTTTTTTACTCTTCATGTACAGACGCCAGCACATCAACCTACCACAATCTGTCAGATTTTCTCAATCAACTTTGAACCTTAAGCTTTAGCGATAAAGTTGAAAATCTATTAAATAAATCTGACAGATTGTGGTAGGTTGATGTGCTGGCGTCCGTACATGAAGAGTAAAAAAAAAATACCTTAAGGGGAAGCGCTAAGGTAGCCCGCGAAATTCAAATTTTCTTACGTTTTTTGCAATTTGCTGGTCAGTATTAAGTTGTACGTTGATTAATATATGAATCGCGGCCGTAAGAAATATGTGTTTACAGAATTATAAACATTAAAGTCATCAACACAACTCTCTAAGACCACGTAAGTCCAAAGAATGATGATTTCATGAAACAGTTATTCTTTGGACTTACGTGGTCTTAGAGAGTTGTGTTGATGATCCCTAAGTATTTTATTGTATTCACACGTTCTATTGGCTTACAAGTCAAAATATCAAATGTCACTGTTTGTGGGTGGGCTTCGCGGGTTTATTTCTATTTATTAAAATAATGTGAATATTTTGCAATGCCTGAAATTAATTATGGCAAATATGAGTTACGGCGGGGTAATTGCGTAACACATCACTATCAGTAGCAATGGGTTTCATTTTGACAGTCCAACAACATTCATTGCGTTTTTTACATTGTTCAGCTGTCACATGTTTCGAACATAGGTATTATGAAGCAATGGATTCGCAATATCGTTCAAATTGATTCAGATTGAAATTAGGGTGCGGGTCAATGCACGTCAGTGCTTTAAAAGCGGAGCTAAGAAAAAGAGGTGCAAAATTAAGCGGGCTGAAAGAACAGCTAATTCAGAGGTTAGTTTGTTTACTGTTTACAAACAAATTTATTGTTTTTTTTTTGTTTGTTTAAATATGATTTAAATGTAAACCTTGTTTTCACGCCCGTAATAACAAACTTTGAGAACTATAGATACTTCAGGACCTTATTCGACAGTGGCGCCAACTGGTGAGCACAAAAACGGTAGGTAGCCCTCATTATTTTTCCTCTGATTTAGCATCACTGTCAAAATCACAGAGATTCTCGTTGTTTTATGGTTACTGGTAGGTTGCAGCTTGGTTGCTGTCAGAATTAAAATAACTGTCACTGTAGTTGAAGATAAAGTCCGTTTTACGTCTGATTTTCCATCAGAGTGACCTTTATTCTCTTCAATATAAGGTTTATATCAGAGGTAAAATAACTGTGAATGGACTATAGGTTTTGTGAAGTGTTTTTCGCGCTTCTTTTTTTTTAATTCGAACATTGTGCTGACACTGGTCGCAATGAAAGGATAACAACATGAATAGCAGTTTCACACTCCCTGATAACAGTATCTATCAGTTTTTGTGAGTATTTAGATAAAACTGATAAAATTCTATTGTCGTTTGTATCCCAAACTGTGTCTGAGGCCTGAGTCAACACAGATAAGTTAAGTAAGTACAAAAACAAGGTTGGGAGTTTGAATTCATAACGTATGCATTATTTAATTAGCCGAAACATAAATAGGTAATTAATTATACAACAACTTTATTTATTATAAGTTTGCTTGTCTTGTCTAAAGACTCCCGCAGACAGGCGCGATGCGACGGTGTGCCGCGATTCTGGTAGAACAATTTCCATATAATTTTATTTTTTACCAACTTCTATGAAAAAGAAGTTGGTAAAAAAAATATAGGTAATAATAAATATTTAAATAAGTTGTTCTACTAGAGTCGCGTCGCGCCTATCTGGGAGAGCCTTAAGACGTGTAAAATACGTATACCTAAACTAAATATGTATACTGGTAATGGGGGACTAAAAAGGTCACTTTGGCAGAATCTTAAAAGGATAACGTTATGAATCAAAATATGGCGAAGACAGTCCGTGTTTTTCTTTTTTTCGCTGCACTACGAAGGTATAATCAAAGAGATAGGGATGGGATTTGGATTTGATTGATTAGTATTTTAGCACAGACAAAAAAAAAATAACTGAAAAATCCTTCATCAATGGGATTTGATTCGATTAACTTAACAGTTAACTGTCCATTACGGTTCATAATGTTATCCTTTTATGATTCTGCCAAAGTGGCCTTTTTAGGCAACCTGGTGATGCAAGCGGAATGCAATAAGTACATAATAATTCCCCTCCGGAAGAAACAGTATTATTGTGTTTGGAACTTGCTCCCTAATTCCGTACCTAACACTATCAATCACAATCTGATTAATTTTGAAGGATATTGCTAATCCATACTTCATGTTCGAAAAATTTGTCTGCTCAACAACGTAAATAACGCAATGAATATTGTTGAACTGTCAAAGTGAAAGCCATTCCTACTGTTAGTGTGTTACGTAATTACCCCGCTGCTTGTTAAGGGGGAAGCGCTAAGGCTAAGGTAGCCCGCGAAATTCAAATTTTATTACGTTTTTTGCAATTTGCTGGTCAGCATTAAGTTGTACGTTGATTAATATATAAATCGCGGCCGTAAGAAATATGTGTTTACAGAATTATAATCATTAAATTCATCAACACAACTCTCTAAGACCACGTAAGTCTAAAGAATGATGATTTCATGAAACAGTTATTCTTTTCTCGTTATTCGAATTAAATGTCTCAGTTCTGAGTATGAGGTCAAATGAGGTGTGGTTTTATTGCTATAAAATACTCCCGACTCGTCGATGATTATAAACCCCAAAGTTTTCAGTATCCACTATTTTATCCCGAGGGCAATGCGGGTTGGTACCCGAACAATCAACAAAGTAGATAATAACGGAAACAAATTAACTCAAGCGAAATACGTTCGCTGCTTGTTATTGTCGGAGCCACGATTTTCCGATATAGGCAGGCTATCAGAAGAATGGTTAGTTGACATCGGTTTTTAAAACAACGTTGTTGACCAACGATGTTTGTTTATGATGGTGTTGGTGGCAACCGATGTCGAAATGTTGAACAACGGATGGGAGAAACACCCAAATTCAACGCGATCACAGATACCGAATAATGCCGACCATATCCGACAACGACCGATGTCAGTTGGCGATGGCTAACGTAACGACCGATAGTACGATGGCGACCAAACAACAAACGACTGTTAAACGAACGATGCCATTGTCAATACCTACCAACTATTTTAATGTTTGAATGAAACACAATATTAAAAATCAACAGGCACCCGAATAAAATGGCGCGAATTTTCGAACGTACTAGGTACGGAATTATTTTTACTAGAAATGACGTGAATTTTAAGACTTTGTAGGTAGGTATACTATAAAGTAAGTAAGTGTATGCAGACGGATGCATTTATAAGAAGAAATAGATTAAATATTTACTTTAACAGACATTTGCGTAAATTAGGTACTATTATAATTATAATGCATTAGCATAATAACACTATACTAGGTACTACATGGTTTAATAATATTATAACAGGCAATAAATAAAGTTCCCGAACACAAAAATGTTGACTTTTTCTAGATATTTTTAATATCTACGTACCTATTACATACTTACCTTATAATAGTACGCTCAGGTCCCTTCCTGTCACCATGACCATTTTGTCATCTGTTTCAAGGTTAGTTAGATGTATGACACCGTTGTCGGAAACAACGATGTTGACAACGGTTGACATCAACGAAACAACGATGCGCATCGGTGATGAAAAATAACAACAACGCCCAACTCTAGTTGACATGCATTGCCGAATCATAGAAGAACGCCTACGTTTTATATCAAGTTTACAAAAACATAACTCGAGTAGTGCACTGAGGTCCGCTCCACTTCAAGAAGTTGAAATGAGCATTGAAGTCGCGCGTCAAATTCGTCAAGATGAAACCATTCAGGGAGAGGGAGCGTTTATTTGCCCAGCACTTTTACGGGGGGGCCGCGATACATGAAAGGAAAATATAGTGATGCTATTGCAATAGTAAGCAGATTGGGGAACCCATCATTTTTCTTGACGTTTACTTGTAATCCCAAGTGGCCAGAAATTCAACAATCCACTCAAAGCAGCTATGTAAATCCTTCTGTATGTGCTAGAGTTTTTAATTTAAAGCTAGCAGAATTATTAAGAGATATCCGAGGTGGTAATTGGTTTGGCAAATGTATTTATATGATGCACGTAATAGAGTTTCAAAAGCGAGGTTTACCACACGCTCACATTTGTTTTAGGATTGAAGGTGGCGGGCCTGTCCAAAATATAGATATTGATAAATTTGTTAGAGCAGACATTCCTGATGCATCAGAGGCAGAGGGAAGATTACGAAAAGCTGTTTTGAATCATATGATTCACGGTCCTTGCGGTCCCTCGCACAGAACTAATTTACCTTGTTGGGATAGTGAGAAAAGTAAATGTTCAAAATTTTTTCCAAAACGTGAGACAGCCACCACTTTTTCTGATGAAATTAATTTCTTAACTTGTGTAGAGACAGTAAAAACGAAGCAACTATAAAATATCGCGGTAACGATGTAATTGTAAATGATACTTGGGTAGTTCCTTATAACGCAAGTCTTCTTTTAAAATACGATGCTCATATCAACTTGGAGGTCTCCTCGCAACGCACGGTCGTTAAGTATTTGTTTAAAAACGGTCGTTAAGTATTTGTTTGAAAGAAACAGAACTCTCCTATCTTACCAGGTCCCCTTTACACAAAGAAAACCTTACGTGATGAAACACCACCCACACCAAAGATTACCTCTCAGATCATGGATTCTCATATACTTACCGCTTCTGAGACATCGGATGACTCATACTTCACACCTAATAAAATGTATAAGAGTATCGACGGTACAATATCTGACCTGGTAGCAGTTTCAGCAATGAAAGATACCATTTCTCAGTTGAGTGAAGAGCTTAATAGTACACAGAAAGAGCTGGAAAAAACAAAATTGGAAAATAACGATCTCCACCAACAGCTAAACAAACTTAGTTCGAAAATTAAATTACAAAAATTGCCGTCTGATTCATCTGCGATGGAAAATAATACGGAGAACAATACAAAGAAACAGAGCCTCTCCCTACGACTTCCTAATGCATTCTCTTCACCATCCTTGCCGGCATTCACGTCAAGCGCCAATTCTAATAATAACACACAATTGGCATGCCTGCAAATAGAAATTATAGATCTCCATCAGAAATTAAGCAACGCTGAAAAAGAAATTACAATTCTTACAAAACAAATAGAGACTTTGACACAAAACATTCACAGTGGAAACACAAGATCAAAAAACTCCGCTCAAATAAATACTACCATCAAGATGCAAACCCACGCACGAAGAAGAATAATTATCTTTGGCGCTCAACAATGCGTTGGACTGGCTTCTGCCATTTTACACTCAAGAATGGACACAGAATATGAGAAATACGACGTAATCGCAGAAACAAAGCCTAATGCGCTAAGCAGCCAAATAGTAAAAAGCTGCCGAGATATAAAGCTAAGTACTAACGACAAGCTCGTAATATGTTTAGGTGAAAACGATCACAACTTAAAACTTGTTATATCGCAGCTACAAACTATCTTAGATACATTCAATAAAAATAACATTATTGTACTAAATGTTTTCAAAAATCCTTATTTGAGTGTCAATAATCTAAACAACCGCATTAAGAATTTATGTGTAATGTATAAATGTCAATTTGTGTACTGCAAATACTCCAAAATGTCCGATATGTGTAAATCAATTAATTATTTTATTGATTGTAAAGATTACAAAGATAAGTACTTAAACCCGAGCGAACTTAAGAAACGAATAGCGTGTAATAAACCAAGTCAAAAGTTAAATGAGAACCGAGTTATATCTCATAAAGAGATTATTCCGCACAATCTTAATCACGCTGATACTTTTAAATTAGATATACAACCATCGAAAAACTTAAGCGAGGACGTAAGAAAAGTTAAGAAAGGGACAATACCATATTATTTCCCTGTTTTAAATAAAAACGATACGTTTTTTCGAGCCTAATAAAGAAATTACAGCACATTATTTTAGAATTCTGCACCAAAATATTGCTAGCATCTTGTCAAAACGCGAATTATTGGAATTAACTATACAAGAGTTACGAGAATCACAAAATATTCCAGACGTAATATGTCTTTCCGAAACATTTGTTAAAAAAGGCTACGAGAGCTACGTAAAAATATTTGATTATGAGTTAGCTTCCAGTTTCTGTAGAGAAAAGCAAAGAGGTGGAACTTGCATTTTAGTTAAAAAAGGTTTAGTTTACAAAGAATTAACATTAACAAAAACATTTGCCACACAGAATTCATTTGAAGTCTGTGGCATAGAACTTACGTCTAGTAAAATAATTATTATTTGTCTTTACCGTACACCTACATCAGATCCTACTCAATTCTTAATTAAACTCAACAGTGTTTTACATAATTTGTACAAAAAATATAAACCCAACACACATATAGTTTTAGCTGGTGATTTTAATATTAACACATTAAAGAAAGGCAAGATCACAAGTGAGTTACACGACCTATCCTACAATTATAATATGAAAATACACATCAATGAACCTACACGTAAATCAACCTGTATAGACCACATTTTAAGTAACATCCCTAAAGCGACTGCTTCAGTACTCCCTCTTCATCTATCCGATCATGATACAGCGCAAATGTTGAGCTTTCCCATAAAAGATAAGACAGTAACTGACTCAACATATTCGATATATAAGAGAGACTATAACTGGGATAATATTAGAAAGTTTAGGCAATGCTTACAAAGTCTGACATGGTCAGAAATATATGCCGAAAATAATTTAAATAAAGCATTCAGTTCTTTTCATGATTTAATATGCCTGTTCTACAAGCTTTGTTTTCCCAAAATAAGGATAAAAATAAACATCGGAAATAAAAAGAAGCAAAATTGGATTAGTAAAGGACTGAAACAAAGTTGCAGAACAAAACGGAATCTACGCTTTAATTATTACACAAATAAGAATGCTGCTAATAAAACAAAATATAAAAAATACTCTAAATTACTACAAAAATGTATCTTCGCCTCAAAAAAGAACGCAAATATCAAATATATCAATAATAATGAAAACAAATGCAAAGCCACGTGGAGAGTAATTAAAGACGAAATAAGTAATGCTAATTTTAAAGACAATATAGAGAACATCCAAATTGATAACACAGTAATAACAAATCCAGTAGAAATTGCATCTGCCTTTAATAACCACTACATCAATATGACACATAATTGTACCAGTACCATAACAACAGGTACAATATCCAGTGAATACTCAGCAGTCCACTCGATGTTTCTCAAACCTGTATCCGAAAGCGAAGTTCGAATGGAGATATTATCACTAAATAACACGAATTCCGAAGGTTATGATGAGATTAACACAAAAATTATTAAAGCATGTACATATGAAATAATTGTGATCTTAACATATCTAATCAATTTGTCGTTTTCACTTGGCACTTTTCCTGAAGCATTAAAATTATCCATAGTAAAGCCACTTTTTAAAAAGGGAGAAAAGTCTGACGTTAATAATTATCGGCCGATAACATTAATACCCATTCTATCGAAGATATTTGAAAAGTGCATGTATAAGAGACTGATTGACTTCTGCAATAAATTCCATATTATTAAGAACGAACAGTATGGTTTTCAAAAACAAAAATCCACTACTTTAGCTATCTTCTCTCTTATTAATACAATTTTAACGAATATTAACAAAAACCATCTAACTACAGGCTTATTCTTTGACTTATCAAAAGCCTTTGACCTAGTGTCTCATGATCTATTACTACAGAAACTAGAAAAGATCGGGATTAGGGGACCTGCACATCAATGGATATCATCGTACCTGAATAACAGACAACAGCGTGTAACTATTACCAAAATGGATAAAAATAAGGACATGATATCACACTCATCTGAATATAAATACAACAAATTCGGAGTCCCCCAAGGAAGTGTCTTGGGGCCAATCCTATTTCTACTCTATATAAATTCCATTACTGACATAACCCATCATAAGTGTGTACTATTTGCCGATGACATCTCTATTATTATTACATCCGATAGAAAGAATAACACAGTTAATGATCATGAGACTGACATAAACAACACAATTGAAAAACTAATTGAATGGCTAAACAAAAATAATTTATCAATAAATCTAAATAAATCCGTCTATATACAGTTTAATAAATCAAATAATCCTAAATACAATATAAATCTAAATATACACAGAATTGAAGAAGTACCACAAATAAAGTTTCTAGGTGTATCTATAGACCAAGATCTCAACTGGAAAACACATGTTGATAATGTCTCTAAAAGAGTAAATAAGTTTGTATATGCACTCAAGGCGGTTAGAAGCGTAACTAATATTAAAACGGCGATAACATCGTATCACGCATATGTCGAGTCGTTGTTACGATATGGTTTAATAATGTGGGGTAACAGCACCGATCATAATAGAGCATTCGTTGCTCAGAAAAAATGTATTAGAGCAATTTATGGGCTCCAACCAGACGAATCATGTAGACCTGTATTCAAAAAACTTGGTTTGTTACCGTTACCGTCTCTTTATATCTATGAGATATGTATATTTGTCAGAAAGCATCAAAATTTATTTGTGAAAGCAGATGATATTAATGTCCGAAACCGACGAGATCCCAACAGGCTCGTACTAAGTGAGATTCCAAGGCTAACTAAATATAATAAAAGCTGCCTTGCAATGTGCGTACGTTTATATAATAAGTTACCAAATGATCTCAAAAATTTTAATACTAAGTTATTTAAAAATAAAATATACGAATGGTTATCTGTTAATAGTTTTTATAGTGTTAAGGATTTCATTGAGAAACAATGTTAATGTCAGTTACATACTAAAAATTTGCATGCTTATTATTATATTGGCAAAACATGTTTTGTTCTACACTGTACTTTTACCATCTTTTTATACCGTGTTTTTATGCAAATAAATATTATTATTATTATTATTATTAAATATATAACTAAGGGTCCTGACGAATCGCGCGTAGCTGTCGTACCGGAAGAACATGACAATAACGAAATAGAGCAGTATGTCACAAAACGTTATATAGGCTCCAGCGACGCCGCTTGGAGGACGTTAGAATTCGATGTGACCGCGCGCGAACCCAACGTCAAACAGCTGTCAGTGCATTTAGAAAATCAACAAACCGTTTATTTTAAACCAGGCACTGAAGTAGAAGCCGCGCAACAAGCTGGTTCGGACCTTATTACCTATTTTAACCGCCCCGTAGGAGACGAATTTGACTCATTGACCTACTTGGACTTTTACGAACAGTACATTGTTCATTCCAAGCGTCCCTCAACAAAAAATACGGAAATTTTTGAAACATCAAATCATAAATTCATTACTAAAAGACAAAAGGGTGAGCTTGTCGCGCGTCTATTTTGGGTCGCACCTAACAGAGGTTTACAGTTTTATCTTAGAATTCTATTAAAAAAATTCATATAATAATGAAAAATAAATATTTTATAACCTGTGTTTGTAGCAGATGTACATTGAGCGTTATGTCGAATAATAACTCTGGTCTAAGCTGTTTATAATTATAAATTAACGGATCAAAGAGGTTAGTTTTTGATGATATGCGTCTCAGTGTGAGATCCGTTGAACCATGTTGGTCTGTAGGGAATCTTTCCGATTGTAGATCGGAAGCGGGTAATTGCCGGGTTAACTGTCCGATCTGTAAGTAGTTGGTTTTGGATTCTGATCAGAGTCGGCATACTGCCGAGAACATGCTCCGTTTGGTGATGAAGTCAATAGAACGGAGTGATTGCGAATTCGTCGTTGGGGTGACTTTTCGTACCGGTGATGGGGGGTCAGTAAAGTGTGGTCGGTGTCGGTTGATTGCTAGGATGTCTTGCATTGTTTGTGGCGCGAAAGTCAGGATGAGATTCGATGTCAAGTTGTGGATGCTATCTGACTTGTGGTGGATCGGTCGGGACGGATATGTCCGTTAAAATGGGTAAAAGTTGTTGTCTTATCAGTAATGAGTCGTAGTGTGCAAAGGTGTGGGTAGAGTCATTGTATTGGTTGAATGAGTTATATGGCATGGAGTTATGAGTTATATGGCAGATACCGAATGTCTTAGTTACTCTTTACTAAAAAATAAAAAAATAATAAGCCGTGGACTGCTGTGTTGCACGAAGGTAAGGGTTTAAATGGCAGATACCAAATGTCAAGTTATGGATGCTATCTGACTTGTGGTGGATCGGTCGAGACGGATGATAATTATTTCCGTTAACATAACATGGGTATGCGGCATGAAAGTTGAGCGCTGACGTGAGACCCCGTGACTGCGCGGTAAGGATAATCGCTATCGCGCAGTTCACATTGGTCTCCGCTCACCATCCTTGTAGATATAATTTGTTGTCTTATCAGTAACAAGTTGCACTGGCAAAGGTGTAGGTAGAGTCATTGGTTCATTCATTCATTCAATTGGTTATTTTCTTTGTACTGGAATAAAAAGATGATGGGATGTAAAGCGATGTATGTACTACCTATGACGTGTTTGTTTGTTTTAATTACCATGCGAGAATTATGTTCATCAATATGCAAATCTTATTCTTTTTATAAGGTTTTTTTTAAAATCAGTTTCTTGTGATGTATTCGTCATCGTCTCAGTTTAAAAGCTTTTTAGATTAACTACACTCATTTTTTAATTTAATTATTCCTTTTATATTTTGAGTATTTAATAAAAGACAAATTTTAATTATTCAAGAATGCCGTATTATTTGAAACTATATGATGTAGGTACCTAAATAGAAATAGATTTTTATGAAATTATTTAAATTCGAACAGACGGACAAAATATGTATTGCTTAAAGGTTCATGTTAACAAAAAGGTCGAATTTGGAAAAAAAATTGTGAAAATTAGAAAGAGAGTAAGGAGTATCAAAATGGCAGTCAAAATGAAAATTGGACATGACTTTCTGTGGCTTTTACTTTCACTACTATACTCTGATTGGCGCACTCAATCTTTTCATCGTTAACTCTTTCTGTTACTCTCACTCTGTTTTTTACTCTCAATTTGATTTTCTCTCTTACCACGTGCAAGAAAGGAGCCTCAAAAGGCGCACTTAATCTTTTCGCTCTGTCTCTTACTGTTACTCTAACTGTCGCTATTATTTTTACAAAGAAGCCTAAAAACTTTCATTGGACTCTTATTTCAACTTTCATTCTGATTTTTATTCTGGTTCTCACAAACTCCAGTTACAACTATTAGCGTTTAAATTTTAATGTAAACGAAGAACTGAGATAATAATGAATTATTATCATAATTATCTTAGTTTGTTTCAAAGTACATTCATTATGTTGAATCTGTAATAAG
The DNA here is from genome assembly GCA_963855955.1 of Luperina nickerlii. NCBI lineage: Eukaryota > Metazoa > Arthropoda > Insecta > Lepidoptera > Noctuidae > Luperina > Luperina nickerlii. The sequence goes on from OY979665.1 coordinate 8,939,733, forward strand.
GTGTTAAAATAATCAATAGCGTAGTTTTCAGTACTTAACTGTCTCTGCTTCTTATGAAATAAGTTTAAATACAATGTCTAACGTTGCTGTATCTTAACTAATGTTTATTATTCGCCATTTTTTTAAACTGTTTTTTTTTTTAATTACATTTAATTTTGAGCATGATATTAAGCTCGTAGTTTGAATTATGCTGAATTATCATAACGCTTTTCAACTATTTGTATGCGAAATTTCTATCGACAATAATTTTTTTTTTTGACAATATCGACAATAATGTGAAAAAGATTTAGGTACATTATTAATGTATTAAATAATTTATTACCTTCCATTCTGATGATATCCTGATGTAGATTAGGTACATTGCATATAAAAATACACAAATTGTTTGGAAGAAAGAAAAAACAAAGAAAACATTGATTAACCGTCGTCGCATAAAAGCAAATTCAAATGAAACTTCCGAATCTTGATGGAACTATGCGAAAACTTGTTTTAACATATTTGAAAAAACATTTCATAAAATAAATTGTAACAAAGTGATCCAGCTTTGAATTTAAATTTTGAAAACAAGAATCTAAAAACGTGTTCCAGGCGTCGCTTTCTGCAGAAAACCTGACCACTATATTACTTCACAAACAAACATATTTTTAGTTGCGTCATTAGCCTTGATTTTTGTATAGCATAGAATATGAGATATTGATGCCGTAGTAGTCTACTTACTTATGTCGTTACAATCTACGCATAGCAATTTCATGACGCATTCAAGATCACTGATAGAACGCACTCCAAATTCAAGTTGCACGGATCACAGAACAGAATCTGCAGAACATTCTTTCGAATCATAGACATAAACTTTGGATACGCTTTTACTATTTCGACGACGATGCTCAATTCGTATCATCCTTTGACCATGAACAGAAGACACAAGATTGTAGAAAAAAATATAGGTATTGCAAAAAAAAAGCAAAACAAAAAATAAAACATGCAAAAAAATGGGTCATGTATTAAAAAACAGCATGCAAAAAAAATAGTCATGTGTTTTACACACATGACTATTTTTTTTGCATGCTATTTTTAAAACAAAAAAAAAACGAACTAATATGTACACTATACTTACTTAGTTATTATAATTGCTCTTTATAAATTTTAACTATAATACATATTAAAATGTCAGTAGTTAGCTAAGAAAAACGCTAGAAAGCATATTGCAAATGTGGTTCATAAAGAAAACTTTCCAAACCGAGTCAAAGTGTAAAGGCCTTTTGAATTGAGACGGGTCAGATTTTTTATATTTACCTATATTTTTTACCTATATCTTTGAATGGAACCTAAAAAACTTATATTATTAAAGAACTAACTTAAAAAGAAAAAGAATTGCATATTGAAGCACTTGTTCTCGCGTGTCACTGAAAATAGTTACATTTTGATTCATACATTTTTTGGTCTGCTTATTAATTTATTTCACAACTTCCGTGACCGGGTGTGAACGGATAAATGTGGCCACTATTTTCCGTTTTAGTGATTATAATAAAACTAAACAACATAAAACTACCGTTTATAATAATATTAACGTATAATCTTGTGGAGCACAACTTAACGTGCTTATTTTCTGCATTTTCATTTTAAAATATAAGAAATAACCAAACAAACGATGAGGGCGCCACTAGGCGGTCGGCACAGCCTTAATGGGTACTTACATATTTACCTGTCACTATGTATACAGCTTTCCTATATCTCATGTTCGTTAGCAGTTCTTTGAGAGTCGTCTTATTTTCCATACTTTCTCTTACATGAGCTCGCATTATCCTCATCTGGTCTTCTATCACCTGAAATATAGAATGATTACAACATGAAACTGGTTATGAAAACATAATTTTTATCAGCCTTGTGGTGGTGGGTAGTATTATAAACGTGTTCTACAGCTGTTGCTTCCATTTAGGTGCCTAATCTCTGATACCTACTGATTGCGCAAGGTTGTTAACAAAAACTGAATGATCATGCCATAATAATATTAAAAAATCGGTTGTCTGTAAAGTCGGTTTACTGACTATAGTTGAACGTGACAACGTCATAAGAAAATACTGATGGAATAGTTGCATTGCATTTGTTAATATTCGCTTGCACTTCAAGCCGCCATGGAACGCTACAACGCTACAGGCCGCGAGGTAACGCTACATGAGTCATGTTTTTTCGTGAGTGCAGCCAGCTTCATCGATTTATTAGACGTTGTCACGTCATTTTTTTTTTCACGATTTCATGTTTGGTCCCATAGTAAAGGTTGTTCATAATGATGAGTACAATGACCTCTTAAGAGGTTGTTAATGTTTTACCAATAACCCTGTATATCCTATCTTACAACTATATAATACAAACTTTTGCCCGTGGCTTCGCCCGTGTGAAGGTCGGGAATGGTCCTACCTATAATAAACTGTTTATTATAACCTGGTACTGATAGTTACTGTCAGTGTGCCAAATTGCACCCAAAACCTATTAAAGGCATTATTACTATTGAAATACTATCGTGAATTTATACAAGGCTTGTACTTTTTGTTGGAATACTGCTCAGAAAGTCGGGTCATATTTCAATCTTAATTCCATCTAGCGTCCTAAAGCAATTGTGACCGTTGAAAATTATTGTTCTTTTCCTCGGGAACAGTATTTTTTTTTCTGGATGAAAGATCCTATGTCCTTTTCTATACCCCTGATAACGTATATGCAAAATTTCATGATGATCAGTTCAGTGGATTAGGCGTGAAAAGGTAACAAACACACAAACTTACTTTCACATTTATAATATTAGCAGCCCCCCGCGGTTTCATAAGTGTCGAGCCCGTGGTAATATCAGGATATAACTCCTGTCTTTTCCCGGGACTCAAACTATCTCTATACCAAACATCTAAATCGGTTCAGTGGTTTAAACATGAAAAGGTAACAGACAGACACACTTTCGCATTTATAATATTAGTTTGGATTACACGTAGCAATAGCTGTTTCAGATTCGCGATAGATGGTAAGTAAAAAATATTGGGGAGCCCCCCAGAAAAAAAAATATTCTGCAAGAGGGCGGTGGGCAAATTAAGTTGAGAACAAGTGCTCTAGCTCTAGCTGATGACTTATACAGAGTGAGCAGATTTTGTACTTGTTGATCTTCTCTAAATGTATTAATGACAAGTGCTGAGTGTGCTGACCGTCTTATTTCGGAACAACCCTTTTCTTTCGTAGAAGGAGCTGACGCATCATACCAACTACTAAGTTCTCCATACTCACTGTTTCGTCCTTATTGCCCTGAAGTCTCGTGAACTCTTTCTTCGCAGCCTCGACTCTCCCATCTTTCAGATGATAATAAGGAGACTCCGGGATCCACATACACAGCAACACGTAACATATAGGTATGATCATTATTATGCAGTTCAGGGTTGTGTAGGAGACGAATGGCCCAATGCCGTAGACCGTCAGACTGCCTAAATTGTTCATGACTTGGACTGTCATTCCTAACGCGCCTCGGATCTCCTTGTCGGCTATTTCTGTTACGTATATCATTGTTACCTGAAAGAAAGAGATGGTAATACAAATTGAAGATTTGGTACAAATAGGTAGGTATTTTTTTGTGGTTTTGGCTTTAGAAGTGTTATTTCCTGATTGTACAAGGTCAAATTAAAAAAGCTAGCAAAACTCCGCAGATTTGATGGGTCCCGATATCTAATAACGATAAAACCAATAAAAAACTGAACTTATCACTTGAACTAACTACATACACTACCAGCGGCCGTTGACTCCGTAGTCAGCTGTAGTTACTTGAAATTAAGAGTTTAGAAAAAAAAAAACATTGCCATTAGATATCGATAGTCGATACCCATCACTTCAACGGAGTTTCGCTAGCTAATTTAATTTGAGCCTTTAATCTAGCCTATCTGATATTAAGACTGCCTTGGAACAGAGCTAGTAAAATTTTTGAAGTGAAAACTTCTTTAGCGGCGCTGTGTACTTTTTTTGGAATGGGTAAAAACTTCTAAATTCGCGTCAGGTCACGTGACCCTGATCGAAAATTCGTAAGACGTAAAACGTAAGACGCGCGTTGTTGAGGACAGCGCCATCTATGCACATCGGGAAGAACTACGAGGGCCTCGCGTACTAACGTCAGACGTAAAACTTAAGACGCGCGTTGTTGAGGACAGCGCCATCTATGCACATCGGGAAGAACTACGAGGGCCTCGCGTACTAACTACGTAGTTCATCCAACAACGACGAGATGGCGTTGTAAATCTGAATAAATTCCTTTCACGAGAAGAATAAACCAGTCACTTTGGTCATCATACCTGATTTGCAAAAAACCCTATAAAATAAGGAACACACCTTAACACGCGTGTTTTGTTTATAAGACGATTCACAAAATACACTCGTAATTGTTCAAGTTTTCGCTTCTGTCGGCACTACCGGAGTGCCAGTGTTTTTTTTTTTTACTAGCTCTGTTCTAAGAAGACGTCTTGGACAAATAGTTCACAACTATCTCACCACAGCTATGATACCAGTCGCTACCCCCATCAGAAACCTGGCCACATACATCAGTTCAGGTAAGCTCGTATTCAGAATGATGACCTGGAAAATATGATCATCATAAAACGCTATAATATGATTAATTTCTTTACTGGCGTGTTTAACTAATATGTAGGTAATCAATTTTAAACTATTAAAGGAACGAATATACATATAGGCAATATAAGTACCTACAGTTATTAACAAGAGGGCAAAAAACTGAATTTAGACAACATACTACCTACCATGCTACCAAGGAACGGTAGGTAGGGTATTGCTAGTCCTTTCCATAAAGGGCCACAATCTTGGTAGATAGCTATTACTACATAAAACCCTATCAATAGCATTGGAAACGTGGTCTGAAATGTCATGTATGATAGAATAACGTACCGCACCTAAGAGCGCCGGCACGGCCGAACCGAAGAACGTGCGACGACGTCCAACCTTCTCGTTCAACACCTGCCCGAAGTAGCACCCGAGTAGCGCCCCAGCTGAGTGTAGGGACACCACCCACGATGTCTGCGTCTGTTCATAAACAGCCACACACAACTTTTGTTTATTGTAAAAAGGGGGTTCCCTTTTTACAATAAACAAAAGTTACGTAACAAATTCATGGGATACAAATGTTGTGCTAGGTACTTTTGTTTTGTTTCCAATGAATAGGCGGAGCTTTAGTTGCAACACTTGCAACAGTCCAATAAGTCAGGGGTTCCCAATCTGGGGTGGGGTGCGGGAAAATCCCCCAAGACTAATATAACCTACCTACTTACTATGACTTCTCAAGAGATCCGTAACGATTATCTTTCATCGCTCGAGTGTGATACCTAGTTCACCTTTCCATATGGGATTGGCTCGTATGAGTTGACATAACACAGAAAAACAAAGAACGGATAGGTAACCCATAGGTACGGTCAGCAACAAAAGTAGATTAACACTTCCGTTTGTTTAAACTTCGATATTGAGCAAAATATTTGTTCAAAATTGCAGCAAAAATACAATGCAATTTTGAACAAATATTTTGCTCAATACCTGACATTAAAAAAACTGAAGTGTTAATCGACTTTTGTTGCTGACTGTACACGGATATGGAAAATATATGTCAATTCCAGTTCGTTAGAGCATAAGTAGGTAGGTATTTCGGTTTAATTATTGATATAAGTATCAGTGTCGTGTATTATGTTACTGGGTAGGTAACATTAACCTTCACTATAAATATTTATTCAACACACTTGCTCGAAAGTGGCTCTTATTCAACCGCTTTTAGGTCCATAATGCAGTGTATTAAAAACGCGTGCTTTTTCTTTGTTATTCCACTAGTGCGATAACGCCACAGATAACTACATATTTACTAGTCGGAGTTGCGCGCTTTATTAATCTCATCAAAGAGACTTAATTTTTTTAAATAGTCTGTATTGTCCTTGGTCCCAAAACGAACTAATATTTAATTTTATCGCCAGGGTAGCCCGCGAAATTCATTTTTTTTACGTTTTTTGCAATTTGTTAAGTCAGTATTAAGTTGTATGTACAGACGCCAGCACATCAAGCTACACCTAACTGTCAGATTTTCCCAATCAACTTTGAACCTTAAGGTTTAGCGATAAAGTTGAAAATCTATTAAAGAAATCTGACAGATTGTGGTAGGTTGATGTGCTGGCGTCCGTACATTGATTGAAATATGTATTTACAGAACTATCATCATTAAAGTCATTAACACAACTCTCCAAAACCAAGTAATCCCACAGAATGACTAGGTATTTCATGAAATCTTGAATTTTGGGATTATACTAACCTAACAAGTTGTATTACTGATTCTAACTAAAATATGATTTGCGACTATAACAGGTAGGTAGGTACGTCTTTACAGAATTATAATTAGAATAATTAATACATCTTTCTAAGTTAGTATAGAAAAGTTCTAGGAAACAAATCTAACTTAAATATTATATTCTAATGACTATAATTCTGTAAATACATATACAATTATAGTCGCGAACATAGATATCCGGTCGCGAATCATATTTTCATCAAGATACAACCAGCGGTGCTATTCTGTAAAAATCTCCCCGTGAAAACTTAGGTGAAGTGAGCGTGGAGTGAGCTGTCAATAGTGTCAATTCCTAGCAAATACAAACTCACTTCACCTAAAATTTCACGGTGAGATTCTTACAGAATCGACCGGCTGATACTGACCTGCAAATTACAATAAACGTAAGAAAATTTGAATTTCGCATTCTACCACTGCGCATTCACCTTAAATTGTCCGTGGTCCGTTCCAAAACCAAACGGAAAAGACCCTGACTGGCGTTCTATTATTGCGAATTCTTACTGAAATAATGTATATTTTTCTATGCCAATAGTACGGACGCCAGCATATCAACCTACTCGAAACTGTCAAATTTTCGCAATCAACTTTGAACCTTATGCTTTAGTGATAAAGTTGAAAATCTATTAAAGAAATCTGACAGATTGTAGTAACTTGATGTGCTGGCGTCTGTACATACTTTCTAATTCCATACTAACTAAACTACAATTTGACATACGACAACACTATGATTTGTCTAAACATTATTTTGTGTTTATTATATTGTTTAGGCTGTTACCGGTTTTGTCAGTGCTTTTATTTACAATTTTACACCAAAAAGGATATAAATACACTACCTACGCTACGTGTTTTACACTAGAGGTTTGCACCGGTGCGGAATTTTGCGTACCGGTAAAATTCACCGGTGATTGGGCGATCTCCGGTGATTCACCGGTGATCTCCGGTTAATGCGTTGGAATTATATGCATAAGATAAAAACGATATTGTTTATTAAATGGGTATGCTAATAAAAAAAAAACAGTGTTCATTCATTTCTTACAATTATTAATTTTAAATGGCATTTCAAAGAAAGAAACAAAAGTTTACTCTAGAAGATTGTAGTTTTGGTTTAAAAAACATAACATTTCGACTGCGTCATTGCGCAACATACTTCTCCTGACGTTAAGAATATAACCTGTTGCCGAGAATACTCTTTCTGATTTGACTGAAGTAGCAGGCACAGTTAGGTATTTAAAGGCTATTTCGTCTAAAGGCTTTAAATGTTTATTGAATTTCCAGAATTGCACAACGTCATCCCATTTGTGGCTTTTTTCGGGATACTGTGTTTCGGTATACTATACATTTTGAATAAATTAATTGCCGTAGCAGATATCACATCTGCATTACTAGTGTTTCTTTTTAGAAATCCAAGCAAATCCGGGCGACTACCGGGCGATATTTCAAAAAAGCAACTCATAGTACTGAGCAATTACAAAAATAACCACGAACATTGCAACAAATTATTTAGCCAGTTAGATGCTAGTGAAATGAATCACATAAACGGACAAGACCGCTTTGAATTAATGACTGAATGAATCTAATTCGAAAGAAACAAGTTTGTAAATAATTGTCATGAATATTAAATAATTATAAAAAAATGATTGTTGAATGTGTCTTTTATTTGTGTAACTTTATTATATAAAAAAATAAGATGCGACGATCACCGGAGATCAATCGGTTAATAACCGATTATTTCAATCGAGTACTTTTACCGGTGAATCACCGGTTATTCTCCGGTACTCACTGCTCCGGTGCAAACCCTTATTTTACACTTATACGCGCGCATTGCTAGTGCTGGCTAGCGCGGCACGCGAAAAACAAAACCAGCGCGCCATTTTCCATACAAGTTAATATTTAAGGTGAATGGGTAGTGGTAGACCGCGAAATTCAAATTTTCTTACGTTTTTTGCAATTTGCAGGTCAGTGTCAGATTGTATCTTGATCAAAATATGATTCGCGACAATAACAGGTACATATTTAAGGAATTATAATCATTAGAATCATTAATATATCTTTCTAAGTTAGATTTCTACCACCAACCACCAATCTCTTATGGAAAAGTGTTAGTGGTAGAAATCTAATTTAGAAAGATGTATTATTGATTCTAATGATTATACTTCTCTAAATATGTACCTGCTATTGTCGCGAATCATATTTTGATCAAGATACCACCTGACACTGACCTGCAAATTGCAAAAAACGTAAGAAAATTTGAATTTCGCGGTCTCAACTACCCATTCACCTTAACAATACAAGTCGTCTTTTTCCTCGCAAGTGTGTTGAAAAACGTCGTATGAAACGCGTGTGCATTGATCATTATACTCGAGGCGGTATTACTCGTGCGAGCCGCCATAATGTACTATTATTTAATGTTACAGTAGGTACCTACCAAATCGTCGAATACTGACCTTTTTTTTATATCGTCTGAATGATTGATGTTCCAAAACTATTAATTTCTACGAAGTCTTATTATTTACAACAGTACTTATAATTATTATAATGTACTCTGTGTTTACAACGGAAAACTATTGATTGTCGTCCTACTTTATGCGATCCTAAGCTGCAATCTGACGAATTGGAATTGTAGTACAGCCATAGTACAGCACTACATTATTAATAAACAACTAATAAAATTACTTACATCAGTGATAACAACATTTGCTTCACCATTTTTGAACTTTGGAATTGCCGGCGACGACCATGCAAGAGTTGCTCCAGTGAATGTAAACGCGAACGCAGCTGTTTAAAAAATCATTTTAGAACTGTTCAGAACATTTATTTCAAAATTTCGCGCTAAGTACAAATGTTGTTTACTCACCGCTTACCCCCGCCAAATATTGCACTTTTCTTTCAGGTTTTTCGGCCATTTCGTAGTTTTTAGAAACTATGCTTAACTAAAAATTAGTTATTTCTTTAAGCTGCTATTGGGAAACAAGTAAAACAATTTCTTATCTGAACTAATACGAAGCACTACAACGGGCGCATATCTCAACAATCAACTGTCAGGGTTGCGCCGACGTCGGCCGGTACGGTAGTAATTATGTATGACATGAGTGTGCGATGCGAGTAGGCGGGAATGCTGTTTAGCCGAGACTAAAATACTGAGTCACAAAGCAGAATATATCTAAACGCGCTAGATCTAGTACTATGTTGACACAACTTTTTATCACCATATCATGAGAGGGAAAGCAGAAAACTACATCATCGTATCTAGCCAGTCAAAATGAGATTTATTTCGGCATTCGATTTTTTATAAATTACGTACTATGCTACGACCTCTTTTTTATTCTAGTATGGACTATGGTCTAATCCCATAGTCAAACTTCAAATGTGTGTTTCTGCTTACGCCACTTTCGTGTAGAATCCTAAAATCACCGAAAGAAAATCACGAAAGGGAAACAATCAAATTACCTACTAAGATTTTTTTTAAATAAAATGTTTGGTCTACAATTTTTGAAAATATCCCCCTGAAAATTGAAATTTCACTAAGGTTGAAATTGTCTACCGTCACTTAAAAAATAGACCTTGTAGTTTTATGAGTGCATGTGACATTTAACATTAGAATGGTAGAGCAATAGAAACTTCCTATTGCTCTACCATTCTAAGGTTAAATGTTACTTAATGTTAATGGCTTTACTTGATTTCTTTTAAATAAATGTATTGTATGGTAGATTGTATGTATAATACTTACCTACTAATTTAAAGTACAGTAAATAGGTTTCTTGGGTTGTTTAATGCGGAATGTCGCGTCGATCAAACAAGACAAAATATTTGGTAGTACGTCTGATATTAATACCGACAGAACAGTATAATTTCTTGAGTGTTTCCTTTTAATATGGCAGATAGACTAGTATTTTCTGCCATTATTAATTTGTTCCACCATTGTTTAATTTCAAGCTAACACATTAAATAATAAAAAACCACAATAAAACAAAAACATAAAACTTATACACTGTATTTACATCAATAAACAAACTGATACATATTCATTTTGGTTCAAAATCTTCTGGCATTTTTTCCATGACATTCCTTATCCGCATAGCAACTATAGGATTATCTGTACTTATATCTGAAATCTTGTATGGCTGCAATAGAGTAACATTCCCTATTACTATTCTATCATCCAATTCTATTACTGGCAGCAAATTTGTTTTGAACCATGATATAAGTTTTGTTTTTCTTTTGAATATGTCTTGTTTTGACTCCGTTGGAGTATCTTTCTTTTGTGGTGGTATTAAATTCACAGGTCTTTCTTCAAATGAAATGTCAACTATTGTGTGACCAGGGATAATGACTGTTTTATAACCATCTCCATGAGGTACTGACAGGATAATACTGTAACAGATGAAATTAAATAAATAGCTATACTTACAGAATATAAAATGAAAATCAGTAAAAGAAATTGCAGCATGAAAATCTCTTTTCTCAAAAGAGATTTTATGCAAGCTGGTAAGATTTATAAACGCGCATCCCTCCTATTATAAATGTCTGAATCATTTTCAAAGCTAAAGTACAGAGCTGCTTATAATGTAATTTGGCAGTTTTGCCAGATGGCTTTCTATTTACCTACAGAAGGACATTTACTTAATTTCAAACAGGAAATCTATAATGTTATGTTTGTAAGCTCATGCACAGCCTAATATCCTAGCAGGTAAACTTCAAGCTTAATAAATAATGTTAATTTACCTGATAGTAACTGGGTCAACAGAGTGCATAAACCCAACATAGGAACAATTCTTAACAAGGTCTACTTTTACATAATTATGAATAGTAACATTTTCTAATACGGTCAGCAAGCTATTTTTCATGTGCGCTAAAGTAAATTTATTCTTTTCGGCTTCGCTCATTTTTTTTAAATTGTTATTTCAAAGAAAAATAGAGAGCAAGGTGAAACTTGAAATTCAATGCAATGATGAAATGTTAATAATGCTTGTTACAGATTTCAGTATATTACAAAGTACTCTGTGTTACAGATTCCAATACAAAAACAAACTTCTGCTGAACATATTGTGGACTTGACAAAGAGAAATTGAATTATTGAAAGAATGTGGAGTTGTTGTAGTGATAATGACATTTACTTATAAATCGGACCACAGAGCATGTATGAATCGGACTGTCAAAGTGTCAGTTATAGTTATCTGTCAACAAACATGATACCGGTACATGTAACCATTGACCACTGACCTATTCACTGACGGTGTATATAGAGGTCAGTGGTACAGACCCACTGGTCTGTAAGCAGTACAGACTGATCTGATCACACCACAATGCACCATAATGTGACGAAAATACATTCATGTATTTTACCTATGACCTCCCTTTGGCAAATAAAGGTTACTCTTATGCTAGGTACACACGCAGCGACTTGTAATCGCCACTGCACCCGCCGGTGATTACAAAATCTCACGTTCTCACACAGATTTCGACAGCAAAGTCACGAGCGCGTGTCCCACCGCTAGGCATAGGCCTCCCCTTTTTCCTACCATACGTCTCCATTTTGTGCGATCTCGGGCCATGTTGGCCCCGCGAACATGATTACATCATCACACCACCACCTTCGCAGTGGTCTATCTCGATGGTGATGTCCTCCGTCAGGCATCTAGTGAGTGAGGATATTTGCCCAACTCTCCGGGTGTATTCGTGCGACATTGCCAGCCTACTCCCAATACAGCCTGGCTGTTTTTTTCAAAAATCCACTACTTGATTTCATCCATCTGTTTTTATCACTAACCTCTATCATAGAAGTTAGAAGTCAGTGGTTTTTATATTAAAAATTTGTCTACGGTGTCACTAACGACACTTACTAGCCTGGAGCAGAGCCCAGGCAACTCTATTTATAACATTGATTAAAAACTGCAAAAATAATCAAACGCCAGTCTAAAACATTCAAGCACATCATGTCTTTGTCAATTTTTTATGTTTACGAAAAAAAATCCTATTTATAGTCCATTCAACAAATACCTAGCCCAAAAGGGGGTGTAGATTACGTGAGCAGGCAGATGACTGCTTGCGAAGCGAATCCTGCAGAAACTTGTTCAGGATGCTTAGGGAGTGAATATACTAAAAGTCCTGACGTGGAGGAGGTGAGCCGGAATGGGGGGGGGGACATAAAGTTCCACTTTTAGGTTTTTCGGTTATAATTATCTTAAAAACTGTGAGTCCGGCGTTGTAGGAACTTTTTTTTAAATATCAGGTGAAAGATCATAATACTCTACAACTTTTAAACACTTTCTTCAAATTTCAACCGATTTCGAGCTACACGCTCCCGAAAAGTAAATATATTTTGGAAAATAGATTTGACAAAAAATGTTCTTGTTTCACTGATATCGATATGTTCCGTGTCAAATTGATTTCAGCTGACCTTCTCAGTCTGTATCGTCGCCTATGTTCTTGTGACTGCGTACTATTGGCTAACTTTGCGTACCCATCAAATAAGCACCGACTGAGAGCCCAGCTAAACAGCATTCCCGGCGCACCTACGGCTACCACCAAGTGCAGCAGTGGTTCGGGAATGAGCTGCCCTCTCAAGAGTGGGTGTGGAAACATGTAGAAAGCGCCCTGGGGACAACAGCAATAGAAGTTTCACCAGCACCGAATGTGCTGCAGTAACGGGGGAAACGCAACTGAACACATTGTTAAACTGGACTCGAAGGACTCTGCACGACCTTTGCGTGTAGTTAGTCCATAGGCTGCATGTGTTTAATGTAGTGCAGTAGGCTCTAAAGAGGGTAATTTTAACTTCTGCTGAGAATCATGCGAACCTACGGTAGATTTATACTTTAGACTTTTAGTATGTTCACTTCCTAAGCACCCTGAACAGGTGTCTGAAGGAATCGCTTAGGTCCCTACTCACAACTCCTTTATTGACTGGACTAACAGAATTAATCATCCCTACAACTCTATAAGTTAGATTCATACTCATTTGTCATGCTCATGACTTCATGATACAGTCGTTCAATAAATTCAAATTAATAAATCTAATGGTACGGACGCCAGCACATCAACCTACCACAATCTGTCAGATTTCTTTAATAGATTTTCAACTTTATCGCTAAAGCATAAGGTTCAAAGTTGATTGGGAAAATCTGACAGATTGTGGTAGGTTGATGTGCTGGCGTCTGTACTTAGATTTCAAAACCTCACGTCTACACACAGATATTGAATGCAGATTTATTGTCGCTAGCGATTTCAAAATCTGTGTCTGGACGTGAGATTTTGAAGTCGTGTCTTAAGTCGATGCGTGTGTATCTAGCATAATGAGTTTACCATAGACCAAATAGTCTATAGAATTAACTTTCTACTGTGATTTTTTTTTTACATGGTAACATACAAATTTTCAATATTTAGGATTTCCCGACATTTGGAGCTTGCGTTAGTAAAAATCATCTTTATTTGTTACACGTAAGGTCTAAAGTCATAAGCATAAACTTTGATCATGTCGCAAACGAAATGAGACTTCACGAACACGTCACGTCATCGAGTGCAGTGCATCTAAAGCACAGAACATAAATTTATATACGGCGGTCGAATGTGGCAGACGCTTATTGGGATTTGCCATTGCATCGAGCACAACCGCGCTTCGCTTCGGATTCCAGCTATTTTCTCACTGAAAATCCCTATAAGGTAAGACTTTAATCATATCTTTGAATAGATAATTACCTAGGTACTTTTAAAGCAAAATAAGTCATCTTTGTTATTGAAAGGACTTGCTTATTTTGCCAAAATGGTGTGCCGGTATCGTCTAAAGTAATTGTTATTGTCCCTCAAAAAGTAATTGTCAGATACACATACATGATAGCTTGTACGGCCTACGCGACATGCATCCGCTTTATCAACTAAATGACGAACCAAAAATGCATTAGGTATCAAGGTATATAATTTTATTGCTTAGTACTTTTGCTGCCATTTTAACCTGCGTATGACGTAAAACTTTTTGTTGTGAATTAGGTACGTTAGATAGTCCGTTTTTTATCTAATCTAATCATCCAGACTAATATTATAAAATCGTAAGTAACTCTGTCTGTCTGTATGTATGTTATCTTTTCACGCCTAAACCACTGAACGGATTTCGATCAAATTTGGCCGAGAAATAGATTGCATCCCGGGGAAGGACATAGGTTAGTTTTCATCGACATACCTCGCGGGCGAAGCCGCGGACGGGAGCTAGTTTAAAAATTTGATTTATAATTTTTTTTTCCTAAAATAATACATTGTTTGCGAAGGTGTTTTTATAAACATGATATTCATCCTTATCCAGATAAATACTTTATTCATTACAAGTAGGTACTTAAGTATTTAATTTTAAACAAAATTGCCCTGACATACTATAATTTGATTTCAATTTTCTTAGGAGATATCATAGTTTTAAAATAACTCCGCAAGGCAGCCTTCAAACAAGCGCGACACGACACGCGACACAAAGACCGCAAGTCGCGCAACGAGCGGTGTCTTTGTGTCGCGCGCGATTATATCGCGCGTCGCGCCTGTTTGTAGGAGCCGGCCTTTACGAGTCCCTTACTGATTATAGCGTGATCTTTGATCCTAAAATATGTAGTTTCTTAAAGTAATGTAGGTACCTACTAAGTAACAATCATAAGTAAAGTAAGTAATGGAATATATTTTAGTAGGTTTTTTCCTCAAATTAACGTGGGCGAAACCGCGGGGCACAGCTAGTACCATATAAATTATTCTGAGAAGCAGACTGAATGTTTACGAACAATTGAAATACCCACTTATTACAACTCACTTTGCACTCTGTTATCGTTAGGTAGGTACCTCCGTAGCTCCTAACAAAGGAGTTATTTTTAAGTAGGTACAAAGATAAGTCTCGCTCGCTTCCTTGAAAGGTATAAGGTAAGTTATTTGTTTAATTACTATTCAATAAACTTCTGCTACCTCTACTCAGATAGTATGTCACTGAATGTAATGTGAATGTGATACTAATATAATTATATTTGTAGAAACAAAGACTCGCAGTTGGGTACCAACCTGCATACGGCATACCGCATTATTCATTTTATACAGGTAAAGTTGGTGGGTATTTAGCAGAACAAAGGAAGGCATTATCGTTAATGACCAAACTGACATAAGACATTAATTACTTGAAAGATAATTGACGATGTTCAACCGTTGTGAGTTTGTCGTCTTTTAGCAGTAGGTACTTACTTCGATAGACTCCGAATTAACTACCTAGTCTGGCAGGCTGGCTATAACTTCTTATTTTGCTACTTACGTATTTACTTATCCCCTAGCAGATTTTCGAGGAACTAGGTAGGTACTTATTTGATGTGGATGTGGAGGCATTGCCATCACAATCAAATAAAAAATATCCCCAACATTTTATTAAATCGTTAATTTACCGTACATACGTACTTCGGATCTAAGGTATTATGGCTTGGTTCGTATTTTGCTACTTATGTATAATTATCCCCTTGCAGATTTTCAAGGACCTTGGTACCTGATGTGCAGGCATCTCAATCACAATAGAATTAAATTAAAAAAAAAACAGCATGTGTGCAAAACACACGTCGTAGAAATGAAACCTTCAAAAACACTGTATAATGCTTATCTATCTCATTTTCTCCCATGTTAAATCTTATTAATTTACATGTCTCTTTTTACTGTCGCTTTTTCGTTTCATAAACTTTCAAATCACAACGATGCTAAAGAACATACATACATACATCCATCCATCCATCCATCCATCCATCCATCCATCCATCCATCCATCCATCCATCCATCCATCCATCCATCCATCGCCATCGCCATCGCCATCGCCATCACCACCATCACCATTATCATCATCATCATCACCATCAACCTCCTCACAAATTAGTAGCATAGGAAATGTGATGTCATTTGTAATAATAAAAAACAAAAACACTGTATTTATTTATTGTTTTTCGTATCATAAAATTTCAAATCACAACGATGCTAAAGAAGTTTTCACTTCAATAACTCGGACATTATAATAAATCGTTATTTTACAGAACATACGTTCGCTTTTAGGTATAATAACTTTGCAACAGCAACAGTGAACAAAGATAAAAAAAATACATCAGAATCCATATTACGAGTATTATTACGACCACAGAACATTTATTTTCGGTGATTACGACAACCTACAGCAGTTACAACAGATACATACCTACAACGGCGAGTATTATGTAACTTACCTACCTATTTACACATGTACTGTATGTAATAGGTAGGTACTTTATTGCTATACATATAAAATTATGTTTATTTTGTTCACAGGTTCACGGTAACCAAAAATGGCAAAGGCGAATAAAAAGTGAGTTCCTATTTAGCTGTGAATGTTGTATGTATAACAAATATATTACGAACTATAAGATATTTGTGTAAATTCTCGACAGCTGCACGGGAGCATCGAGCCACAATCGAGCTTATCGCCTCAAGCACACTTATCGCGGGGAATTCCATTTCTGTGTATCATCTTTTTTAGGGTTCCGTACCCAAAGGGTAAAAACGAGACCCTATTACTAAGACGCCACTGTCCGTCTGTCACCAGGCTGTATCTCATGAACCGTGATAGCTAGACAGTTGAAATTTTCACATATGATGTATTTCTGTTGCCGCTATAACAACAAATACTAAAAACAAAATAAAATAAATATTTAAAGGGGTTCCCACACAACAAACGGTTTTTTTCGGCGTTTTTGTCTTGTGGTACGGAACCCTTCGTGTACGAGTCCGACTCGCACTTAGCCAGTTTTTTTAATTTCTCCTGGTCTTTTGTTTACTGTTTTCAACTAAAAAACGTTTGTTAACAGGGCCGGAACAGTGGCGGTTGATCTGCCAGAATGTCCAGTCTGTATGGAGACTATGAGCGCACCGATATTCCAATGCCAGTCAGGGCACAGCCTGTGCAACACCTGCACGCAGAACCTGCTTCCGCCGATATGTCCCATCTGCCGTCAGAACCTCACGCAAATGAGGAACTGGCAGTTGGAAGAAATTATTTCCAAGGTAATTTCGACTCTTAAAATGATATGTGCAACCGTGCAGCTAGGCAGCTACTGTTACAAAAGTCTAGTGTCTACACTTTCTGCTCCAAAATATTGTATCAATGTGTAGCCACAAAACATCACACATTGGGTACTTACTTAAATGTAGCTACTGTAATATGTCTACACTTGTGCGGTAAGCACAGGCCTAGATAAGTGCAGGTCTGTTTACCTCTTACCGAAGAGCCTTTTTTTTTAACTTACGGAATGGTTAATGTGCGTAATTTGCCTTTCCCTTGATGACCTCGCGAGGGACGGAAGACGGAAATTAGTTCAAATTTTGAAAATGGAACAGCCGGTCGATTCTGTAAAAATCTCACCGTGAAAACTTAGGTGAAGTTTGTTTTTGCTAGGAATTGACACTATTGACAGCTCACTCCACGCTCACTTCACCTAAGTTTTCACGGTGAGATGGTTACAGAATCGCACTGCTGTTCGCCAATATTATTGTGTATGTCGTCGTTGCGCGTGCAAAAGCCGCTATGTGTTATTTAGTTATTTTCGGTTCTTTATGCAGTTTTAGTCGTTATTTCAATACACACATACTGCATAAACAGCTACCTATGTGATAAGTGCAATATTCAAAGAGTTAAGGAATGTAGCTATGTGATATTCATACATCGAAAGTTCCGTATAAACACGCTAAATGTTATAATTCATATAGCTCAAATAAGTTCACTAAAAACACATAGCGACTTTTGCAGGTGCAACGACGATGTATTTTATTCATTTTACGATTTGGCGGCAAATTGAAAATTGTCTGTGTCACGTCAGCATGAATTTAACGCGAGAAAATTTTCGTACAGTGATTTTATGACTTTCGATGTCATTTAAGTCAACAAGAAAGTTATGATAGACTTCGATTGGCCTTTCACGATGAAGCCCCCATCTCGTGCCACTGTGCGGCGACGACTGAAGATAACATCAGTGTTGTGCGGCGTATGATAGAGACTGACAAAAAAGAGTGACTATCAGCAGATTCGGACAATCTTAGGCATTGGTATGAGTCAAGTGCACAAAATCCTCCATGAACATTTAGCGGTCAGGAAGCTTTCTGACCGGTGGATACCTAATAATTCGACAGAGGCCACACAATCTCCGTCGTGTTGATTGGTGTCGTGAAATGGTTCAAAGATTTAACGGAGGTGATTCAAATGCTGTGCTGTGTTCGACATACTTTCGGACGAAAGCTGGATTTATTGTTATGATCCTGAAACTAAGAGAGTCTGCTGTCTGGGTGTTTTCTTCCGAGGAGTTGTCAACTAAAGTGAAGAGAGGTCGAAGCGTGGGAAAAAAGATGGTGACCTCGTTCTTCTGAAGGACAGGTCATTACGCAACAATTATTTTAGAGGATCAAAAAACAGTTGCTGCAGAGTGGTACACTAACAATATTATTTGCCACTTGTCTTGGAAAAAGTTCGGGAGAAACGACCTCGCAGAAGGATCCTTCTCCTTCACCACGACGCAACGCCTCGCCGCACACCGCCAAGCAAACAATCGACTACTTAGCGACGTCAGACGTGGAATTACTGGGTCACCCGCCCTATAGCCCCGACCTAGCACCTTGCGATTTTTATTTATTTCCGAAAATAAAAGAAAAACTTTGAGGAAAACATTTTATGGACGCCGAGGAAGCAGTGGCTGCGTTTCAAAATGCCGTCGAAGAGGCCCCTCAGGAAGAGTGGGCAAAGTGCTTTTCTCAGTGGTTCAATCGGATGCAGCGATGTATTGATGTAAATAGACACTATTTTGAAAAGATATAATAATACTAATAACTTGCTAGTTTGTTCAGTTTTTTATTTTCTAAGAACTTTGAGTGTCACCCTCGTACCTTTATTTTCATAAGACTATGACGACGTTGTATTTTTCAGAGAAAACCAAAGTGGTCCAGAAGTAAACTATACTTCGGCCATAGATTGTTCATACGGACATAGTTACATTTTTGTAGACGGCTGGTGGGACAAACAGCGAGTCAGTCAGAGATACCAGTCTCTCATCATTCTATTACCTCAAGCTCTGCTCCTCTATTTATTTTGTTTCCCCATCTTTTCCAGGCGAAAGTGCCGTGTCCCAATAAGTCTTCGGGATGTGTCTACACCATGGTGAATGTGGACTTGGAGGAACATCTCAAGGAATGTATTTTCCGAGAAATGGACTGCCCGCTCGGTGTTGTGTTCGGAAAATGTTCCTGGACAGGTAATTATAATATAATTTTGAAAAATTACATCATGCGTACATCGATCACTAATAATGAACTAGATAAATACATATATAACATAAAACAGTCGCCAATTGTATTTACCTGATTCTAGTTGAAATAAATATACTTACCTACGTTAATGTAAATTCAACCTTAAATGCAATACTTAAAGTTTTATTCACAAAGCTATTACGACAGTAGCTCGCTGGTCGACATACATAAAAAAAATTTAACCTTACGCAAAACGTTTTAAAGTCAGAATTACAATGTTCCAAAAAAGAACAATGAATTTTACGACCGAGGGTCACCGCTAGGACAAGGAATGAGTGCAGTCGAATTTTTCAATATTTTTCATTTTACAGCTGATCAACCATATCACTTGTATTTCCCTCCTCATAAAATTTCCATACGGGAGCCTTATATTAAAATTGATTCCTCAGGAGTAAACTCCAATAAAATCTCAAATCTTTAATTTTATTACATCTTAGTCAAAATTAAATAGGTACATAATTATATTAAATATAAATATTTACTTATAGACACAGTAAAAAAGTCACATCACACTTTCCATAAAAAAAAACAATCATAATTACTTTAATAATAATAAAAAACAACAAAATAGCGTCTATTCTCCACAAATGGAACAGAATCAACGCACATAACCCCGAACAATTTAAGTGGGCGTGCGATAATATGATTAATACGTTTAGTAAGTCTACAATTGAGATGCTTAATAACTCCCGCTGTTTATTACGACTTAAAAATGTTTTTACGATGATTTCTTGACAAAATATCAGTATTTACAATACAGTGATAACACATATAATAATGATAATATTAATACTTACGGAAAATATGAAACTCCATCCTTTTTTAGCATCTTGGATGTGTGATCTTTACAGTTTTTAAACGAGCACTAAGGCGTGTTTAGGTACCGTCGTCGGAGCGTTCGAATGCTACAAGATTAAAAGTGCATCCAAATGTTGAATTGGCACTCAATTCATTCGGTGAGGACATTTTTTGCCGCTGATTGTGTATTTAGCTCTTTAATATTAGTGATTGATGCATGGGAATCATAAATGAACGGTAATGGACGAGTTCATAATCAGCCTCTAACGTTCCCAACTTCCCACTGCTGGGACACAGGCCTCCTCTTGGTAAAAAGGAGTGGGCCGTAATCAACAAAGCGGGCACAGTGCGGGTTGGTGGATGTCGCATGTCTTCGAATTTTTGGTCCTAGGACATGCTGGTTTCCTCACGATGTTTTCCTTCACCGTTTTGAGAGCAGTGGAGCCTGACTGGGTTCGAACTCGCGACCTACAACTCTTAAGTCGGAGCCGTTACCACTAGGCCACCACTGGTCTCAATCAAAATGATTGTTCACTGTTGATTGAAAAATGATTGTCACTTATATTTTTATATTTTGTTTACAGGAAAAATAAAGGACATGATGGAACACTTCAAGGATCGTCACGCGTCCCACTGCAATGTCACCACTGATGAGGAAGTTGAACTTACCAACATTGACATAAAAAACGATGATCGTCACTTCTACTTGGTGGCCCAGACCAAGTTCCTGTTCATCATCACTATGAAGATCGACACTCTTCAAAATATGGTGTACTGGACTATTCAGCATATTGGCAGCAAGAAAGCAGCACATGACCATATTTATGAGATACACGTCATGAGCAAGCAGAATCCTAGAAGGAAAGTCGTGTTCACGGAACATTGCTTCAATGATGCTATTAAACCGGAGGAGATCTTCCGTCAAGGGAAATGTGCCGTTCTGCCTTTGGAAGTGTTGGTGCACTACATCAAAGACAAGAAATTGTCGTTCAGATTCTTCATCAAGAGGATTCCGCCAGCGCCGGCCAAGAACAAAAATGACAAGGGTGATAACAAGCCAAACCAGGGACCGGGACCTAAAGGCCCCGGGCCTAAGGGACCTAAAAATGCAGAAGGTAAAAATAAGCAAAATGGAGCTGGGCCCGGTCCCTATCCTAAGGCAAAAAATAAAGCGCAGTCGTAATTTCCACTAACTGTGCCTGCCTATTCCATTAATTCGCTTATATCGTCGAAAAATGGAATTACTTTTACTTTGTATTCTAGATTTTTATGTAACTAGATTGACTTGTTATATTGAGGAGGTCAACATTGGAGTTCAATTCTCGTGATTACGTGCGCCACATAAGGCTTCATAATATGCTACATTATCACTAGTACGTAATGTGTGTATTAAAAGGCTGCCTTTAATGTCCGTTCTACAAGCGATTGCGATACAGTAGGTAGACGCGAGGGGTGGGTACAACCACACACGGGGGTGGGTGCAACCACACACGGCGTCGCGTACACCTTACTTTGCTGGGCTAGTTATTAAATATTCAGCGTTATAAAGCATTTAAGAGACTAGCAATACATTCTGCAGTGATCAGTACCAGAAAAGTATTGTAGTGGGTGTAATTGCCTTGCATTGCCTAACACACTGGGAATTGCAATGTAAAGACATTGCAATTCCCAGTGTGTAACATTTTGACAATTCGACAACATTCATTGCATCATTTACGTTGTCGAGCAGAGTGAAATTTTCAATCATAAAAAGCAATGGATTAGGAATTTGTGTTACGCAATTAGGGTGCAGATCGCCAAGGTAACATTCAAAAGTTGGTAGAACGTCTGTTATGTTGATCACCAAGACCAAGCTCACGATTAAGTTAGCAACAGTTATGTTTGCAACGTCTCATGTGGCACGCTAAGGAACCTTGAATATTTAAAAAACAACCAGTCAATCGATTCAGAGAACGACGATAGGCAGCCGCGATCACGTCGGGCATAAAATGCAGGGAACCTTCATTATATGTTTGAACGTGATATCCGATTGAGTATGTCAGACAAATGAGATACTCATATACACACATGCATGTATTTGGCTTAATAACTATTAAGAAGCCCCTTGTGGTGCGCGAAAAATTAGTTTTGAACTCTTATCAAGACTTTTATCACTAACGATCATTGTAGTTACTCAAACATGCTTGTTTTAATTTTATTAGTCTGTAGGCACCTTTTATGCGTAAGTAGCATTTTCATGTTCATGTAACATAAGACACATGTAACATGTTCATAAGATTATGATTGTAATTTGATGATGGTTCAAATCGTCTTTGTTGCAAGGAGGCCCAAATTATGGATCCAAGTGGACGCGATACGATGTCCTAACTGATGATGACATCATTCGCTTTTATGGAGCCCTATAAAATGGGAAACTCTTAGATGCAGCGCAGACGACAGACTATCCGTGACGGACTTTTTAGTCTGTGAAAATAGAACCTATGCAATTATATGCAGTAACGCACACGACGCGCAAAAAGTCCGGCGCACAAAAAATCCGTGTAATTCGAGCAGACCGCACCGCGCCGGGCCGCGCCGCCGCTCCGCACAAAAAGTCTGTGAAAAAAATAGAACGTTTGCTTCAACGCGCGCTAACGCAGACGGCGCACACTTTAGTCAGCAATCTGCATTTGCTAGGGGTGGACGTAACGCACGCGATCTATTATCATGGCGCCAGAGGTCGATGTAACGATGTTAATTCAAGAAGAGAAGACCAATACACCTCCTCATTGTTGTTTCTGAATGAGTCAAAGCAGGTCTTAAAATAAATAGCAACTCATCAAATGTAGTAACAGACATTTTATACTTAATATTTGAAAAAAAATTCCGGATGTTGTTTCAGAATTGAATGTTTAGTATGGAACTGTCCCTTCAGTAATCTTTCCAAAAGTATAGGATGTACTCAAAATTGTCTTTTTCTTCTTCTTTTTCTGTACTTCATGTACAAAATAATACTTCGCGATCTCTCCACGATTTCCATAGCGTCTACGTCCCTACAGCTCTGCCGACAGAATAATCGAAGATGTGCGTCGTGTGCGTTGAGTCTGTGAAAAATCCGCGACAGACTTTTTGCGCGCCATGCAGACTTTGTGCGCCGCAGACTCGATCGCACAAAAAGTCTGCCGTCTGCGCTGCACCTTAATTGGTTAGTGCTTCTGGACACTAAAATTCATGATCCTGAAGCCAAAATTCAATTTCAGCTCACCACACTCTATATGCATATAAATTTGCTTCAAACCGTTTATTTATGTATAAGTACGTCAGTGCGCGGAAATCAATTAGTGATTAATGGGCCGCTACAAATTAAAAATTAATGGAAAGTGATGTGTTGATTTGTAGGACAAAAAAAATGTTATTATGAAGGGGATTTAGTTTATAGCACATTTATTGTTTCATTTGAATTATTATAAGTAAGTTTATATTATGATTTGGAAACTTTAAGTAAATAAATAAAAATTATACTTACATAAAATAACCTGGTTTTTCTTCCTAGATTTAATTCCTTTAAGGATTAAATCTGTGAATAAATCCTATCTTATATCTTAGTAAAGAAAGCTCTTTTAGCATAATTATCCTGTTTCCACTGATGGGACACAGGGCTCCTCTCTGTGAGAGGGAGTGGGCAAGTAATCCACCATGCAGCCCTGGTGCAGACTGGTGGATAGATCTTTTCCTTGGCGTGTTTGGTGGTAGCTCTTTTACTTGCAGATATTCTAATAATTATTACTTAATATCCCCTTAGCTAGAGAAAAAGAAAAGCTTTTCTATAAATTGTCATTGAAACCCACTTTTAATAATAACAAAGGTATGGTACGACTAGGTATGTGCCAAATTCACATGGATGGCAAGATGACATGGACCATCTTTCCCATCAACTACATAATATACTTAACTACTTACTGAATAAAGCTAGCTTTCCACAAGAGCTGTGTAAAGAAGCAGAAGCGAGAGAAGAAAAAGCAACCAATAGAATTGACCGCCACACATCAAAAACATGCCCTCATCATCAGTCTGTCATGTAGTTGAACCGTGGCGTGCCAGGCACATTTTGGTTTGTAATCTATATATGACTATGGCCAGGGCCGTCCTTTACCCGGCAGTGCAAGGGGTGCGCGGCACCCAGGCGCATGGTCTTAGGGGGCGCAAGCCGATCAGGTCATTACTAATCACTCAATATAACCGCAACGCTCCAGCGCTGTAATCGCACGTCACCGCCTCGAAAAAATTGGTGGAAATCATCTTAAAAATGGAACACAAAAATTACGTTTAATTTCTTTTTGTTGGCAAGGCAGCTTGCGCCCCCAAGCTGATTTTCGCACCCCGGCGCCCAATATGGTTAAGACGGCCCTGACTATGGCGGTCAAAAGGTTAAGTAAAAGTTATTATGCTTTCACAGCTTCTCTTGTACAGTTCTAGTGGAAAGACAGCCATAGGCAGTTTCAATTGTGTATACATAGAGGTTTTCATTCAAATTCAAACTACGGAATAAGTTTTTTTAGTTTTTATTGTCCTTACAGCTAGATGTTCATTTCTTGGCCTTGGCCTCACGTGTGGCTTTCCTTTCTGCGGCGCGGGCGAGCTGCTTTGCGGGTTTAAGGTTACCTTTTTTGCAGAACCTTTGGTTCCTCAGGAACTTGGGGTCCATCTGTAAAAGAAAGATTATTTTGTAATATATTCTTTTGGTTTTGCAAGTTCATAGTTTTGGGTATTATCGTAATTGTTACAATTCTTTTCCTTTTCGAAAATTACTGGAATAAATCAGATAATGAAACTAAGGGGGTTATATCAACTTATCAAGTATGTAGCTTATCTATCCCAGAATAATAATTGTATGCCAGCAAACATTAATGTGGTTGTAAGATTAAGCACAGAATTACAAATCAATAAATCACCTCAGAATAATCAGGATTTTGATTAATTCTGAGTTAACTTAAAGAAGCACACATAAATCCTGAGTGTGAAGGACCAATTCCTTTTTTATTATTTGGTCATTAAAAATTGAGATTTCATAATAATTTGTAACTAGTGCTGTATCATTACAACACATTACCACACACAAGTCTACACACAATTGAGTAAAGTATTACTTTTGTCCTGTACAGTAACTAAAATGTTAGAATAGAGGTCTGTGTATTCCTGGAAAGTTCAACGTTTATTTTGGAATTCACTGAAATCATTTCACTTACGCCAAGGGTAGATTCGTGCCTCTGGTTCCTAGGCTTTTTGATGCCATTCCTATGGGCTTTGCGGTCTGGAATAAAAGAAAGTATCGTTGTATTTACATGTAAACTTAACCACAAAATTTAACACTTCATCAAAGATAGATCATGTTTTTTACGGTACGTACGGGAACATTATCAGTGTAATTCTCTCAGTTTGTAACTCATGTAGGTCGCAGAGTTTCTCATAAAAATATTATCTCTAGGTACTCACTTTGGTTATGATTTGTATGATTCTTTGACTTTGCCATTTTGTCGAATTATGCGTTCTGTGAAAGAAAATAAGTATTCAATTACAACAGTTAACACTTGGTTTCCTTATGTGACGAACAAAACTATTCAAATTCAGTAAGATTTCTCAGATATTTTACGAAATATTTCCAAAACTCTAAACACTAACCTAGAACAGCAAGAGAAAAAGACAAGAGGAAAACAATTTGATAGATTGAATGTTTCGTTATTATTTCCTATTATATCTAAGCATTGGACTGCTAGTATCTCTGTCACACATGGTTATAATTCGATTTGCTATCCTGCTGTCAGACTGTCTAGTTTCTTTGACACAATCTTGGACACATTTGAAAATCTTGAAATCCCTCAACCTGAAACGTTTTAGTTCCGTTACTTGCAGAAAGTATACACACATGTGCACAAAGCATTCGGTCGTTTATAGTTTTTATTTTTCTCTTAATTATGGTTGAGAAAAGCGCGGGAACCTCGAAAGAATAGGCGGCCTTTTTTGATTTCTCGAAAATTATTTTCCAATTTTCTTTAATTTGTACATATTATTTTGTACAATCACTGTTAATAGTTTTTTTTAGTTTGTGTAAATATTAATTAGAGCATTTTTCATACTTGAAAAGCACCTTTTTGTCTAACTTAGGTTTAGGATAATTATGGCTAAGAAAAGAAAAAAAGCTAAACCAGATCCTAGTGGGGAAAATCCTGATGCTGCTCTGGACTCGGCTTCAGACACCAGTGAGTCAGATTATGCAGATTCCTGCAGTGTTGAAGAAAAGCCCGCAGACAAATATGCCCCATATAGAGTTACCGACTACAGTCGCAGGTACCCCGAGGACGCCGCTGCCGGGTATGAATTTATTGTATTTATAGAAAGTACCAATGAAGATCAACCGATTGGACAGCGAGACATGATGTACCTAAGTGGGTGCTTCACCAAATTTGTGAAGGGAATAAAGTACCTGAAAAAGATCAATAAGTATAAAATTGGTGTCGTTTTTGATCGACCGAACCTAGCCAATTCGTTTCTCGATAATGTCACTTTTTTGAGAGAACAATCCATCAAAGCGTCGATTCCGGCAGGGACGACAGAGTTGTCCGGAGTTATAACCTCAGTACCAACAGACATGTCCAACAAAAAAATTTTTAAGGCAATATCAAGTTCAAAAAAAATTATTTGTGTCAGAAGGATAATGAAACAAGTTAGAGTTGGTAGCTCATCTGAATTACAGCCTACCCAAACTGTTGTTATCACTTTCGCTTCTTCTACATCTTTACCAGATTTTGTCCATATTAAAATGTGGCGGCTCTCAGTATTGCCTTATGTTCCACCAGTCAAGCAGTGCTTCCGCTGTCTACGTTTCGGTCATTTAGCTAAATTCTGTAAAAACTCTCAAAGATGCTCAGTATGCACAGAGGGTCATTCCTTCAAGGAATGTTCTGTGCCTACTGAAAATGCTGTTTGTGTTCATTGTAAAGGTAATCATCTGTCCATATCTGGTCAATGTCCCATCAAGAAAAGAAAAATTGCTGAAAGTAAAAATTCTGTAAAAACCCCCTTTTCGGACTTATTTAACAAAGTTAATTTCCCATCTCTGAACAAATCGGAAAATTCGACAGACATTATAAATTTGATGTTGTCTAATAGCACAGCATTGAGTTTGCTGACAGAATCGATTGTTAAATTGATTCAGTTAAATAAAACAAAAAATGAAAGCATTTGTACACAAAGTATAACTTCTGCTATTAAAGAGACTATTCAGGGTAAAAATATTACTATATAAAATTCATTAACAAAGTTTTAAATATTGCACAGTGGAATGCACAAAGTTTGCTAAGTAATAAACTACAGTTTCAACAGTTTCTTTATAATAATGATATACATTTAGCTTTAGTTTCAGAAACATGGTTAAAACCACATATACAATGCAACATTCGTGGTTATACCACAGTCAGGAATGATTGTGGTAATGATCACAATGGTGTTGCAATTTTTATACGTAATGGTATTGAATTTAGATTATTAGATACATATTTTGATGATTCTATTCAAAATATTGCTATCAAAATTAAAATTAATAATAAATACATTTCAGTCGTTAGTTTTTACAGCCCTGGAAATTGCAATCCTTCTTTTCAAAAGAACAAATTTGATTCACTCATAAAGAGTATTCCTAAGCCATTGATAATTGCTGGTGACTTTAATGCTCATCACACTTTTTGGGGTTGTTGTAGTGATGACTCTCGTGGCAGAGCTATAATGGATTCTATGGATGAAAATGACTTGATACTCTTAAATGATGGTCAGCCAACAACTGTAGGGTCTCATCTATGGAGATCAAATGGTCTTGATTTGACAATGGTTTCTTCTCCCTTGGCTTTGTCTTGTGAATGGCAGGTTTATCAGGACTCTTTAGGCAGTTATCATTTGCCTACCATTACAAAATATGTTGTAGATACTGCTGAATATGTGGGTCCTTCCAATGTTTCAAATATTCCTCTTCATAGTAATCTGAAATCAGTAGATTGGAATATTTATAAAGAGATTGTAAATGACATGTTGGCAAATTTTCAATATAATAGTAATTTGAGTCAAATTGATACATATAATAATATGTGTTCAATAATCCTACAGGCAGTTCAAATGTCAGTAATAAATTTTAATAATAACAGAAGTAATTCCACTTGTAATGCTCGTGGATCAAGGAGGAAGCTACCTCTTCCTTGGTGGAATGAGAAGTGTGCTAAAGCTGTGGAAGAATGTAAGCAAGCTTACATCTTATTTAAATCAAATTCTTGTCTAGCAAATTTTATAAGTTTCAAACGTATGCAAGCAAAGAAAAAACGTACTTTACGACAAGAGCGTCGTGCATGTTGGTTAGAGTTTTGTAATTCTATTAATAGGCTCACTTCAATGAGTCAAGTTTGGGCAAAAATGAGGAAGTTCAAAAATGTTTCTTCAAATGGCAGTTTGTTTTCTAGTTGTGAATGGATCACTCAGTTTCTACATAAGTATACTCCTGATACAGTTCAAAATAGTTTCACCATTAGTCATGATACTTTCGAAAATTGCAGTAATAATTTCATGGTGGAAACCTTTTCTATTGAAGAACTAAAATCTGCTTTGAGATCAAGAAGAGATTCAGCATGTGGTTTAGACTGGCTCTCATACAAAATGTTCAAATTATTAAATTCACATAGTTTACTTATTTTTTTAAATATTCTGAATTCACTTTGGCATTGTTCTATTATTCCAGAGGGTTGGAAAACTGATTGTTTAGTACCTATCCTAAAACAGGGTAAAGATCCTAGTGTAGCTGACTCATATCGTCCTATTACTTTAAGCTCATGTGTTGGTAAAATATTTGAACAGCTTCTAAAACAACGTTTGATATTTTATATTGAAAGTAATTGTCTACTACCTTACAATCAGTTTGGCTTTCGTTGTGGTCGTTCTGCTCGGGAAAGTTTAAGTCATTTATTTCTGGATATCCATGATGCTCTAGCTGATAATAAGATTTTAGGATGTGTTTTCTTTGATATTGTTGGGGCTTTTAATAATGTAGATTTAAGTACACTGTCATCCATCCTTCTCTCACTTCAGGTTCCTGGAAAAATTGTAAGTTGGATTTTTGAGTTTTTAAATGGGCGTAAATTGTATGTTAAAGTAAATAATCAATTACTAGGACCTAGGTATACTTATAGAGGAGTTTCTCAAGGAGGGATATTGAGTCCTTTACTATTTATTTTATATATTTATAAATTAAATGCTGTCTTAGGTAGTGATGTTTGTAATTTACAATTTGCTGATGATTTGGTGGTATACTGTTCAGGAGAAAACCTTTATAGCATTGAAACTAAACTCAATGTTGCCCTCCGAAAATTGGGACATTATTTTGAATGTCTCAGTTTGGAGGTCAGCAATGAAAAAAGTAAGGTTGTTGTCTTTTCAAAAAATTTTGTTAGGTCTAGTAGCATCAAAATTTATTACAATAAAAGCCTTATGTCAGTGGATAGTTCAATAAAATTTTTAGGTGTTATTTTTCTCAACAATTTTAAATGGAATACATATGTTGATTACTTAGCAAATAGAGCATTAAAAGCTTGCAATATTTTAAAATCTCTTGCAGGCACATATTGGGGTGCTGATCCAGGGATTTTACTGATTTTATATAAGTCTTTAGTAAGAAGTCACTTTGAATATGCATTTTTTTGTTATAGTGGGGTACAAAAACTAGTAGAAAAAATAGAGAAAATACAAAATAGGTGCTTACGTGTTATTTTGGGAGCTATGTGTTCGACACCTATAGTGTCAATGCAGGTAGAATGTAATTTGCCTCCACTAATGATTAGATTCAATTATCTCAGAACAAAATTCTTCTTCAAGATTTTTTCTATTAGTGATCATCCTCTTCTACTGAAGTTGCAAAAAGCTATTGATATGGACAACATTGATCCACCTTTTCTAGTACAGGGCTTATCTGAAATTTTAAATTATTATTCTGATCAAAATTTCTTTTCTAGTTCCATCTGGCCTTGTTACTTATATTCCTATGAATCCAAGTATTGTCCATTTACAATAATAATTAATGAGTCTTTGAAGTTTAAAGAGGATGTTTACAGAATGCTCGAAGAATGGAATGGTTACAATCAATTGTACACAGATGGCTCTAAAAATGATAATGCTGTATCTATGGCTATTTATGACATTCAGGCTCGAAGCGGGTTTGGAAATAGGTTGTCTTCAGTAGCAACAGTGTATACAGCAGAGGCTATGGCTATACTTAGCGCTTTAGAGTATATTGGGTCTAAGCAAGAAAATAAATGGATCATTATCACTGATAGTATGAGTGTATTGAGAGCACTAGAAAATCCCAGTTGTAATGCAAAAACTAGTAACATAATTTATAATATCAGAGAAAAATATAACAATTTACATAAATCCAAAGATATTGTCCTTTTTTGGACTCCTTCACACATTGGGGTAGTTGGAAATGAACAAGTTGATTACCTGGCTAAATCCATTGTTAATCATCATCAGGCATGTCCAATTTTGAATAATCCTGTTCCAAATTCAGACGCTTTATCTCATTTCAAATCCAAATTGGTACGAGAATTTCACAATTCATGGCAGGAAATAGTTCAGACCAAAGGAAAGTGGTTAGCTGAAATCAAAACAAAAATTTCTCCTCCTTGGTTTATAGGAGGAAATATCTATCGGGGCAGAAAATTTTATACAACGATTTGTCGTTTACGACTAGGTCATTGTCGATTTAATGCACATTTGTTTAGAATTGGTATTCTGTCTTCCCCAAATTGCGATCATTGTAATTCTGCTATACAAACATTGGATCATATTGTATTTGACTGTCCCAATTTTGCTCTTCAAAGGATCATTCTAATTGATCGTCTTCTTGCTGTATATAAAAACGCTGAAGATATCCCGCGCTCGCTTCAGCAACTTTTGAAGAAAAAAGATTGTTTTTTACCAATTTATGATTATATTGTATCAACTGTTGACGAAATTTGAATATGACAACTAATGACAAGTGTAGTCAACTTCAACTTCAACTCTTGATTAATGGCTTTTGTGGAATAAACACCACAATTTTGCCAATTTCACGTACTTAGAATGATAGACCATCAAACGAAGGAGATTGTACAGTGAAAAGAAATTTGGACGGTGAAAATGAAAAATGTGAAAATAGTATACGAACTGGATTGATACTGATTTGATTTTCAACGCAGGAGTAGCCACAGACTACTAATGGGCATTTTTTTTTTAAAGCTGACACAAAATGAGGAAGATAATAGAAATAATTATATTCAAATAAATATGTAATGATTTACAGCTTTATTTTATTAGATTAGAGCCATAATTAGAGCTAATAGAGAGGATTTGGGAAAGTTTTTGGGCAACGTGGGGCGGTAAGTTTGAATTATTACGGGAAACCAGACTAATAAAAAGAGACAAAAGTAATTCCAGAAGATTATCCTCTTGAGGAGAACTTGAAGAGGGAAGATTCTGAGAAGAAAGGGCAAAACCGTTGGGAAGAGATGAGGGTTCATCAGCAACAATGGAATGGTGGGCAGCCTTGTCATATGATTTACCTAAGGGTGCTTTGGGACGAGGAGAAGAGAAGACAGTTTTACTGTAAGATACAGAAGGAGGAAGACTGGAAAGACTAGGATCCGGTTGCGAAGAATAGAAAGTAGACTGAGAAGGAGAAACATTTTGAGAAACCTCGGAGTATAATTTTGAAACTTTAGGATGAGACCTTGATGCCTCTTCATATGAAAGGTTTTCTTGTGCCATGCGAAGCTTAATGGATTTCTGTCTCCCCAGCTCAGGACAATTACCACTAAAAGCAAAATGATTACCCAAACAGTGAATACAGGAAGCGCTAGACTCAATAACTTCACAACTGTCACCGGAGTGAGGTTGCGAACATCGATAACATCTTGGCTTAGACCGGCATTGAACTTTCACATGGCCAAAGCGACAACAATTTTGGCATTGGATAGTGGGGTATTGATAAACCTCAACGGGCAAAGAAGTATGGTATGAAAAAATCCTTAGAGGAAGGACTTGGCCTTGGAATGTAATAACTATAGTTTGGGTAGGGACCCAAGTGGACTTACCGTCCTCTCGTAACTTACGATTAAGCCTGCGAGCTTTTAAAATAATTCCACACCCATCAGGGAGGACCACAGACTCAACAAACTCATCCATCGACATGTCAACTGGCACATGACGAACAATACCCATTTTTGTAATATTGTAGGAAGGGATAGTTACCTCATATTTATATGATTGTAGAATAGGGTTGTCCAGAAACTTGTTGGCCGCAACACCAGACGTGAACTCGACCGAGATCTTATTCCTGCCTACTCTTTTCACCCCATCAGTACTTATATTACTAATTTTATTGGAATATAGAAATTTACCAAACTTAATAGGACGAATAGTCGTCCCAGCTGAAGGATCCGGTTCGGATCTTGAAACGTGGACAATATATGGGCCTTTGTCTAAGGCATTATACGCTTTTACGCCCACCACTAGATTCGGGTGGACATAAATTGTTTGGATAGATGCAACGGCCATCTCCTTATCTATTATTGTTTTTTTTGCAAAAACCACATCATTTGTTTTTTCTGCGTCAACCAACCTACGCTTACCATACAATGAAATGGGGTCTGGAGGGTCAGGGGGATCAGGTGGAGGATGAGGGTCCATACTGGACAGCCAGCGGATATTCCTGCGCAGAAAAGAAGGAAAATTAATTATATCTAAACCTAAAATCCACTAAAAGAAAAAATTTAATCTCTCTGACACGTGTGACAGCTATCGCGTTCAGAATCCGAAAAAGTGTAGTCGGATTGACACTTTTTGACATGGATAATGACATAATGTTTTGACAAACAAAGATTATGAGAAATATTAAATATGAAAAAGAAGACTTGGCTCCGGCGTAATAAATGGTACTGAAGTTGAATATTATTGATAGAGGACTTGGCTTCGGCCTGACAAACTTATTAGATTTTGAAAATGAATAAAGAAGACTTGGCTTTGGCCTAACTACTGGATATTGAAGACATTAAAACAAGAAGACTTGGCTTAGGCCTGACCTTTGGATACTGAAGACATTGAAAAAGAAGACTTGGCTTCAGCCTAATTATTATTGAAGACATTGAGAATTAAAGAAGACGTGGTCTAATATTGCCACATTAGAAAAGAGGAAAAAAATCCGACATGGCTGTATGGGCTCAGTTCCCCTTGCCTGTCCCAGAAAGGGACAAAGTGAACCAAAAAAAAAAAAATAATTATGGTTGAATGACACCAATGTGGCGACGCTGTAGTAGTGGAGTCACTGACCTGTATTATACAAGTACTGTATGATAGAGGGAGGTCAGTGAGTGGAGTGGACTTCTATAACTGCAGACTGAAATGAAGATGACGGGACCTTACATAATCAACTTGAATAAAAGTCATAGGCGTATTTTGTAGGTCTAAGAATTTAGGTACTTAATAAAAAATGTATTGCTATTTTCTTCTTCATCTCTTGTAATGACTCATATTGTCTACGTAGTGTTGAAGCTGTACGGGCACAAGATAAAGTACGGGCGTGGTCTTCCACGTGCCGGCTGTGCCCGTACAGAAATACAGTTTTTTTTATTATTCTTTTTAGCTTGCCTAGAGCCCCAAAAACCTTTGTTTCCAAACCCATATGTTTAAAAAAAACTATAAGTGATATCAACTGTCAAGTGACGAAACACGAACATGATTCGTTCCAGTTTACAAATATTGAATCTTTAGCGTATAAATCAATTGACTACTTTTTCTACCACGAACATTGTTTCGCAATTGAGAGAGAAACTCTGCACTTCATGTTTATAATTAACTTATATTTACCCGAACATTTAAAACATGTGTCGTGTTGTCTGAGAGCTGTCTTGTTCAATATAATTAAATCGAAAGGAAATATTACAGTAATTTAACTGAAACTGACTAATTAAATTCATAGCAAATCACAATGGTGGTGTTGGAGGGTGATTCCGGAGATGCCAAACTTTTATCTTCCGAAGAAACTGAAAAAGAAGAAGTCAAATCTCCAAGACTTTTAACATTAGAAAGTATCCTTTGAATTTAAAAAAATAATTTATTTGTTGACTATATTTATTTCGAATATACATAGCCTGCTCTGAAATTATTATAATGAGGCACAGAGCACAGTATGTTATCAATAGGTATCATAATCCTCTTATCTTTTATGTCAAAAATATGTAACTTCAACTGTTTCAAGGTACCTACTCTTGCATTTTAATTTAATTTAATGTAAGTAATATGAATATCATAAACATAACGTATTTCAGTGGGCCACATAATTTTTTCATTACACATTTGTGTTTGGATTCCAACCCTATGAGTTATACAGACTGGTCATACAATATGTTACCAAACTACCTACTTAGCTAGTGTAGCAGTTTCTATTACATACATTCCAGTTTGTTCAAACTGCATTATTGAAATTATTTTTTCCAGCTAGAATACAAAGCTGTCTAGCTAAAACTTCAATTGTGACCTTTTTTTTGTATACATCTTTTGCAGGAGGTCCTCAATAAATACATTAGGTTGCTTAGGACTAAAACATTTAAATACATCATCATCATCCTGCCCTAAATCATTGATTTAGTAGTACTATCATTTTCTCTCTTAATTTTAACATAATATGCTCATTTTGCATATGCTCTTATCGCTATTTATTTGGGGTCGGCACAACATGTCTTTTTTATACTTCTCTATTAGTCGTAATACGCACAACGGATCGAATGGGAGTCTAAGTGCGGAAAAGGGAGTCCCCTAATCATCATATTAGTCGTAATCTCGGCAGTCACCCTCTTTCTGGCCATATCATCATTCACACAGTCAATCCATTGTTTCTTTGGTCTTCCCGTACTCTTATAGCCATCAACGTTTATACTCAAAACCTAAAATATGTATTCCGTTATCATCATCATCATCATCCTAAAATATGTATTCCGCTATCATCATCATCCAACTATGTTGGGGTCGGCCTTTTTCCAACTATGTTGGGGTCGGCTATATGTATTCCATTATATGCCAAAATATTATTTCTTAACCAAAAATCAGTTTTCCGTATCACGAAGGATGCTCAACAACAACATGGTCTTCGCCATGGTGACTACCAGCGCTACCGAGGATATTGTTCAAGGCGCCTCAGGAGACTGCGCAAAGTACTCAAAATACCGCAGGTTTGTACATTTTAATTCTTTGCTTAGGGAATTCAGTGTGAAAACCGACACTATAATTAGTATCTGATAGACCAGAGCTTTTTAAATAAGCTCATGGTAAAAAAAAATGCTTCGACTACATCAGTTTAACGAGTAATGAGTATTCTCTTATTTATTATAACAGCTTAAACCATCCATTCAGCCCAGCATCATAAGCATATAGCATTGCAAAGAAAAAGTTGTAAAAATATAAAAACACATTGGTTTGTGTTATAAGTAAAGTTTTAACAATTTAGAACAGTCTTAAAGCCCTTCCACAGGGGAAGGGCTGTACACAGTCTAGAGCCGTTCCTCCTCCATATAAAAAATCATATATCCTCCGTAGTTGGGTAAAAACAAGACTTGACTCCCCCCTCAAATTGTCTTCCTCAGTAAATGAACAACAACTACTAACTCTCTTCCCCAGGGCGACAGACGCCACTACCGTCGTCGTGATGTCACGACCGTTCACCTGACGGCGACGTCTGCCGAGAGCCGTTTGCTTTGCGTGCCGCTACTGCAGTCCGAGAGGGCTTGGGCGCACGCCATGCAGCTGCGGCAGGAGGCCAACACCGAGCCACGGAAGAAGTTCCATCTGGTCGCAAGGCTGAAGAAGGCGTATGCTCATGCGCAGACGCTGTTGCAGTTGTGTGAGGTGATTATAGATAGAATTTAATATTGTTTAATGGTGTTAATATAAATGATAGACATTGTTTAAGAGGGCCACAAAAAGTTGGCGATTTTATGAAAGCTTTAATATTAGGCCCCTCATCATCATCATCATGCCCTTATCCAACTTTATTTGGGATTGGGGCAGACCAACATGCTGTTCTTCTACCAAGCATCTCTGTCACCCGTAATATTAGTCAGAATTCTTATTACTTCGGTTATGAGCAATTTTGGATTGAGAAAGTGCTTACATGTGTATGGGATTAGAAAACCTTTCGAACAATTTCAAACTACATAAAGTAGGAGCAGGCAACGAATGTTTCGCTCCGCTGCAAATTGTCACTAAACTGCTTTCTAAAATGAACCTCATGACGTTGTTAGCAAAGCGGAGTTTGCGATGCGCTTACGTATCATGACTCATACTAACAAGTCAACTTGCTCCTATACTTTTGCATAAGATTTATATTTGGCCTGCGCAAATATGATCACATATCAGAATTTCGTACAAAGCTCAAGTGGCTTCCTATACGTCTTCGCCGGAATTCTCATATCTTGTTTCAGCTCTACAGTATTTTGTTTAATCCTAAAACCCCCACTTATCTTAAAGAACGTTTCAAGTTCCTTCATGACACACATAATAGATATCCGAGGTCATCGGAAAACCTGAGACTAGAGATGCCGATGCATTCCACCAGTTTTTATGACAAATCTTTTACTGTTCAAGCAGTACGGTTATGGAATGACTTGCCCGTGTCGGTAAGGCGTGCTCAATCTTTGTCCACATTTAAAATTATGGTAAAAAAGCACTTCCTCTCTCCTTAAACACCATTATTATATTTTCTCTGCTCCTGTTTCATGTTTATTATTATATGGATATATGTATTTATATGTATGTGTATATATTTATTTAGATTAGTATAATATACTATATGTATGTATTTATTGTATTATGCAAATGCTACACCGCGGACTACCTACAGTATTTGTCTGTCCTTCCCCTTTTTAAATCCATCCTAAGGTTGTCTTTAAAAGATCGCTCTTAGCGATAAGACCGCCCATTGTGTCACCCTTTGTACAGTTTCTATATTTATGTCTGTAATTTATATGGTGTACATAATAAAGAGTATTCTATTCTATTCTATACTATTGCTAGTGAACCACATTTAAAAACGAATCTTCTTTGACAGCAAAACTGAGTTTGAATTGCGCTCACATATCAGGAGGCGGGTGCGTACGTGACGCCGCTCATACTAACAGATCAAGTTCTTCCTTTCATATTGCCAGTGAAGCTCATTAAAAAATGAACCTTATTTCTTTGTTAGCAAAGCGGAGTTTGCGATGCGCGCACGCAGCTGGAGGCAGGCGCGTACGCGGCGTGGCTGAGCGGTGCGTTGCTGGTGGAGCTGCAACAGTGGCGCCCCGCCGCGGAGGCGCTGCATCGAGCGCAGATTGTGCTTGAGAAGTTGTGTGCAGCGCTGCCTGAAGATGAGCGCATGGTTTATAAACAGAAGGTACGGTATTTTTATTTCATGTACCTATAGTACAGTCTTGAACGAATCATGTGCTATTTTGTCAGTGTCTGTCTTATGGAGTGTTAAAACTAACATTTTCCCATTGAAAAAACAAGGTAGTTTCTATTTATTGTTTTTGACACTTCCATCTCCCTCTCACACTCAACTGATGACTCAATACTGGTAGTATTAGTAAGCAGTGCTTTATTGATATAATCTCTGCTCAATATTTTATTTTATAAAAGATTATTACAATTTGTAGTTCATAAACATTTGCAACTAAGGAATTTTAGTCTTGCCAACGAAAATCATTATAGCAAAT
The DNA here is from genome assembly GCA_963855955.1 of Luperina nickerlii. Lineage (NCBI taxonomy): Eukaryota > Metazoa > Arthropoda > Insecta > Lepidoptera > Noctuidae > Luperina > Luperina nickerlii. The sequence goes on from OY979665.1 coordinate 8,977,993, forward strand.
GTAAATGAAATCAATCTAGCATTATGTTACCTATCTCTTTGTTCTTTTTCGTCTCTTTCTCTCATAAACAAGACGCGTATAACTTTATTTATACAGGCAGAAGAATTGAAGCCCAGTCTCCGTTACTGCGCATACAACATCGGCGACGAGTCTGCTGCTGGCGACCTTATGGCCATGCGCGGACAGGGGCTCATCGACAATTTGGACACGCTCATGGCGCAAGCTAAGTCAGTGCACTTTTATTCATCTTCACGATGGATGCTCTTAAGAGTAAACTAGTCGCGAGCTCGAACTTACTTATGGTCGTGGCCAAAAAGCACGCTGAATCACCTGGCTTCGTGTCCGACAGAGCTAGTATCAGTGATGAGCAGTTAAATGCTAGTCTACATGCACAACGTCTAGTTTTCACGCACAGAAACACCGTTCCGAACTGATAGGCGCGTAAAAAATTTCGAAAAGTGCTTTGGAAAATCGAGTTTTATGAAAAAACAACTGCATAAATAAAGTTTATTGAATTCTTCGATAACTAAGCTTTGTGGATACGGACTTGGTTTTGAAGATTTAACAGTTCTTTTTTTACTTATTTACACCCAAAGTTGCGTTAAAAATAGCGAGAAAAACAAATCTTTGTTGGCTCATAACTTTTTAATGGCTTTTTATTTTACTATTCTGGGTCAGTACAGACAATAGTAGATTGTTGCATCAAGCGCAAAGTGAGTTATTAATGCATCAGAGTTACACTAAGTTAACACGAGTGATTTAATTACTCACTTTAGCAAGGTGCGTAATCTACTTTTCTTTCAACTACCAATCTACCTACCGTGATAAAAATACCTACTCAAAATAAAAACTCAAGTTAATGAAAACAAAGTTTTCCTAAGTTTTTAAATATTTATCCCGCGACTTTTGCGGCAAAAAGTTATTAACAATTTCATTTGCAGCTGTTTTTATACTTTCTGGAGTTGCATTCATATCGCTATTTCCATTTTTTAAATATTTTCTTGCTAAATATAAAGTATCAAAGTTTCACAATGGTATATAATGCGCGCCATTTGTTTTTTTTTCTTTTCACCAAGTCTGTTTTATTCAGCCGTTTTTTTTATTTTCAGCCAGTATCTTTTTGATCTAATGCATACATTTTATATTAAACTTAATAGGAGATATTAAACATCTGTGGTAAATTTAAATCTAAATAAAAAATAAAAAACAGTGCATTAATGCAGTTTTTTATTTTTTATTATAACTGTGCAACCATGAGATTTCATACAACATTTCTGCACAGTTTTGGTTCTAAGCAAAAAATACGTCCTTTGTGATTGGTTTTGTAGTGATTAATAATAACATTACTACGTAGTTAAAAGAAAAAATAATAATAAGTCAAAACGATATCATGTTTAACTTTGGATGCACAATGTCAAACAGTAGAGTAATACTCTCCCGAAATTTGTATTGAAAAAATATCGACTAGTGACACCTTAAGTAACACGCGGAAAAAATGTTCCTGAATCACATTTTAACAAACGACCTATTATAGAACTGCAAAAAAGAAACTGAAACTAAATAAACTTAATTTCGCTGTCTACCATAGAGCATCCACTTTAAAGGCGCCGTGAATTTCTGAGGGACCCTAAGCTGCATCAAAATTTCTTATTTTTTGGATTGAGAAAATAAAAATAAACAAAGGATGTCTAACTCCAGGCTATGTGTACGATTGCCGTTTTTATTCACATTAACTCAGAAAACCGACCTTACTACTGCTGCGTAATAAAAGTCTGTCAAAGTTGAACTATCAGCACATGTGGTTGACTAATAAACAGGGGGCCTAGTGCCTTCGCAGTAATCAATTTGTGTCTGCATTTAACACGCACTTATTCATTTGTGTACATATTTTTTCAGAGAGTCCCGCTCTGGCGTGATGCATGAAGTGGAATGGCGCGGTCGTAAAGTGTCTGTGAGGCCCGAGAAAGTGCGGTTGTTCCTCATCGCGTTGCAAGATCTAGAGAAGTCCGTCGCCAAAGCAGAGACCGTACAGGCCAAGATCGATATCCTCGAGAACATTCTCATGGATTGCAAGGACGCTATTTCAGCGATCAAAGATGAGATCAAAACTGATCCGAAGTTGAAGACAGCTTCTGAGACGCAGATGTCTGGCATCAACTATTTGCTGTCGTACTTGATGTATGTGCGTCTGATGCGTACGGTCGACAGGAACAATTTGCTAGTCCAACAAGCGGAGGAGGCTCGCAAGAACAACATACAAATCGACGGAAAGAAGGTCCGTCCACAGGACTTGACTAGGCTCTACGAGATCATCCTGCAGAACTTCACCGAATTGCAGCAACTACCCGGATTCGAAACTGACGCCGCTTACCAGCAAGAAATAGAAACACTGACGAAGGCATACCGCGCGTTCCGTTGCTACTATATCGCCCAAGTGCTGACTGGGCTGCGTCGCTTTAGAGAGGCTCTCGCTATGTTAGAACGATGCAGCAACTACTCTGCCGAATCATTAGGCAAAAAGCTTGACGACAAACAACTGGTGGCAAAGTTGCAATCGTTGAAAAAGGACATCGAAAGCTGCAAATTCGAAGTCCATGCCGACTCCGTTCTTGAAGACGATGAAGACCAGGACGAAGATACGAAGTATTCTTCTGGCAAGTATAAAGACAAGAAACCTCTGGTGGACCGCTTGGACGAGTACCGAGAGGACACTCAAGTCCTGACTAAGAACCCGAATATCTACAAAATGCCTCCGTCTATGGAAGCCATTCCTTGCAAGCCGTTATTCTTCGACTTGGCTTGTAACTTCGTGGAGTTTCCGAACTTGGACGATAAGACCGGCACAGCTGACAATAAGAAGCAAGGCGCAGGCCTTACGGGACTGGTCAAGGGTTTCTTGGGATGGGGCAAAAGCGACAAGTAAAAAAGCATTTAAATATACACATTTTCATGGGTTTTACTAGTACCAGGATTTGTTTTTGATGGTTCAAATTATATACATCTCTATACTAGTCACTGTTTTATTTTGTAATAAGTCTCAGTGACCCTCATCTATAGTCATGACGTTGCTGTCTGGTTCGTAATCATGGTCGATCGTCCGCGTCTTAACAATTTCTTTATAGATGAAAGCGGATTTCCTCGGGGTTCGTGTGCGTTCGGGATCGTCAAAGTTGACTTCGTATAAGCCGAAACGTTCCCTGTAAAGATAAAGTCTAATTTAGCAATACCCCATTCCGGTTGTTTACCAAATTATTTGGGGTCGGCAGCTATATCAACTTTCAAAAAATATATAATAATAATTTTTTGGTCTGCTCTTTTCTTTTAGCCACATTTATATTTAATTCATATCTTGCCACAGCACCCTCATAAAATAAGGTCTATAGGAAAAAAATGCACTTACGTGTATCCAGCCATCCACTCAAAGTTGTCCATTAAACTCCATGCAAAGTATCCCTTGAGGTTGATCCCTTCGTCCATAGCATCTAAGGCGCTTTCTAACGCAGCCCTATAGTAAGCTACCCGACCTTCATCTTCAATACCCTCATAAGTAGACCAACCGTTTTCAGTTATATAGATCGGCACATCGCCATATCTTTCTTGTATGCTTTTCAGAACGATGTAAACACTGTTTGGCATTTGCTGGGGACAAAAATAATTCTTCGGTTATGTATAAAAATATGGATGCATTTCTGTTTACAACGCCATTCGATAACATAACATAATACCACGTCTGTAGACCCCGAAGGGTCAGAGCTGCGGGTCATTTGAATTTGAAAATATAATAAAAATGATATGGGTCCCGCCTGCTTCCAACTTTTATTTAATTTAAAATGGGCTTATTTTTAGTTTTTTTTTTAACTCAAGTTTTTTACCGCAGTCGGGTTTTTATTTCCAGTTTACAAATGATAAAGATTTCGCAGACGATTTAGTTCTTGGTACGTGTTTTTTTACGATTTGTCACTTCGAATTACGTTTAACCATACAAGTTGTAACTATATTTTTTTTGTTATAGCATTTTAAAACTCTTTATACCCCACTCGATAGGTATTGAAAAAAAAAACTTTTTTGAAGACATAATTATGGCGCCATAAATCGGCCATTTTAATTTTTTTCAATTTTGATATACCCAGTGTCACTCTCACAATTAAGACGAATCTAACGACACCTCTCATGCTGAAATCGATCAAGCCGCTTAGTTACAGAGCGTGCCAAAGAAATATACATACATAATAGTTTTACATATGTACATACATTCGAAAAACATAACCCTCCTTGTGGCGCAGTCGGGTAATTATCTAAAACTGCCTCGTTAGTCTAATCAATGGTCGCAAGCGATACTGAGCTTGAGGTCCTGGGTTCGATTCCCATCTCGGGCAAGTGTTATTAGGTTTTCCCGTCAAGGATTTCTCAGTAGCAGACCGGAGTTTGGACGTGTGCCCGGTTAATCACAATAAGCTCGCCCCCTAACTCAAAGCATTTATTTCAATTATTAAAACATTTACAGGCAATTTAGAATTGTCAAGAACGAATTCTTGACAATTCTAAATTGCCTGTAAATGTTAGTCAGAAAATCAACAATCTACAAATAAAATAATTAAAGATAAGCTGAGACAGCTAATGTGGGTGTACTATAGGCACACCCACAGAGTACATTATACATAAATATAGGGGTAGGCACACCTCTACCTACCCTTCGGGAAACACGGTGTGATGTTATGTAGTAAATATTATGATTACGATAACGTAATACCTACTACTAGTTGATTCTGTTCAATATGATAAGATTGATAGATAAACCAAAAAAAATAAAACCTTTATCTATTTTTTGTTAGATCTAAGTACATTCTATGAAGCTGTGTTACCATTATCACATTTCCAAAATGTCATGAGAATCTCTAAAGTGCTTATTCCACTTGGCTGATTTTTTCGTCTATGTATTCAGACAAGTGCAATCGTACGTAAGTTGCATTCTAAAATTGATAACTTGGAATCCCCTTTTTCAGAGTTCGCAAAAAGTAGACGTCTTAGCTCAAAAATAATGAAACGATCATCTCCCACTGGGATATTTGTACACTTGTACAGGTTATAAAATGAGGACCTTTAATTGAGCTTCGGGGAATGTATTGCAAAAACAAAACCATTTACCACAACATACTTACTTGCAGCCAAAAGGAAGCGGCTTGTGGCCAATCATCTGGTTTCATCTGTGCGACTTCTATATCATCCATGGTTGACGGTACAGGAAACTGTGACGTAAACAGCGAGGCAGATGTAAAGGCACCCGAATAATGGTTGACGCCGAAGAAGTCGCTCGTGCCTCGAATGTAGGCCTTCTCTTCCTCAGTGAAGTCTGATAATCGAGATCTAGGGAAGCCCTGCGCTGCGCTCTTTTTAGCTACAAGCTCTAAAAGGTCTTTCGGAAACCCTCCGTCTTTTGAGAAGATTGGATCTGTGTATACAGCCCACTGGAAATAGAAAATCTCATAAAGTAAGCGACATTTTTACGAAAATGGGATATTTTTACATTTTACAATTTTATGCCATAGAAGTTTGGGCTAGGCATCAAACACGCCAATATTGGAAGGTCACTGAAGTTCCTTTCTTAACATACCTGCGATTGCCTAAATAATTCCACAGCATAAGCATCTTGTTCGGAATCAGTAAGAGGTACAGTAGAGTCCATTGCTATCGTATAGCCAAGCACTCCGCCTTGTGTAGGCCTGAACTCATCATTATAAATATGATACGCTTTAGCATGCGCGAGAGCAAGATTCTTAGCGCAGATATATTCGCCGATACCCGTGAAGTTTAACCTCGGAGCTTTTGAATCGGAACCATAACCTTCATAACAGATTTGTCCTCCTTCATTGAAGGTGATAAAATTCTTAACCCTATCACCAAACCGTTCATAAACCACTCGGGCGTAGTCAGCAAACCAGTCTATTACAAGAGGATTAAGGAACCCGCCCATTTCTTGAAGTTTTTGCGGCAAGTCCCAGTGGTATAACGTAACCATGGGCTCAATGTTGTATTTCAGTACTTCGTCGATTACTTTGTTGTAGTACGCAATTCCTTCTTCGTTGACGTGGTTCGCGAGGCCATTGGGTAATATCCTGGACCACGCTAACGAGAAGCGGTAGGCGTCGATGCCTAACTCTCTCATCATCTCGACGTCTCGCTCATACTTGTGGTAAGAATCGCATGCTACGTCACCAGTACTCTGGTCTGCGATTGCACCTGGATTAGTGTGAGTCAAATAATCCCAGATGTTTTCACTTTTACCTAAAATAATTCAACCAAAAATAAATCATGTGTAATGGGTAGAAGTTCAAATTAAATGTCCATTGCTTATGTACCATCTTTATCCCATGCTCCTTCAATTTGATAAGCTGCCGTGCTGGTTCCAAAGACGAAGTCTTTCGGAAAATTTCTGCTCTGCTTTACAGCGACTCCCCATGTCAGTGCTATTGTAGAACTATAAGAAAATAGTATACAAGCTGAGTATATACTTATAACAAAGTTTGTTTGAAAGCGCTAATTTCTGGAACTATAGTAGAAAATGAGAAATTATTTTTGCATTTGATAACCCAGTTATTGAGGAAGGCTGCTACTCAACATCACGCTAGGACTCTCAAAAGTGGAGCAAAAAGACGATGCGATGCGATGGGTTGGGGGAACGAGAAATTTCAAGCGGACGAAGTCGCGGGCAAAAGCTAGTTATAAATATGTCAGAAGTACAGACGCCAGCACATCAAGCTACCAAAAACTGTCAAATTTTCCCAAACTTTGAACCTTATACTATAGCGATAAAGTTGAAAATCTATTTCATAAATATTTTGATAGATTGTAGTAGGTTGATGTGCTGGCGTCTGTACAATAGAATTTAAACGCTTTTAGCTGCAGACTGCAGCAACAAATGACCGATTATTGTTTACTATCCAGGCGTAAGCGCAGCTTACAGTAATGCAAATAATAATGGAACCTACTCCGAAATAGTATGAGGCTACAGCCGGTCGATTCTGTAAAAATCTCACCGTGAAAACTTAGGTGAAGTGAGTTTGTTTTTGCTAGGAATTGACACTATTGACAGCTCACTCCATGCTCACTTTACCTAATATAAGTTGTCACGGTGAGATAGTTACAGAATCGCAGTGCAGCAGGATATAGACTTGCATACACAGAAAATCATTACGCTTGAATTATTACATTATCAGTGTAGTCGGGTAAAGACGTAAAATAAAATAATAACAACTTACCACAAAAATAACAGAAGTAACTTCATACTGTTGTGCTGTTCAAAGATGAGACCACCCGCGGGAAGTATTCAATTTATAGAGGCCTCTTTTAATCATATCTTTATTATAGGGTTGCCAACAATTCTTCGTACCTACTTTTCAAACTAAGCTATAAAAATATACTTAGTATTTTATGGAAAAATCAAAAAATAGACAAAGATTTATATATTTTTACCACCAATTACAGAAATTAAAGACAGTTTATATTAAAAAAAATGAAATATGATATATTTTATATATATTCTTTTTTATTTTTCACTTACCTATATATATTTCTCAGATATATTTGTTACTTATTTATTTTTATAAAAACAATATTTTTTTGCACTTTTGCATTTTTTGTCTAAAATAATAGTGTCATTTACCTATGCTTTATCATATCAATTCTTAAAATAATGTAAATCTAAAGCTCATTTTCTCATCTGTTTCTTTCTTCTCACCACTTCAAATTATACAGATACGTTCGGATACACTATAGTCGAACCAGAGAAAGAGTCGTTTTCTATCGAGTGGTTGGGAACACAGGTTGTTATAGGAAATCTATGTGGTGGGACGAAGACTCTTTCTCCGGTTCGACTATACACTACCGCATCAGTCAAAAGTTAATATAAAGCCACGTTTAAAAAAAATTAAATGTTGAAAATATAGTATTTTTGTGTACTATATAATTCTTCAACAGTATATAGTACGCAAACCCGAAATACAGTACAATACTATATTTATTATAGTATGGTTGGCAACTGGCGACCCTAGTTTATTATCTAACATCATCAGTTCATCACCTCCGCTGTGACAACTACTTGAAACTGTCGAGATTATTTTCAGTTTCGTCTTCTACTCAAATTTGGCTATTACGTGACCTTAAACTTACAAGCCATGATATCTTGATCTCTCTGCCATTTATTTATCGTAGTAATCTTTCGTGAAATTGTAGGTAATTTTTTGTGAATTTGTAAGGGTGAGATGCACTGATACCTCTATCATACAAATACGCGCAGGTCAGTGGTGAGATGCTTTTCGCTAGGATTCAATCAATATTTTAATGATCTTCAGAAAATAGCATCACTGCCAGTTTTTAGCAGAAAAAAGTTGTTAGTATCTATGTCTTAGCGGATTTGACATACCTTTATATTGACAGTTGAGAGGACGGGGACATCACGTCTTACTCTGCATCGCAGACTAGGTATAGGTACGGACGCCAGCACATCAACCTACCACAATCTGTCAGATTTCTTTAATAGATTTTCAACTTTATCGCTAAAGCTTAAGGTTCAAAGTTGATTGGGAAAATCTGACAGGTGTAGCTTGATGTGCTGGCGTCTATACAGTGCGTGCCACGTAAGAAGAGACTTGACCCCGCCTCTTTCTGCCGCCCCTATGACGTCCGGTCCCGTCCCGCACTCAGACCTCATACCGCTAAAGATACCTAAAATCGTGTTCTGCGCATGTCAGACCACGTGGTGTGTCAAGTCTCTTCTTACGTGGCACGCACTGTACATTAAAATGCAGGGTAAATGTTGTCTGTGTTGTGTTTGTGATCACGTCGCTACGATGACGCTGTCAGTGGAGGGCAAGGAACATATTTACTCTGCTCGGATGGGACCTCAGAACAATGTTATTGTTGCTTTTCATTGAACAATTGTTTTACCTTCAATCAATGTAAAGCAATGGTGGCAACATTACGGCGAAGAGAATTCTTTCGTGAAACGCACTTTACTAGTGATCGTATTGAATTATTTTCTTGTAACGGTTTTGAAAATTAAATAAATAGTTGTACAATTGTACATAGGCCGTCTCGTGTTTTCTTTTTAAAAATGAATTAGGCTTCTGATCCATAAAATCAGGAAGTGGGATAAGTTTAAATTACACGCGATTCAGATCGTTCGCCATCTTTTTTACCGAAAATTTTTGGGACTGTTTAAAATTATTCAACACGTGTTGTTGATTTTGTCCGTGATTTATTTCTGTGCAGTTTAACTGTTAGAGTTTGCATATCAAAACTCTTAGAAGGTGAACCTATGGAAACTATATAGATAAAAAGGAACACTATTCAAAACGATTCACATAACAGTCGTGATGTTCATAAAAGGCCTCGTCGTGACCGTTATCGTCAATCGCGTAGTAGATCTCCTAGGCGTAGTCGTGACAGATGAGACTGATCAGAGTACTCTCAAAGTTCGCGTAGGCGAACGGGATAGTTCGTATGGGCGTCGTCGTCGGGATAGCCCTCGACGCGACCGATTTTAAAATAGGTACTGGTTAAATTAAATACCTACTGGTTGGATTGAGCACTTTATAGGAACGTTTGCCTTCAAACGCTATACGTAGGTACGTCTACTCCCATGTCACATCCGGGCATCTGGTTCTGATATTTCGCTGATTTCCGATTCCCTTTTAAAGCATTCACCTACCGCCGTATGCGTGGTAGTGGAAGTCAAGATATAGAGTCCACTTCGTATGTAAGTGAACTCTTAATCGAATTTCCCGAATTATCTTTAGAAGTACAGATTTGTTTGTTATTCCCCCGGATTGTATGCAGGGTCCGGTTTTGATTGGCACTGATGTTTTAAATCGTAGCGGAGTTACGTATACTAGAACAAATAACTCTCAACGGTTATTCAGGGTCCGCATGTAAACAACGTGTCGACTGTAGAGTCCCCTAAGATAAAGACGCCCTTAGCAGCAGTGGCGTAACTATACCGTTTGGGGCCCGTGGCAAATTCAAGGGCTGGGGCATTTTTTTTATCGTGGTGAAATCCTATGCATACTGCACTACCACGGGGAGATAGTGCAGTTATGTGGGACTCTAACCCACTAAAACTCCACTGTGTCCTCCTCTGCCGCTTACGGCGGGAACACGGGCACACGTTAGCACTCATCCGTGAACCCGCCGCGGCTGTCCGTTGCCGGACCTCCTCTGGGGAGTACTCCCCATCACCGGCGCACCAGAACACATCGCACGCCGTGACCACCCCAGGGACCAAACCAGCACATGGGCGCCAGACGACCCTGTCTGGGCACCTTGGTCCCCCTGCGACGGGTCAGGTCCCCGCCGCCTGCCAATTTTCGGCTGCAGAGGATAGGGAGAGTGGCCAACGTAATACCAACACTCCTCCTCCCCTGCAGCTCTACCGCGTCCGCCATCACACGGTGGCGACCCCGTCAAGGCCGCGGAAGGTAGGGAGACCGGCGCACCGCAATACCGGCACTCCTCTCCCGCCGCGGCCTCCAACCCTCAGCCGTGATGCCCCCGATACGACATCGCGGCCCGCCTCAGTTGCGATGTCGCCCAAGCGGCACCGCAACCTACTTTTGGCCGCTACGTCGTTGGCTTGTCAGCAAAAGCCCTGACGATAGCGGTTAATATATTATCCCCTACAAAATTTAACACCTGTCTGCTTCGTTGGTCTAGTAGTCGCAAGCGCTACTGCTGAGCATGAGGTCCTGTCCAAAAACAATTAGACAAATAATGGGAAAGCATTAACGTTGTGATGATACTGCCAGCTTCTTACGAATGTGCTCGTGAGCTTTTAGTTAAAATGATGATCGGTTGGTTGCCATCCTGATTTCAATGAAAAAGGCGAATATTTGATGAACGGAGATTTATATTGTGGTTGGCACAAATGTACTCAAAGTAGCTACAGGGCTAGTTAACGAAGAGAAGTGGGAGAGAAATGAAAAAAAGGGTGGTCAACGCCTTTTGCTCTCTGCTCTGGCGTATGGTAACCACATTTGAGGCGACCGACGCGCAGACATCAGAGGGGCAATTCACGTAATTTTAAGAACGTTCAAAGTCTGATCTCAGCCTCAATCTGTCAAAGATACCTTTCACTACATTTTTGACATTTGTTTGTCGCCGAAATGAGACTGCGACTAGATTTCTAGACTGCAAAAGCATTGTTTTCGTACTAATTAATAATAAATTTTTCAGTCGGTACAGAGCTCACAGCGTTCCAGTAACTTTCTGGCTGACCACGCCAGTTCAGAACAATCAATGTGCAAGCCTAGGACAAATGGAATGATCGTACTACTATGGTTCAGTGGCGTGGTGAGTGGACCCCGGATGCTTACGAAGTATTCTTCACAACCATCTATCACTTTTGCTGCGGAGCTCGGTTGGGACGGACGCGTACTAGTGATCGTATTGAATTATTTTCTTGCAACGGTTTTTGTAATTTAAATAAATAGTTGTAGGCCGTCCCGTGTTTTCTTTAAAAAAAAAATAATTAGGTTTATGATTGATCCTAAGATATGGTTATTTCAAACAAAGTGTTACACTCGAATATATAATTATGTATAAGAGTATGTACATTTATTATTTTATCATTATAAAATTTGTATGCATTGTATCTATACAATGTACATAAATGTATTACATACACAAATGTATTTAAAGTTAAGAAGATGGACTGTTTAGTTATTAATTATAATTTAATGATTTAGCACAAAGGGACGCAATAAAACCACTAACAATATTCAACAAAAATATTTTACACAAAACTAATGAAATCGTTCTGCTTTAGAAGTACAAAAATATAAGTAATAAAACTTTGAAACAATATATTTTACATCACAACATTTACATTTTACAAAATCACATTTACAGAGAATTGCGCTACTGTGGGTTGAATATGATCTTGCACAATCAAAGGAATATTCTGGCTAGCGAAATATGTGGTCATATAGTGAACACCGAAATATCGATGTTTTTACAATTATCTACTACAATACGTGGAACAATATCTATGAAATAACTATGTATTTACAAAACATAGGTACAATAAAATCCAAATTAATGTCAATGTTGACTCCCTAGTAAAAATTATGACTGTCAATATCTGTAGCTAAGAGTGATGTAAAACATTACCCAAAAATCTAGTCGCAAATCATAGGCACTGGCTGATAGTAAACAAGTCCGTATGGCATTAACGATTAAGTATTCACACTCACTGTCAGTTTGAACTGAAGGCTGTTCGTCAGCACAGTTAGTGGCGTCTATTTGAGAGGTATGAACACAAGGCAGGCTGAGCGGCAGTGTGACGTGTCTAGCGAGGCGCGAGGGGCGGCCAGTGCTGCGTGTTGTGCGCGGCGCGGTCTTCAGGCGCCAACAGTTGCCCGCAAGTAGCGCACATGTGGAGCTCTTCACTTCTTCCCACCATCAGCTCCTGCTGCTTAGCAATGTCTGGCAATAACGCCACCAGCTCCGGGAACACAGCATCGAATTCCGCACCTAACGCCTTACGACAATGCTGATGGAACTGTTCCGCACTTATAGAACTGTCACGGAACGCTCGCGACGCGACTTTAAACTCTTCTACAGCCGCAGCACCGCCTAAAGCGACTGCAAACTGCTTGACTAAAGCACGGTTTCTATGCTCGAAGTTCGGCGGCGGCATGTAAGTGTGTAACGGCGCGGGGAACGTCTGTCCAGCCGAGTTTGTGAACATCATGCCGTCGCAAGCCGGACGAGGTTTAAACCCCGGCGGAACGCTACCATTCGCCATCTTCTTAGTCGGTAAACTATTGTCACTGCGAGAGTTTAACGGAGGATAGTCTTTAGCAGCTAAACTGAAGTCTCCATTCCCACCGTTCCTATTCTTCTCAGCATCGTTAACCATAGAGTCCACAGTCTTAACTTTTTTGTCTTCCACGGTTTGGTTATTATTATTAGCATTAACGGAGGCGTACGACTCCTTCAGTAGCTTCTTATCGTTGGTCCCGTTCACGTTGTACGTGTCGAGTAAGTTTTCTTTTTTACTGTTTTGTTTTTTCTTTTCCTTTTTGCTAAGTTTTGTGTTTTCGATGTTTTGGGGCGGAGGGGGCGTAGGTTGAGCTTGCTTTTTAGACTTGGATTTGGTTAAGTTGATGGGTAGAGTGGGGAAGTCAGCTACAGCATTGAAAGCGGGTTCCTTGGGTTTCTGAGGAAGTTCGGACTTGGTCGGTTTCTGCTTCTCTTTGGTCTTGGAGATGGTGATCCACTGCGGTGGGGCGACAGGCGCGGATGTAGATGACAGCGCGGGGAACGCTTCAGAACTTAGGGGAGCCTTCTTATGATGAGTCTGGACGTGGTTGCTCTTTAAAGCTTGCATCTCTTGGCTGTTGATTAGAGAGACCTGGAAACGAAAAAAAAACTTATTATTATATTAAAGATTACATAAAAAGTTTATATATAAAGTTGTGACAGCAAGACAAACAAACGGAATTTGTATATTTTCAGTCATCTGTTTATTTAAATTGATGCATCTCGTACAAGTTATTGAACAACGCCTTCAATGTGGCACAGTGAGTAGGTAAAGCTTCAGATACTGATTGTAGTAGAAAGTAACTCGTTTGTCTGTCCGATACCTTTTCGCGTCTAAACCGCAGAACCGATCTTAATGAAGTTTTACAGGTTTTGAGATAGGTAGCCTGTGATCTGGAGAAAACATAGGATATTCTGAATATCTTTATTAAACGCGGGCAATAGTTAGTCTTTCATAAAAGCTACCTTAGGCGCCTGCACGGTGCCAGCTCCGATGCTCGGATGGTCATCTCTCGAGAGGCCAAGCGAAGGGAAGTCGTCATCGTCGTCCATAAGCAGCGGTTTCCTGTGTTGTGGCGGCACTGAGATGCGATGCCCGCTGGTCTGGGTGAGGCGGAAGTTACTGGCGCTAGCAGGCTGGCTGTGCAGTTGGATTGATACGCTGGGCTTGGCTGGAAGTACGAACAGTGATGTTATATGCTATGGCTATGTTGTAGGCAATCTTGCGAACGTAAACGAAGCCAAAGGATTTTATGTAAGTATCGAAGCAGGTGGCGTTCTGTAGTTTCTGATTACTCCCATAAGAAAAATGCGTGAGTTTATATAATTATGTATGTACTATGTACCTTGCGATTGCAATAATAGTATACAATGATGTAAACAGATGTGTGCTTTTGGAAAAATAACTTAAAACGCATAAAGTTTCAGTTTGCAACTCGCAACATTTTTTACGAGTTTTTCTATTGGAAACCACGATTTGAATTTTACTTGTATAGTAAAATTAAATTAGCTAGCGAAACTGCAGACGTGATGCGTATCTATAAGACACGATTAGATATCGATACTCATCACATCTGTGAAGTTTGAAAAAAGAACCGATTTTTTAAACTACCTATAGCTGTAAGTACAATGCGTGTCACGAAGGATGAGACTTGACACACCACGTGGTTTGACATGCGCAGTACACGATTTTAGGTATCTTTAGCGGTATGAGGTCTGAGTGCGGGACGGGACCGGACATCATAGGGGCGGCGGAAAGAGCGGGGGAGGCGGGGTCAAGTCTCATCTTTCGTGGCACGCATTGTACAGGTTTTTTTTTATAATGTTTAGATATCGATACTCATCACTTTTGCGGAGTTTTTTTCCGAACCTCATATTGAGTTAAGAACTGCTATGCTATGAGTCGATAAAGTCAAATCATTTATTCTAAGTTAGTTGCAACGGTAAAAGTAAAGTGGTACACTGTAAATAAGTCTTAAAATTTTTCTTTCTACATAAATCTTTCCTCACAGCAGACTAGTGTTATAACTAAACATTAAACTTACTGTTCCTCACGATAGTAGCGGCGACGGTAGTAGGTGTGGGCGCGGCGGGGCGAGGGCCGCGCGACGGGCCCGGCGCTCCGTCCAGTGCGGGGAAGTTCTTGTCGTTGCGCAGGAGACCGCCTACACCTGGAGGAGACAGACGAGGTGAGACGAAGGGTGGACAAAGAAACTTAATGTCGTATACGGAGAGACGTAAGCGCGACGACGGCGAGCCGTAACGCACTGCACAGCGGTTCGTGAGCTTGTCCCGAGACGAAGCGATTACGTTACGATTGCGATTAGTGTGCGTTGCAGTAGCGAGTTTCATACAAAGAATACTGAACGGCTCGAGTTGATACGGTAACGATCCCAGAGATTAGAACGAAAATGTGATGACAGAGTGACGGCTGACTAGAGAGAACGGAAGAAAAAAATGTGTTGCGACAAACCTTCGTGAAGAAGGTATAGTGACGGACAGTACCTTTGTATGCGCGATGCGGCGCAGACATCACCAGTCCGGGCGCGGCGGGCGTGGCGGACAGTCGCGGGAACTGCTCCACGCTGCCCGTGTCGATGTTAGCCTGCGTCATCGTAGGAGGCGGCAACGGGGCTGCTACCGGCTCTTCACGAGCTTGGTCCCTGTGGTTTCTGTCTCTGAAATAATGGATAACTTTCTGTTTAAATTTTATATTGTGATAGTAGTGGTAAACCTGACTTAGGGAGTGACCACACATTTTATATTGGAATCAGCTTGAGCCGGTCAGAAAGAGCTTTATGTCCATGCGATTACGATAAAGACGATATTCCCCTCATTTCAGTTCGGGAAACGCGACTCGAAACCACGTCGAACTGTGTGAAAAATGTGGTGATACGTGATCGGCTCAAGCCGATTCCGCGTCAAAAAGTGTGGGCTCTCCCTAAAAATATATTATTTCTTATTTATATTCTTTCTTTTTGCTTCTAGGTCTAGAAAATGCCGAGTTTTTATTTTTTTTTCAAGTATCAAGAAGTATGCCTCACAATCCTCTTCAATCGATGATGAGGGCAGCTACGTCAGTGGTGCGAGGGAGTCGCGTGGTGGAGAAGCGGCCCTGCAGTCTTCAGTGCATTCGCCCAGCGATAGGATTTGTGTTGGCAATGTCTCCATTTTGGGAGAGATGTGTTCTGCGACTGTCGATGACAATTATGAAGATGACGTACCGCCGCTAAGTTCAGTCAAAGTGGCCTCATCTTTACAGGACTACTGATAGTATTTTCATTATTTTTTACCTAAATTTATTATTTTTGTAACTCATTTCATATAAAGATTTCTTTCTTATTAACTTTTATATTGGTTACAAGGCATTTTAATAGCCATTGTAAATGTGCACAGCACACCTCCAAAAAGTTGTGTTTGCAGACAATTTAATGACAAACATAATTTGCACTGTGCTATTACTTTTTTGTGCAAAGGGCACACTGGCTAAATAGTTAGTCGGCCTCATTGCTTACTAGCTGCTACGTCGTTAGCCACAATACCTGGGCGTCCTCTGCACGTTGGGATGCGGCGTGATGTTGAACTGCAGCTCGAGCGTGCGCGCCTGGCGCGTGGCGCCGCGCGGCATGCCGCGCCCGTGCACCGTCGCCTTGTGCGCTGGCGAGTTAGATCATTAGTTATTGTTTGGCCCCGAAACCATTGTTAATGACAACGAAATTAAATATTAATTAAGTAAATGTGATTTGTTAAAACAAATATAATTTGTTTGTACTTATGTCAAAGTTTTTATAATTCTATATTTTAAATTATAAAAATGTAAGTTGCAGCGTCGGGTAGCCGATTGATTACATTTGTGATTGGAGATTCAAAAAAAGCGACCCGATCAGGAATTATGTTCTAGATTTGAGTTCACCAGAGATAAGCGATGTGCTTGAAACAAACCAATAACAATGCTAGCTCACGCTATGAAAATGTAATCATGTTCGACATCTAAAACAATATAAAATCCATCCGACCTTTAAGATCAATTTCGCTCCTAAACACGGCCGTCAAGTGCTGGCCCGCGCACTCCCCCTCCTCACAAAGATAGTGGTCGGTGCGGAAGTGATGCGCAAGCGCAGAATGCGTCGCATAGTACAGGTTGCGTCCATCGGCGTCGCACAGATGGCAGTACAGATGTTCTTTACGCAAGTGCCGGTAGAGCTCGTCTGCGTCCATAAAACGTTCTTCGCAAAATTCGCAGAGAGGATGGCCCCTGTAAAAATGAATTATAACACGTATAATACCAAGCCTGTATCCGAAGAGGATAGAACACCCACATTTCGCCAATCATGATGTCCCAAGTAGTTTTTTTTTTTAACCAGGACACTGCGCACAACCGACCGACTGGAAGTCTAAGTGCGGACAAAGGAGTCCACTTAAATACATAGTATAATACATTTTTCTTTATTAGTTGAACGAAAGAAATATGAAAGAAAAACTTTTGTAACGTGTACCTATAATAAATACCTATAATAAAAAGCTCACTCTGTATGGAAAATGTGAGCCTTTTATTTTACACGTTACAAAAATAACATTTTAATGTTGCTAGAATCAAATTATTGAATAATAAAATACTGTGGATTGGAATGTATTATAAATTAAATGATGAAATGACATTAATGATGTAATTAATAATTTTGTAAAAATATAATTTAAAGAGTGTCCATGGAGTTTCTTGCCAGTTCTTCTCCATAGGAACCTACGCTTTAGAATGGGCAACTAGCTTCATATTTTCTGACTGACCGACTTCTTGACAATTCAAAAGTGCCTGTAAATGGCTTAATTGAAATAAATGCTTTGAGTTTGAGTTTAACATTGCAGTTTCATGTTCCGTACTTCGTAAACAAAATATTGGAAAGTAAAACATGGAAATTAAATATTAGCACCGGATTCCGTCGTAACAAACTTAAGTCAAAACACCGCATTCGCGTAAATTTCGATATCGCTAAGCGCTTATCAGTGCGAGTTTCGTCACTCGCGTATTACCAGCAAGTAGTACGTCGGCGTTTTAAAGAAACTCTTGACGGTTCAAAATGGCCAAGCCACTAGACTGTTCCAACAGACACTGAAAATGTTCAAATATTTCAATAGTACTAATTTATCTACTTTAAGCATAAATCTAATAGAAATTATGTGTATCGACATATCGGAAGCCTATAACCAGCATGCCACTGACCGGGCACAATTAAATACTAGGCTGCTTTTGTGAAATTCTTCACTTTGCCTGGGAATTGAATCCAGGACCTCCCATACTCAGCAGTCGCACTCGCAATCACTAGAACGATGAGGCAATTAATAACACTGTTAAGGCCTACGGTCCAGTGATCTATACAGGTGCAGCATATTGATGAAAGCTGCCACCTAATTGCGTAACACTATTATCTCAATCTGAATAGTTTTGAAAGATATTGCTAATCTATTGTTTCCTATGTTCGTAAAATGTGTCTGCTCAACAACGTAAATAACGCAATGAATGTTATTAAACTGTCAAAATGAAACCCATTGCTTCTGGTAATGTGTTACGCAATTACCCCACTGGTCCATAAACATACAATGCGTGCCACGTAAGAAGAGACTTGACACACCACGTGGTTTGACATGCGCAGTACACGATTTTAGGTATCTTTAGCGGTATGAGGTCTGAGTGCGGGACGGGACCGGACGTCATAGGGGCGGCGGAAAGAGGCGGGGGAGGCGGGGTCAAGTCTCTTCTTACGTGGCACGCATTGTACGTTATAGTATTTGAAACAACAGTCATGCCAATCAGATATGCAAATTCAACTGATTGCTAAACATGTAGACACTGCACTTAATAAAGCTTTTATCCTTTATTGTTATGATAATAAAAGCGTATCCTAAATACATATTTATTTGATAGATAACGAAGTCGGTAAAAATAGTCGTAAGGCGTAATTATACAATACAAAAAAAAAATGTTTGCGATCTCTTCATTGATTCGATCGATTTCCAATTCAAACTACCCTTAGAAAAAATCCCAAGCTACCATAAAACAAGAACACTTACATCGTACTTGCTAACTAAATAATAAATTTTATTCGCTTTTTATTTTGTTTTTATGGTGTCTCGCGCATTTCGATAATAAATCAGTTTAATATACCGGGAAATAATGTGTAATGGATTTATTTTTATGGTTGTTTTTTTACCTGTGTGACGTATCGTCCAGATCTCCTCTCCGTCGATGATGAGCCAGTTCTTGACGAGTATAGCACTTTCTCTCCATAGTGAATATCTACAAATTGCATAACATGAAGTTAATGACGCTGCTGGCATTATCAATCTGCACTTCATTGTTCTCATTCAAGTAATTAACTATTGTTTGTTTACATTATACCTGACAAGGATAACATATTTACTATTTAGTAATTGTAAACAATTTGTCGAGAGTACAGAGTCTAATTAATTAGGGTGATAATTTATTTTTTATAGAGTGTACCCTCTATTTAATTGTGTATTCACTCAAAAATGTAGTTATTACGATAGCTTGCTTCATGAATTAAGTTATGATGGCATAACCACAATTAAGTTTTTACATTCATTTCAAGTAAATATGTTTTCTAGGTAAAATAAATACTATTTCTTGTAATGTTTGGCATGAACATTATTATTCCTACTGTTTTACCACAATATTATTCATAATTTAGATTGATAACACTATAGGCCGACTGCTTAACTGAGACGTTACATGAGGAGTGAGGTTGCTGCGCGGTGCGGGAGCGGTGATAGTTGTCACAAGTTGACGAATCACTGAGCTGTCGCATCACGTCACAGCACCCCACCCGCACCGCGCTGCTACCTCACTCCTCATGCAACGTCTCAGTTAAGGGGTGGGCATATAGACATAAGATGGCTTTAATTAATTGAGATCAGTCTATTTTTTTTTTATTATGCATGTTTCAATTTTGAATAATTGTCATTAAGGTAATATCTTACTTTATAATTACGTAAATTAATGTGGCTCTTTTATTACTTGACGGTTTTCCTATGCTGTTCAAAATAAAGTAATGATATTATTTATTTTAAGGATATAATTACATCAGAAACACTAACTCCAAACGAACAATAGCAGAAATTTATGCAGTTATAAACATTGTGGAATGCAAATACATAAATATCTGAAGAACCATTATGTAATTTTTGCACTTTACTATCCTCATTTCCAAAACTCTCTATCGCACTGCGGTTTGCTGTTAGGGAACTCAATTCTAGGTCTAATTACAAAAACAATGTTAGCATTTTTTAAATCTATGTGTTAGTACAATAAAGAATAAATCTTACCCTTAAATGCTTAACGCAGAGATCACAGAAGTATCTTTCATGGACTTTCCTCATGTGATCATTCAGCATGGAGAAAGTACGAAATGGTGGTATCTTGTCACAGATCTTACAGCGGTTCTCCAACAACAGCTCGTAAGCCTGTTTGATTTCCTCACTGCAGAACCCGATCTTGTATTGCCTTTCAAAGAGGCGGTCCGTGAAAGCCCTGTTACGAAGCTCCTTATAAGGTTGGACAGTGTCCGTGAAAACAACCTATGAAATATTATTTAGATCAATGTTACAAAATGGAAAGGTTTTGAAAGGAAACTAGAATTAAGAAATATCACACAAAATACTTTGGTTTTCTTCATGAATTTGAGGTTTTCATGCAGGAGGATGTAGTGGACTATTTTGTTTAATTTTACATGAGATAAATAAATACAGAGTTTAATTATTGAACTTTTTAATTTTTTCTATCTTCCATACAAACTGTTGATTCAAGACTGATTTTATATTTTACAGATTATTTGGGAAAAGTTGTTGAGAATCTTAGAAAGAGTCACCGTTTAAGTGGAACTTTCTAGTTATATCTATTCCATCCCATGTAAGAACATTAACATTTATGTTGTATACATTGTGTTAATGTACAGACGCCAGCATATCAAGCTAATAAAATCTATCAATGTTCTTTAATAGATTCTCAACTATATTGCTAAAGCACAAGGTCCAAAGTTGATTGGGAAAATTTGTTAGTTTCGGGTAGCTTGATGTGCTGGCGTTTGTACAAAACCTCAACCAAACAAAATAAATGAAAATGTTTATGTAGTTATATTTTATTAAAAAATAAATCGTGTCAAAGTTTAAAACAAAAGTCAGTGTTTGTATGTATTTATTATGCTCAACTTGAATAATACAGGGTGGTGGGAACATCGACACACAACCTGTTACAATGTATTCAGCACATGACTCTGAACTCCCGTGCAATAAAATTTTTAATTGTTTTTTTTAAAGGATTTGGGTCTCGTAGGTATTCCCTTTTCTAAGTAACAGCAGATTTTTGGTAATTTGCCTTTCATCAAATGGGTTAGGGTCAGCATAACTTGTAAATCTATAAAAGGGGAAGTCATTGGGCCCATCCTAATTTACTGGTCTATATTTGCTTAGGCATTTATCTATCAACAGAGTAATACTTTGGGGCATTGTTTTTAAACCCTCCCCCCATCCCATTCCCTTGACAAAAATTTTTACTCAGTATTTATGCCAAAGTAATATCATGTCCAACTCCGCAGCACATAGGTAATGTGCAAATCGATTCCAGGCCTTCAATGTTTTGAGGGCACATTAAGATGACAAGATTAGACACAATTTAAAAAGTATGGTGCAATATTATGACTGAATAAACATTAGATATGTCAGCATTAAGTAATTATAGTTGGATTACTTCACGTAGTTACTATCCACATAAATATAAAACAGTACCTATGTACTTATATTAAATATCCCACACACAATGGTCTACTTGAAGGACTAAGTGCGGAAAGGAAACCCCATAACATAGTATATTAAATATATATAAATTCTATTAAATCAATGAAACAGATCAGAACAAAAAACCTATACTTTAAAAATGTTACACACATAATCTCACCCTGTCATGTATGAAAAGTTTATCAACATAGAAATATGCTATTGTAGGAATAAACATAGTAGGGGAAACATTCGCCTATTGTGAAATAGTGCAGAAGATTCGCTGAATGTGTTTATAATACACAATGTTGCACAATGATAGCCTGTACACTGAGGATGTGAGAAACATAACAATAATCATTTTATACATAACTCTAACTTACCCTTGAAAGGTCTTGCCTGCAGATAGGACACTCATTCTGCAGGCAGAGCACCCGCATTCGGGTGGAACACTCGAAACATACGGGATGGTCACATTCGCCAACCGAATAGTATAAAACGTTCTTGAAACACACTACGCAAGTATTCTCGTTTGAATTATTGTCAGCCATTGTTCCGAGCTGGGTTCTGGAAAATTATACACGGAGCTAATGTGGGGACAAGATTTGTGGCGATTATTGGTAAAATTTGAGGGATAAATACTGTATATACCTACGTAAGATTGAGAAAAGGAAGGACGAAAATTTCGTAGTGCTGAAATGACAACTAGATGAAATAGTTGCCATACACAATTAATTCTGACAAATAAATACCTCTGTCCATGACACGTTTTGGTATTCAACAAGGCGATAGTTGAATGCTCTAATGAGGTGTCTCAAGGATAGCCCAGTAAAAGAACTTAGAAAACTGTAATATTGCCGTGCGACTAACTAACAAAGTTGGATAGTCCGCTAACTTGCATAGGATTAGAATAACCGTGCTAAAGAGCAGTTAGCCGATAGACGATAATTGGACAACTTGGGCGTAATCAAAAGGGAATCTCGATTCTGATACGATCGGTGTCCAATTAATTATTTGGACGATATAGTTGGACAAGATGTGCAGGCTAGCATGACGTGCCTGCCACTATTATTCCATACTCTGCGATTTAGTCGGCCAACTGCGGTCTCTCTAATTCTGTCTATGGGTAATACCGATTCCTCTTAGGTCGTGTTCTCTATTGTCGAAACGGTGAACGGGTGAAGAACGGTTTGAAGTTTGAAATCGTTTGAATTTCAATTCAATCGAAATCAAAGTTCGTTTGTTATCGAAGTTCAACAGTTTTTACAATAAAATGTGTGATAAAATAAAATAGTAAAAGCGGTGATTTACGCATAGAAGAGTGATACAAACTTTCCAATAATGTATTTCCAAGTGTGTATCAGTTTATCGTGCCAAGTATTATTATAATAATAAATGTTTCTATTGCCTGCTGTACTATTAAGGATTTTATCGCAATCCTAACTGATTTTATTTTGTTATTTTAGATTGAAAATACTCCTGAGCACATACGAAGGGCTCGTCGTACGGAGTCTGTTGTGAAAGAATCTCCTAAAGAAGAATGTCCTCGTCTTGTATTGGCTCCATTTTCTAGGCCTCCACAAGTGGTGTTCGACAATGTCCTTATTGGTGCATCTTGTAAGAGGAACCTGGAGGTGTTCAACCCATCAAAACAAGTACAACAGGTAACAGCCTCAAAATATGATATTAATTATTATAAGTAAATTACTTGTGACCCAGTAATGTCCAAAAAGTGGTGTAAGTACTGGTGTTTAACATAGTCTCAGAGGTACATAAAGAGAATTCAAAATAGCTGAAGGCTTGAAAGGATAAGAACAAGCATTAAAATCTTAAATATGTCAAACATTATTATTAGTATTTATTTTGGAATAACAACAATGTCTTGCTTGCTCATAACTCATACATGATTTTATCTATTATCTCCAGTGTTCTGTTACTTCTCTGCTAAACCACCTTTACTTAAACCAGTCTATATCTTGCAGTTTTAATTTCTTCTACTTTCAATAAAGCCAGCATGTTATGTTAAACCAATTGTTTGTTCTTCCCTATGTTTTGGATGAACATTATTACTACTTGATTAACATTTCTAATACTCATATTTATATCATAATAAAATTATAATTCAGAGGGGCTTGTGGCTAAGTAATAATAGCTACACAGTTCGATCAATCAGGTTCAGCTACGCTTGCCGCAGTTGGGCTGTGGACGGGTGACCATCTTTACATACCAAGACTCCTCCGTGCTTCAGAAAGCATGTTAAGCCGTTGGTCCCGGCTGTCATTCGTGGATCTTTGACAGTTGTTACAGGTCGTCAGAAGCCCGAAAGTCGGACAACCAGTCTTACCAAGAGGTGTTTTATTACCCAGTAACTGGGTTGTGGAGGTCAGATAGGCAGTTGTTCCATGTAAAATACTGCTACTCCGCTGCATCTGGTTAGACTGGAAGCCGACCCCAACATAGAAAAAGGCTAGGCAGATGATGAATAAAATTATAAGACATCGGAAAAATCAATAATTTTCAACAAAATAAAACTAGCTTTTATGCCTTGATGTATGAAAATATCCCATGGGATCATACTACCATGATCAAAAGTACCGTATGTGTTAATAGAATACTCTTTATTATGTACACCATATAAACCAGGTCAAGGTTAATCCAGGTTTTAAACTATCTGTGTGACAAATTTCATCCAAATCTTTTCAGCAGTGTTTTCACTGATATGAAACAAACATCCAGACAAACAGACAAATATTCAAAAAACTATATTTTCAGTGTCAAACTTCCTAAACTTTTTATCTTTACTTTTCTTCAGATTACCCTTGGAAAATCTCTGCCCCCTGGCTTAGTGATACATTTGCCGGGAGAATGGCTGGTGGTAGAACCGGAGACATGCTACTGCTTGACTATGATGTGGACACCTACACAGCCAACTGGCATCAGGGAGACTATACGCTTCACAAACGAGAAGAGAGGCCGATATGATGTCATTGTTGTCCTCAAATCTGTTATGGTAATTTTATTGAATTTTTTTTCATCATAAACACAGTCTGAATCAGCCAAGTAGATGTAAGAATGACCACTTAGCATAAATTACTGGTTACATTCCTAGATTGGTCAGATAATCATTGAATTTAATATTATAGTAGCAGCTTGGGTTTTAAAATATAAGGTGGATGCACCATATTTTATTTATCACCATTATCCTATAAGCTAAGCTCTTGAACACAGGCTTCTCAGTGAAAACGAATAATTATTGACAAATTTTCAAATTGTCACCAAGTTTAGCAGGCTTATTGGTGTTTGCAGTATATTTTTATTGACAGCTTATGAAGATGCTGCTCAACATTCGTTGAATGGTATAATGCCTTAGTCCTCTTTATCACTATCATAGGTGGAGAAGGGATGGGGCTACTTGCCAGAAACCATATTATAATATGGTTTGGTGGTTTGGTGGTATGGTTTGGTTATGGTTTGGTGGTATGGTTGGTAAAATAATAATTATTATTTTCTAGCATGCAATAGTATAACTTTGAAGATAAATAGGTGTGATATAGTAAGCAGAGTATATTTTGCAAGTCAATGAACCTTTATGAATGTAATTCAAACTTGTTTCAGAACATAAAAGGAAAAGGTGGCCAGGCTAAGGGCTTCAAAATATCACCAGGTAAAATAAAGAAAAATCCAACAAAAAAATCTCCTGTATCTCTTTACAAGAAGAAATCCGAGACCATTTACAACACAACACAAATTAAAAAGACATACAATGTTATCCATGCCCAACAAAAGTTGACTCAAGCGTACAACAAAGAAAATATGTCCATGAATAATTATTCCATGGACTCCCGTCCAGATAGGTGTCCGTTTGACTCACCAAGTAGTGTTGATTTCAACTTTGATACTTCTGAAGTTTTCTCTAACATGCGCAAGACTGACTGTTTACTACAACAAACATATGACAAGTCTTTCGCCAGCAACACCAGATCAAATGTACCCAACAATGTACTAAAGCCTTCCAATAAGCAGCAAATTTATGACGTATCAGGCACTGAACTGTTTGATAATCTCACGTTTACTCCATTAAAAACAGCTAAAGCTGATAAACTTGACAAGGGTCCTAAAATTATCCTTAGTATGAACTCCGAAAGTGACGACTTAGATGATAGTTTAGAGAATAGAAACTACAATAAGGAAAACCAGATGCATTCCATAATCAGCGTAACATCTTCCCAACCACCTAATAAGTGGTTGACCGTCAATCACCACACACAAGTCGACAGCTACGTGGAAACACCCAGTGTTCTAAATAAGAAACAACCAAACACATCTTCACCTAAAGAATTAAACAGTCCTAACTTCTCTATAAACACAGAATTTTCTCGCATTAGTGATCTATCGTTCTTCCCACAAAGATTTTCGACTGAAAGGAAAACCGTTCCGAAATTGAACAACGACACGCATGAAATTTTTGACGATCATCTTAAATTGAGCTCTGATACTTACACCAAGGATTCCCCAAACACGCCAGTGGAGCCTAATTTCAATCAATTGAATGAAATGAAACCACCGCAATTCTTTCTGAAGGACCAACCGAAGATGTGTAAACAGTCTCTTTTCAGAGAGTACCAACATCAAAAAGAAGCATATGATCAAAGAAATTTCGTAAATACCTTTGAACATAACGTGTGGCAAAACGACTCAAGACTAGACACGCGGTCTCCTCCTCCGAGATCTATCACGCCTCCTCTTCAGTCTATTCCTGAAGAGAGTGTACAGTTCTCTGATACTCAAGTTTTCGATAGAACTGATAAGCAAATGTCTACGTTCACCATAGATCGCACTTTTGACAAAGCTAATGATAGATTTTCCTCTATATCTTCGACTAGTCAAATGCAAACATGGTCTAAAAAAGCTGTAAGGGCGGAACCGGATCTTTGGAAAATACCTGTTTCTCATGTAAAAAAAACTGTAAAGAATAGAGCATCAATGAAGGGTAAAGATTCGATTTGTAGTAAAGTATCGAATGCGACATTTGAGACGAACAAAAGTATAATCCAGAACATGTCGGTTAACCAGATCGGAAATGTGTATTCTCAATCTGCTACAGTCGATCCATTCCTGTCGTCTACATATTTTTACGATGAAGAAGCTGTGGAAAGGTTTGAAACAGAATTCAAAAGATGGCTGAATTGTATTCTGACTCCGCCTGCTGATCTTGACAGTAACGTCGAACAGAAAATAGATGTCGGCAAAGTGTGGATTGAAAACAGAAATAAAGAAGTTCCCCTTGCGCCTACTAAGGAACAAGTTTCGAGTGCTTACCACAACAGTCATAGACTGGCAAGTCTCCGTAGATCCGCACGAGCCTTACTAATGAGTCCTGAAATCGCCATAGTTTTTCAGAAATTGACCGTCCAGATTGATAAGAAACTGATTGCTGTCAGGGCCGACCGGAATCTTCATTTGGACGTGGGGCTGCAAAAGATTATCATGGAGATATTGTTGTCGTACAATCCATTGTGGCTCAGAATTGGACTTGAAGCCATATATGGCATTGTTTTGCCACTCCATTCAAACAGTGACATCGAGGGACTGACTACGTTCATTATTCAAAGGATGTTCAAAAACCCTTTCCTGAAGAACAAACACTCGAAGTCAAATGCGCCGAACATGTTACTACCAGCTTACATGGAGGCAATCAAGAAATTCACCTTAAAGAAATTTTTCATGCTTGTTTTCTTTTTGGATCAAGCAAAGCAGAGAAAACTGATATCGCACGATCCATGTCTTTTCTGCAGGAATGCAGTCTGTAAAGAAAGCAGGGAAGTTATCATAAGATTCACGAGAGAACTTATCGCAGGCATTGGCGACATTACGAAACATCTTAGACCGCTTGGGTATGTCGTGAGCCATAAACAGTCGTATTTAGATGAATATAAGTATGCAGTACACAACATAGCCTTGGACATCAGGGATGGTGTAAGACTGACCAAGGTCATGGAAATAATTTTGATGAAAGATGGCCTATTAAATCAACTTCGGACGCCCGCTATTTCTCGCTTACAGAAGATCCATAACGTGCAAGTCGCATTAAACGCTTTGAAGGAGACAAATTTCATGATCGTTGGCGAAATCACGTCCAATGACATAGCTGATGGTCACAGAGAGAAGACACTGTCTCTACTATGGCAGATCATTCACGTATTCCGCGCTCCATTATTTGAAACAGCCGCTAATGTTATACAAACTTGGTGGAGAAAGAAGTACGAAGTTATTGTGGAGAAGAGGAGAGAAGAAGAGAAGAAACTTCAGAAACGAATTAATGCTTCAAGTGTGATCCAATGTTGGTGGCGCCGTATTCAGTACAACCGCCTCGTCGAATGGAAGATGCAACAAATAACAACTGCTACTATCATAATACAAAAGTATTGTAGAATGTGGATACATAGGAGTCGCCTTATAAGATGGAAAAGGAGTGTTTTGAAGATAGAAACCTGGTACAGATCTGTTAGGATGATGAGAGAAGCTAAAGCAACTCTCGAGAAATTGAGATCAGAAAGAGAAGAGTTGAGACGTAAGGCAGCTATTCATATACAATGCCAAATCAGGCGGTGGCTGTGTATCAGGCAATACACGATACAAATCAAGAAGATTGTTACTGTACAAAGTTTAGTCCGCAGATATCTCGCAAGGAAAGAGTACATTCGATACAAGCAAGCTGTCACATGCATCCAGCAGAGATATAGAAACAAATTGTTGATGAAAAAGGAAATGCAGAATTTCGCTAAGAAGCGCAGAAGCGCTGTTCTTATACAAAGCTATTATCGTATGATACAACAAAGAAGATACTTCTTGAAACTCCAGAAATCTGTTAGAATAATTGAAGCACGTTACAAAGCGCTGCTTCAAATGAGGACCGTTTGCAAGGACTATCTAGCCCTCAAAGAGAGCGTTATCAAAATACAAGCTTTTTATAGACGTAAGAAATGTCACCAGGAATACACGAGACAGAGAGAACTAATCATGTCACTCCAAAGAAGGATCAAAGCTCACCAATTAATGAAGACAGAGAAGGAAAGCTTCTTAAGACTCAAAAATGCGACGGTTGTACTCCAAACGTATATCAAGTCGTATTTAATCATGAAGAAGTTGAGACAAGATTATGTGAAGTTACGCCAATCTACGATACTAATCCAACAATACTTCCGTTCCTACTTACTAACCAAGTCTCAAAGAAACTCCTATATGCGGTTACGAAATGCCGCAGTAGTCTTACAAAAGTCTTACAGAAACTTGGTACTAATGTGTAAAGAAAGATCTGAATATCTAGAACTTAGGAAGTCTATCATAGTTATCCAAAGAAGATATAAAGCTCAAATACTAATGAGGAAACATCGAGAAGAATATACGAAGCTTCGTCAAGCTACTGTGGTCATCCAACACAGATTTATGGCCCTAATTAAAATGCGTTTACAAAGAGCTAATTATCTAAAACTCAAATCGTCTTGTACCACTATTCAGAATGCCTATAGGGCTGTCGTTTTAGGCCGAAAACAAAGGAAGGAATACCTTCAACAAAAGCAGGCTGCTATTAAAATCCAGAACTGGTTGAGAAGTTGTAAGAAAGGAAAAGAAGTGCAACAGCAATATCAGCAGTCGAAACAAGCATGTGTGACTATCCAGAAAATCTATAGAGCGTACATTATTGGTAGGAAACAAAGACAAGAGTATGTTCAAATCAGGACAGCAACTATCTGCATTCAGAAATATTATAGATCGTATATCGAAATGAAAATAGTAAGACAGCAGTACATTACAATTAGAACATCTACTATAACTATTCAAAGATACTACAAATCGCGTTTGGAAACCAAAAAACAAAGGGCGACGTATTTACAGATGAAAAATGCAGCAGTGCTCATTGGTGATCATTATAAACGTTTTAAAGAAACTCAGAAGATCAGACTGGACTATTTCCGGCTTCGGGAAGCTACATTATGTTTACAGAGAAGATACAGAAGTATTATTGCTATGAGAGCTGAACGAGCAAAGTATTTAAGGATCAGACAATTGATTATACTCTTGCAACAAAAATACAAAGCCTTACTCGCAATGCGAAGGGACAAACAAACATATTTACAGGTGCGAACAGCCACATTGAACATACAAAATAGATACAGAGCACAAAAACTAATGATATTGGAAAGAACAAGATATGCCACAATATTAAAACAATGCATTTCAATTCAGAGGTTCTATAGAGCGAATGTAGAAGGCAAGAAGCGAAGGGCTAACTATCTTGAATTAAAACGGTCAGCCATAGTTTTACAAAGAAGGTACAGAGCTTTGCTGGCAATGAGAAAGGATAGAAAATCGTATTTAGGAAAGATGTCTGCAGTTATCACTATCCAAAGGAAATACAGAGCACATTGCTTCATGTTGAAAGAGCAGCAAGCATACACAAATATGCTGAAGTCTTGCATCACCATACAAAGGACATTTAGGGCGTACTCACGCGGTAAACGCCAAAGAATTGAATACAATAGTATCAAATCAGCAACAATCCTAATTCAAAGACGCTTCAGACTGATTAAAGAGACCAGTAGAATTCAAAACGAATATCAGACGCTAAGAAAGGCAGTTCTGCTAGTACAAAGTAGGTTCCGATCGAATAGGATTGCTCGGATTATAAGAGAAAATAAAGCAGCACAGAAAATACAGAACTGGTATATCGCTACGAAAAAACGCGATCTATGCCGCCAAGAATTTGAGACACTTAAAAAGAGTGCTATCCTGACACAGTCTGTGGTCAGAATGCGGATTGCTCGCAAGAGATTTATAGCTATCAGAGATGCTACAATGTATATACAGCGGTTCTATCGCTCGTACAAACTAACTATAACAGAAAGGCAAAAATATATTCAGACTAGAATTTCTATAATTAAAATTCAGAGCCATGTTAGAACATTTATTGAAAGAAGGCGTTTCTTCAAATTGCGATCGGCTGTAGTAACAATTCAAGCTGCTTATAGGCTCAAAAAGAAGAGGGATATTTTGAGGGCTCAAAGAATAGAAGCAGCAATATGTCTGCAGAAATATGTAAGGCGATACCTTGTACGTTCGTGGTACATCAAATATATGGAGCAAGTGAGATTTATACAAAAAATATGGAGAGGAAAATTACTTACAAGACTGATTCATTGCGAGTTTGTACAAAAAAGAAGGATTATTGTCAAAGTCCAGGCTGTCATTAGAGGATACTTGGTGAGAAAACAAATACAGATAAAGAGAGAACAGATCTTAAAGACGAGGGAAGAGCAAAGAGTCTACTGGGCTGCTTCCAAAATTCAGGTAAATATTTTCTTCCCTCTTTAACGTAAGGCAAGTTTCACAAAACACACTGTGACTTAACTTTGCTCAACTACGTTAGCGTTTAATACCACTAAGAACCTTTTTCAAACCTGTTTCATACGAATAGCGTATGAAACAGTAACTTAGTAAAGTCAAAGCGCTGTCTGCGAATCTCGCCCTTACATTATTTTGCCACTATAGTTCAATTTTCCTGTGACAGATAATTAAGAACAAAAAAATTATACTTATAAATTTTCAGGCACTATTCCGCGGCCACATAGCCCGAGTGAACATTGCCTACGACAAGCGTGTAGAAGCAATCAGGCGAAGATGGCGAGATGGTGGACTCAAGTCGAGCCAAGAGTCGATGAAGGAACGTAATGAGGAAGCTATGGAGGTCCTCCGCAATATCAGCGGTATTGAGACTGTTATCAAGGCTTTTAGATCCCTTGGTAAGTATTTATTTATTTATTAAAACCTTATGTACAAGTAAAAATACCGTACAAATGTGGCCTTAGGCTACGGACACGAAGTCAGCGGGCGAGGGGCCGGGGGCCCGGGCCCGGAGGCGAGGGGATACGAGTGATGCCGGTGATGCGCACCAATCTAGCGGTGCCCGCGTGTCTGCATTGACATTGACATAGAGTTGTGCATTTTATTTCTTGCTTTTTAACGACTAACGTTTCAAAATGTTTTATCAAAAAGATGTCGCTGTTTAGACATTTCGTTCGCGAACAAAGACACTAATTTTTCATAACAACACTACGCCGCTCAATTTCTCATAACACAACACTACGCCACTCTAGCGCCGCGCGATCTGCCCGCGTGTGCCGCGCCGCTCCCCGCGCCGCCCCTGCCCCGCAATTGCTGACTTCGAGACCGAGACCTTATAGTACGGGAGGTGGCGCTGCAGTTTTTCTAGGAATTTTATACCGAATAAATTTTATTTCAAACAGTTGTTTAATGGTCAGAAATCGGTAAAGTGAGCGTCAGTTGTCGCACTAACGGTGGAGCTAAAGGAGACAGCATGAAAAAGTCATTGGAAAAAAATCAGCTCCGATGATTTTTATACTGAGCAAAAATGTATAATATTATTGTTTTAATCACATTTTTTCAAAAAATAGTCGTCAGCTGTATTGACGAGGGGGGATTATATGTCAGTCACGTGCATGAACCTCATTGAAAATTTGAAAAAAAAAAAATACATCTCAATTTTTATACTTTTAAAATAATAAAGAAAATCGTCAGCCGTATTTTTGACGGGGGCAACACCGTCAGTCAGCCTGATAAACATTTTGCGCGCTCAATGCATTTGAGCGTTGCATAGGCTTTTTCGAAAATAAACTGACAATATTTACACCCATAAACAATCAGCTGACGACATGGATAATAAAGTCCATGGCTGACGATGATTTTTTATTTTTTTAATATTTAAGGGGGAAGCGCTAAGGTAGCCCGCAAAAATCATTTTTTTTTTAGGTTTATTGCAATTTGCTGGTCAGTATTAAGTTGTACGTTGATTAATATATGATTCGAGGCCGTAACAAATATGTATTTACAGAATTATAATCATTAAAGTCATCAACACAACTCTCTAAGACCACGTAAGTCCAAAGAATAACTGTTTCATGAAATCATCATTCTTTGGACTTACGTGGTCTTAGAGAGTTGTGTTGATGACTTTAATGATTATAATTCTGTAAACACATATTTCTTACGGCCGCGATTCATATATTAATCAACGTACAACTTAATGCTGACCAGCAAATTGCAAAAAACGTAAGAAAATTTGAATTTCGCGGGCCACCTTAGCGCTTCCCCCTTAAGTTGTTATTACAAAATTAGAGCGTCGTCCGAATCAGCACCAACTCCATGTTGTATATGTATAAAAAGTTATTGTTTATTTTCCACAACGCACACAATGAACGGACACTATTATTACACAAAGACGGGTCTTTTTTAGTGAATAAGAGAAATATAGAATAAAAGATCAGCTAAAGAAACAATTCAGGAATTCCCCTAGAGAACAAAACTCAGATCGGGCGTCCTTCTTCCACTTTCCACTGAAACAGCTATGCTATCCTTGTCATATGCAATTCAGTGTTTATAGAATTCGGATACACGACACGCATTTCCATAGATAATTAATTGATTAGAGGTGCGTTCTGAAATTTAACTGTTTTTAGAGCGCGCCATTAATTGGTTTTGTTTTTACCAACGTGCGTGATAAAATGTCGACTTTTGAAAATGCGCTAGTTAGGGGACTAGGCACTGTTATGGAATTTTGAGCGCTAAAACATCAAGAAATGCACTAGATCTAGTGCCGAAAGCACTAAGTTGGCAACATTCGAAATCTCTGTAGCAGAGGGTAGTATTTCTCTCTTATTCATATAAGTTTGTCTCACTCCAGTAGGGTATACTTACTTCAGTCTACCTGAGGGCTAGAAAAATAATTTTTAGAAAAGGTTTGTTAGAGTCGTGAGACTTTAACTGCTTGAAATTCCTTGATGCTACAGTACATATTAATATGATTAGAAACCGACACAAAATAAATAAATAAAATGTGGTGTTTTTTATGTTAAATTGATGTTATACTTATTGAATTCGAAGTATAAGATGATTTAAATATTAAAAAATAAAAACTCATCGTCAGCTAATTGTTTATGGGCGTAAAGATTGTCAGTTTATTTTCCAAAAAGCCTATGCAACGCTCAAATGCATTGAGCGCGCAAAATGTTTATCAGGCTGACTGACGGTGTTACCCCCGTCAAAAATACGGCTGACGATTTTCTTTATTATTTTAAAAGTATAAAAATTGAGATGTATAAATTTCATAAGGTATAAAATTTTTTTTTTTTTTCAAATTTTCAATGAGGTTCATGCACGTGACTGACATATAATCCCCCCTCGTCAATACAGCTGACGACTATTTTTTGAAAAAATGTGATTAAAACAATAATATTATACATTTTTGCATTTTTTTTTTACATAAAAATCATTGGAGCTGATTTTTTTCCAATGACTTTTTCATGCTGTCTCCTTCAGCTCCACCGCTATCGAAGCAGCTGACGTTCGGAGCTATTATGTGTTAGGGGAAAACTATTATTGTTATGATTTTCAGCCGGTATAAAATGACTTGCTCAAATATAGCGCCACCTCCCGTACTATTAGGCATCCATACTAATATTATAAATTCGAAAGTAACTGTCTGTCTGCCTGTACGTTACCTTTTCACGCAACCACTGAACGGAAAATTCGATAAAATTAGGCAAAGAGATAGATTGCATCCCGGGGAAGGACAAAGGATAGTTTTTACCTACATACGTCGCGGGCGAAACCGCTGGCGGAAGCTAGTTTACTATAAATCTAATATAAAGTGTTATATTTTGTGTGTATTTCCGATAAATAAATAGTACAAATACGTAATAATTATGTTAAAACATGTGCACAATGCTATTGTATTTCCAAGTTTTTTCAATAGTCAGATAATTTCTGAAGAATCAATATGACAGTTTGACATAATTTCTTTACAAAAGCTGTCTAACCGTAATATTCATTCCTCAGATAAAAATTACCCGAGTTGTGAAATATCAGGCCTATAAGTTACGGTTAACTTATCTGACGGATCATTTTTTACAAATTCTGTTCCATTTTGATCTAATAGTGCCTACATTGAAACTGAATCAGTCTTCATTCATATTCAAACCTAAGCACTACTAAACCCTTCTATAAATTGAACAGGTCCTTGTCTTCTTCGAATTAGTATAGTAATACAAAGATTAACATGTGCCCTTTATTCCAGAATTACTAACGGAAGTATTCCCGATGTTGTACAATGACAATGCGTCGGCCATTGTCCACCGTGTGTACACCTACATGTCAGTTACGAACAGATCCATTTCTAGCATAGAAGTGCTCAAGTCTGCCGCCGCCGTGCTCGTCAACCTGACTAGGTATAGGATCACAGGACCGAAGATTTACTTGGTAAGCCATTTATAATTAACAAGATACGAGATGGCTAGATAGGTCTATATTTAGGCTTGGGCCTTTACAGACTAGGCGCATTTTGTTGTAAATTGTCCAAATGTTGTACGTACGACATGTGATTGGGTGTGAGTGAGCTCGTATTAGTTTAAAGGTAGGCTTAGAGATCAAACAAACCAACTAAAGAATGCACTCTCCCTGTACATAAAATGTGATTGGTTGCTTGGTCTAAACTGATCTATAAATGTATGCATGTACAAAAATGAGCTGCAAAACACCGAAAATATGCTCAATCATTATGACTGCAGTCAGAAAAGGCACATCTAAAAAACGCTATGAGCCTAAGCAGATGTATGGTTAGGTTTTGCAGTTCGATCATATAGTCATGACTGCATTAAATTTCGTATTGTTATCATGACTGTAATCATTTATTTTCTTTTCAGAGGGATCGTATACCGCCTATCCTGAAATTCATGTGGAGGTTCAGCAACAGCGAAACTCAATTGTTCTGTATTATGGCAACATATCTATGGCTGTTTTCCAAATATGAACCTGTGAAGAAGGTAAGACTTTATCAAAGTCGTAACCACAAGTGTTTATTTCCATACTGAGCCGGATTTTGTCATCATCGTCAAACTCTTGATGTCTGGTTTACGTAGCTCGTATTCTGTCTGTTTCAAAGAGCTAAATTAATAAAACCGGCCAAGTGCGAGTCGGACTCGCACACGAAGGGTTCCGTACCACAAGGCATAAAACGCCGAAAAAAAAACGTTTCTTTTATACCCCTTTAAATTTCAACTCTATTTTTATTATTTGTTGTTATAGCGGCAACAGAAATACATCATCTGTGAAAATTTCAACTATCTAGCTATCACCGTTCATGAGATACGGCCTGGTGACAGACAGACACTGGAGTCTTAGTAATAGGGTCCCGTTTTTAACCTTTGGGTACAGACCCTAAAAAGCGCCTTTATTGTATTTTTCACAAATTGATAGTGTTTCTCGGATATTTAAAGTTATCAGGTCACTAGTGAAAATCCAGGTCAGCTAGTCTATTCTTATATTATAAATGCGAAAGTAACTCTGTCTTCCCATAACTGTCCTTTGTCTGACCTTTTCACGCCACGATACTTTTTTCCCGGGTAGTACGTTCCCGTGGGATAATTTCCGAGCTCGCCAGCGAATTTTATATTTAAAAAGTGTCTCCTACATAGCTTTTTTGTATTCACAGGACTTAACGGAACTTCTAAACCAGCCTGAAAACCACAGGATGTTAGTTACAATGAAAGGAAATGTCGACAGAACAAAGCGAATGACCAACATTATGAGAAGCAAGTTCCATACACCACAGCCATCCAAATTTATCTCCCATACAAACAACCAATCATTGAATATGAGCTTGTGTAGCTCAGGACTCAATATTGTGTTGCCAGCTTTAGAACCAGATTACGGTATTGCCAGGGTTGATAAACCGCGGTACTTCGAAGACGCTCAACAAGCCATTAGTTGCCTATTCCTTACGTATAAGTTGTGATTATTACTCGTTTTGTTTGTGTGTATTGAGTTTTAAATTAGTTAAGATCATTTCATATATTCTAGCACTGATATTATTATGTTATTGTATTTAGTTATTACTGCCAATAGACACAACTTCATTTTTTCTAATTCGCTTTATCTATTATATTTTTATCTCACGAAGCGACGCGCTTTACTTGTGGTAACCATATGTACAAACACGCTGTGAATATGTACGTGAAGACGAGTAGCGTCAGCACATAACACACACGCGCACACACACTTCCAACTTCGCCATTGTTTTCGACGGCACCGAGAACTCTTGCGCTTACATACACATTCACAGCGTGTTTGTACATAAGCAAATTGGTCTATGAAATTGTTTCTACTAAATATTGGTTTTTAATCGACTTAAAACTGCAAGAGGTTATTGATATTATTTGATATACGCGCTTAGGTTTATCAGCTGTTTCACTTGGAGTTCAACGCAGTTAGGTAACCAAAGACCCTGAATCACAATTAACACAAGAACATAATTATTATAATTGTTTTTTTGCGTATCT
Organism: Luperina nickerlii; assembly: GCA_963855955.1. Classification (NCBI taxonomy): domain Eukaryota; kingdom Metazoa; phylum Arthropoda; class Insecta; order Lepidoptera; family Noctuidae; genus Luperina; species Luperina nickerlii. The sequence goes on from OY979665.1 coordinate 9,015,003, forward strand.
ATCTCGGAAACTATGCATCGTATCGAAAAATCGGTTTCATCTGTAGATAGAGCTCAAAAAGTTGAGTAGCTTGGTGTAAATAACTCATTTTTGAAAAAAAGTGTAGATAATCGGTTTTACCAATAAAGGGACGATTATTTACAATAAACTTTTAATAACACAAGATTAATTTGTAGTTTTCTTTTGACACAAGTTTACAAATCAATAGGTATTTTGTTGCTAGGTAAAATTTTTGTAAAATATGATTTAAAAAGAGTGTCCATGGAGTTTCTTGCCCGTTCTTCTCCATAGGTACCTACGCTTTGGAATGGGCAACTGGCATATTTTCTGACTGACCGACTTCTTGACAATTCAAAAATGCCTGTAAATGGTTTAATTGAAATAAATGCTTTGAGTTTGAGTTTGAGTAACCAAATTGAAGTTCCAATTTTAATAGTTTCTGTTAGTATGTTTATTACGAATTTAACTAGAATTTTATCTTATGAGTATTTGACTAATTAATTTAATAGTTAATTAAAATAACAATCATGCTTCCAGTTCATATTGCATGGTTACAAAATATGAAAGTATGACGATGTTAATTAAACTAATTGTGACATTGTTTTACTGTTTTGTGTGTGGTTATGAACTGTTAATATTGTAATCGACTTCCATGTTTAATTACTAATATTTAACGTAATGTTATGTATTATTTCTAAAAATGGACAATTTCGTCAATAAAGGACTTAATGTCAATACTTGTATTTCTTTTATTTTTACAATTTAAGTACACAAACTCATCCACAAAGAAACTACTCCGTGTACTAAACACATCCCAAGGCCCTTCCTATAGTTATCTTGATCTATCTTTATCAAGCAAGTGGTGTTGTAGTTTCGGCCTATCCCATGGCAAGAATGTGTGAGTTAATTATGTATTTTAATTTTTATCAAAATCAACAGTGGGTAGTTTTCAAGAAAGTTTTTACGGAATAAAATGTCTATGGTTGCATACTCAACGACAAGTCGACAACTCATTCTGCTCTAATAATAATTGTCTGTCGTAGACTGAGAATATAGGTAGACAAGTCCTCAGCGTATGCAGTATGAGATAGCGATAGTTCGACATAAGTACATTACTCCAGCTACGTGCAATTAATATTGCCATACCTAGACGTTTTCCGCCATCGTGTGGGTAATCTGGTACTTAGTATTTTGATCAAAGAGTACAGTATATATGAGAATTTTGATTGTACTGTCTACTAAGTCATTCAATTAATTGTCATTAGACTTTCAGGGGGTGACATATTTATAACTTCGAGCGTATGTATGTTTGAAAAATACATAATAGCAAAAAAAAAACATCAGTTTCATGCATTTTTGTATGCAACAGCAGATTTTTATTTTGATATTTCAGGGTTAGTCTCATAGCAAAACTTTATAATCAAGTGCTGTAAGATTATCAGTTAACAGTAGTGTGACAAATAACAACAGGTCGCGCGCGAACTGAATGCGACCGGATGCGAGAGAAGTGAAGGTGAAGCGCGAAAACAAGTGAGTTGTAATTGTTATTTTAATACAATTTAAACTACGATATAAATTTATTTTCACCTCAAGATGTAAATAGCACTAGTTGGATAAATCATAAGTAGCACAACTTATTTACGCGCTTTATCACAGGCCCTGAAATAATTCAGTTCGCGCGCGTAGTATAGACGTGCTATAATTTTAGATGCAATAAAAAAACTGTGTAGATCAAGTATAGTTTAATTAAAACCTTGAATGACAAAAGTATACATAATAAAATGGTACTTAGGACTAAAGGGAAAACTAATCATTCCTTTTGATCTGTGTCCTGAAAAACGAACGAGATCTGATTACCAAACAGGTTAATTGGGTACTACTGACCTTTAAATAAAACTAATTTATTATAAAAAATTCTGACCTTATCAGTTTTTTCAGAAAGCTTTTTAGTTGCATAATGAATACGAACTTTGAGATATTTCAAACTTATAGCCTTAATTAAGAGTGAATAATGACAATAAAAATTTAATTAAGAAAGTACCAAATAATCCTTTGCTTCCATATCAACCCCCAAAGTATCACATTTAGAGGAACTCGGTTGATCTAAAGCCGGTGGCACCTGAAATTTGAAACAAAACGGACACGAACTTGCGATTAACTGCTAAAATAATCAAGGAATAATAATTTTTAGAATGAGTTTGTAAGTTTTACTGTATCTCCTTTACATTGTTTGGTAGCTTAATAATTAGGTTAGTATATTATATTCCAGTTAAATTAATTCCACGTAATAATATTAAAAAAGTCATCTCAAATGATACACTATTATTTCCGTGTCACACGAAATAAAGTCACAACAAATTTTTATGTATCAAAGTTAATTAAACGTGTAGAACGAATTTGTATGTATAATAAATTTACTTTACCTGGATGAAAAGTGTGGATATCGAACGTGGATTTAAATGAGTACTATTTAATTTCTGTCGAATGCAACTAGCTTGAAAATGTCGTGAGCAGATTCGGGAGTGACGACTTGGATGCCAGTTAATTCGGCCCGTACATTCCGTCCACTTTTTCATAAAAATGGTTCATTCGGAAAACTAAAAAAAAAAGTAAAGAAATTAAATACGTTCAGTGGTAAAAATAATTAAGTGCTGGTATCCCCGTCAAGTTATTATCCGACTATTGACAAATGACACGAAGTAAAATAGATAACAACCTAACATTAAATGCCTCACACTTTGGTCGGTTAGTACAAAAAACAAGTTAGGATTTTATCGTCTTTTTAGATAAAATTATCAATAAATTTTGCTTAATATTGACACAAAATAGTCTTGTGTACAATAATTCTTTGATTTACTTGCTGTAATAGTTAAAAAATGCTACTTACCGATGAAAGGTTATGTTTGGTTGATTCCGTTCACTACGACTTTTACAGCCATATATACTGCAATTCACCATCGCTAGACACTAAATAATACCTTTTGGAATATCACTATAGTCACAAATTACACAAAGTATGCGTTTCACAGTTTATATCAACAAAAATATTTTGACACCACAATTTGTTTGCCATCAATGACTAGTGATGGCAAACAACCAGTGTTGCCAGTGACAGATAGTCAAATATAACATGAGAGAGCTCAAAAAGTAACATTTTTACGAGAAAAGTAACATTACCTTATTTTTTGTGGAAAACGACACTAATAATAACATGGCACTTTATTACATTAAAAAAAATCGATTGTCTGTAAAGTCGGTTTACGCGTCCGTAAACCGACTTTACAGACAACCGATTTTTTTTGTTATGACGTTGTCACGTTAAACTATGTGACAACGTCATAACAAAACATTAATGAAATTGCCGAACGCGGAGGCCGATTCGGCAGCGTTCGACATCATCTGTCTCTCATCGCTCGTTCCGCGCTCCCGCTTGCACTTCAAGCCGCCATGGAACGCTACAACGCTACAGAGCAAGGCCGCGAGGTAACGCTACATGAATCATGTTTTTTCGTGTGTGCAGCCAGCTTCATCGATTTATTAGACGTTGTCACGTCAAAAGCTGTCCCCTTAGTAGGCTTCGAAAGAATCGTAATAACAAACTGAACTGAACCAACACGGATGCCACTACTAGGCCGTCGCTCACTCGCCTAAATAAGCGGGATGGGTCATTTAGAAATTCACGCGAGTGAGTGAATATGCGATACGACAAACGAAGTGAAAGATTTTCGCGCTGTCGTCGCGTCAGAATTTGGTCACAAAATCAAGACAATCAAGTGCGCCAACATGACGAACGAAACCTTTCTTGTATGCGTTCCGTTTCATGATTATTTTTTGTTTGCTGAGAAATATTTTTTATTAAGTCTTAAAAGTAACATAAAAGTAACATTTTGAGGCGTGTAACATGGAGGTAACATGAGAGAGTCAAAAGTAACGTAAAATGTTACAAAAGTAACATTCTGGCAACGCTGCAAACAACAAAAACCGATACGCAAATAGAGATAGAAAAATTATGCTATGTCCTGCTCACACATATACATTTTGAAACATGTGTCATCTCGCTTTCGCAATTATAGCATGTCTACCTTTATTCTCTGTCTACGTTGTCTGTCATCTTGTCAGGAGTATATGTGTTCTGTGCATCTTGTTGTCAAACTTTATAGGTTATGTATATGTTGTCAAAGTCAATCGTACAAAGCTAAAGCTTAGGTCCAACTAATTAATTCAATAAAATAAATAATAAAAATACAAGCGCTTTAAAAGGAAACTATTATGGATGAGTTCGTCAATTATTTACTGATAATCTTGGTTATATTGCCAGTGATTCTGTTCTTCAACTTGTGGTCTGGTATCGGCTGGGAATTGTTTGAAAACAACTAGCGTTTGCTATCATGAGAATAAGATGTTATTCGCATATATTATGGTTACACCGTCATCGCCTTCAATAAAGACTTGCTTAAAGTTTAAAAATTAAAACTAGTTAAGCTGTTATTTAATGTTAATTACTCATGCTTAAGGGACTTGTAAAATATATGTAAATTAAATAAATGTTTTTCCTTATACATTTTTTATTGATAACACATTTATAGAATCTTAGCTCTAGAATTATCACAATAGTGTCCTAATTGATAAATCATAACAATTTTCAAAATTATTGTAAGCATCATATTTTTATGCATTCCAAGTACATGTCTATAATATCTTAACAAAAATATCACATCAATTAGTAGAAAATATATACTTACATTAATTTCCTCATCTCTTCCACATTCCCCAATCATAAGAATGGCATCTTGATAATCTTTATTTAGCCCATAAAAGACAGGTATTCCATTCAACATATTATAAGTTTCTTCATAATCAATATTCATTTTATTCCACTTTCTATTACACTAATATCTATCCATCGAGAATACAACAATTTAATAGGTACACTGACTAAGTGATAACAATAAATTATTATGCTGCAAATCAGACATTCAGCAATCTGCACTGGGCCCATATGGTGGATTATGGCCCACTCCCTCTAACAGAGAGGAGGCCCGTGCCCCAAAAGCGGAACATTATAGGCTGATTATGTAAATCAGACATCCAACTACACATTATGTGACTTTAAATTACTATGATTGGACACTAAAAACCTATCTATAATCACTTTTTCATTATCCTTGTGTATTAAAAGCCAAACTTATTGGCTTCTAAAACACATAAGACAGTAAAATTATACCTAAGCTCGAAGTCAAAAATAATAAAAATTACAAAAAAATAAAACATTTGTCATAAAGATTAAATTTTGCTAAAATTATTTCTAATTGAAAGTACGAATATCTGACCAAGGATACATTTTTTGGCCACAGACATTTATTATGCTGAAAAAGATCTAGAAAAAAAGAAGAGATCTTAATAACCCTTTGTGTGCCGGAACGTGGATGCACGCATTGCATGCGAGACACAATGGCTATTAATTCGCACCTTGAAAACAAAAGTGGCACTATACCGAAGATGGCAATATTGAGTTAAAACGACATCTAGATTCCTTGAAAGAAAGCGCTTGTAGTGCAAAAACTGACACTATTATAGTTTCAATACTTTTCCCTAAAGGCCGCTAGTGCCAGTTTATACTTTTGCTAAGATATTGACCAAAATGCAGCATCAAAAACTTTAAATGGTCATACTGAAAAATGTAAGATTTTGTATAACGCCACTTTTGTTTTCAAGGTGCGAATTGTTTCTTTAATTACGGCATTAAATTGGTTAATGAAACTGAAAACACCCTAACCCAGAAAAAATATTTTCGAAACTACTAAACGCTCATTTCGATAATGCTAGAGTAACAATAGGACTTTTCCTGTTTATAGCCAACTCATCCCAATCTGCTCCCCACCCCCACATTGATTTTCTTTGGTTCATACGGTTTTTCCCTGCCTTATATTTGCAGGCAGATATTTGGCCGAAAGGTGCCATCGCCAAAGCTGTGCATCGCAAAAGTGTTGTGCTTCGGTCGGACACAGTACTAATTTGCTAAATTTCACTAGAAAGTATTAACTCCTCCATTCCCATGTGTCCTCGGTGTCGCCATACTCGGTATCTCGCAATATCTTTTCGGGTTACCATGCCAACCACCTGCGCAAAAAGTAGAAAATATACCATGTAAAGAGTTGTTAGGGCCCAGGTTAACAGTTTTCGTTATAGCTAGCATAAAGAGAATTTACCACTTGTCAAAGCGGTTTTAGGGTATAATTTCGCTTTGGGACAGTGCACAGTATCAAAAGTGTATACAACTCCTTTTTTATTATAGCGTAGGCTTCGATTAGGTAAAGTTTACTTATATAATTATACATCATAGTTACCTCATTAACATCATTCACTATAGGCAAATGTCGTAAACCTAGCGCTCGGAACAATCTGAACAAGCGCGGCAGTGACGCTCGGTGCGGCAGCGTATAAGGCGAGGGATTCATGAACGGACGCAGGTCTATAGTGCAAGTCTTCTCCCACTCTGCTACGTCTAACTACGAAAAGAAAAACATAGACGTTATAAGTACCTACATTGCTTTATGTTTTTTTATAAGAAGAAAAGCAATTATACCTTACATTGTTTATGGTTTTACTAAAGCGTTTCAGTATTACCCGACTAGTCTACTAGTTGAGCAGTCCCGAAAGAAACATTAGAAATAAAAACATTAATGAGGAATATGCAAATGCTTTATCTCATCAATAGGATACAACATCACGCATGTAAAGTGTAAGTAGTCAAGTGTAGCCCCGAAGGTATAATAGCCAGAGGTTTAAGTTGTATGTAATTGGGGGGAGTCTATCTCCACTATCCGATATTGAATATAGACTTTGGGCTGTTTGTGCTATGTAGAAATTCTCCCGCCCTGGGGCATCTATCCCAGGATCCACGCTCAGTAGTCGTGTTTGCGACTACTAGACGAACGAGTAATTTTTGAAGGATACAAAATTGTGAAATAATTCCTTACCTCATCAATAGAAGGATACCGTGGATACTCCTTTCTGAACATATTCATATCCACGTTGAAGTTGGACCACGTAGTGTTGGCATTCTCATTGTATATCTTGTTCTGTATTAATACTATTAATTGCGATCGCAGGATCAAGCCGCGTAAGCGCTTGTAAGTTGTCACTTCCACCTAAAATAAAGAACAATACTGAGCAAATTTTTTTCATCGGGTTTTTTTTGCTGTACGATTTCAACGAAGTGAAATGATTGCAGTCCAGGGAGATCTCCCTTGACTGCTCTATCTCTATGCATATAAATTATGAAAACAATATTCATCTACCTGTAATCATTTAGTTATTTCAAACAGAAAGGTCGCATTTAAGGCTATTGAATAGTTGATCTCCCAGCTACTTTTTCGCGAGATGGCAGCACATTCGCAAATTCGAACATTTTCAATTTTTACGCCTAACTCAGAAATCTTTGAGGGACAACTTCATTATATGCGTCAACTAGAGTATTAACTTAATTTTTTGAGATATTCACTTTGCTTGATAACTCGTCTCATACAAAGATTTGTACCCCTAAACGTTTAGCCGTTTCACTTTATTTGATTACACACACATGTACAGTAAAATAGTTTTACTTTCGATACCACTAGATGGCGTTGAATTCATAAGCTTGGTTTGAAATAAGTATGTCGAGATGGCGTTAATTGAAATAAAAGATTTTTATGATAACCATCCTTCATTCAATAAAGTAAAAACTGAAAAAAAGAATACTTATATATTTTTATTTTGTTTCATAAAGGCTCATATATTATCATGATTGGCCACCTTTTCAACACCACAAATTATCCAATTATTTAAATGGTTTTGTCGTGTTATTACAACTAAGGGCAAATTTTTCCATCGCCAGATAACTTTTATTCAAGGAATAAAATTGACGTTTGACAGTTTTTGTATGAACTGTAAAAATTTCAAAATTATTCCACTAATAAAGTTATCAGATGATTGAAAAGTCAGCCCTAAATAAATAATAGACTCAAAGTCAAGTCAAATAATTTATTTCAAATAGGCACCTAAAAGGCATTTTTTAACATCAATATTTATAACAAAAACTGACTTGATTGAAATGTTTTACAATATTTGTATACATTAATTATATAAGTAGGTATATATGAAGACGATGCACCTAGAATACAATTACTATACCACAATAGTTACAAATAATTAAAAATCGTCGTTTACTAGATGGCGCTGTTGTAAAAGTAATTTATATGATTTCAAAAAATCGGGAAAACAGTTATACTGTATCACAATTTTAACAAAACAAGTATAGTATATGTTTATAGAGTAGTTACACAATTAATGACATAAAATTACTTAACAATTTCTCAAAAACAACGAAGTTATAATCAAAAATTCTACATCGCGCAAACAGAATTTTCAACACAATAAACTTATGGTCCGTGATTTTAAATAATTAAGTGGAAGTTTGTTCTTTAGTGTGATGTTACAAATGTGTACGACCAACTCATTGTCACAATCTTTAAAATATCAAGGTCCGTAGTCGTTCAATTTTATTGTGAATATTTATTTTTGATACTAATAAAATACGTCAGTTTTAAAATACGTCGTACATCATCGTCGACATCATACGAATGTTATTATAACTTGTTATAATAAAACATTTCTTACCCTAATAAACATTACTATACCTATAAATAATTAGGTGAAATATATGCTCGTTTCACGTATTGAAATGTAGTTCACAAGGCACAATATAAGTAATACGTTCAAAAATTAAAAATACGTCGTACCTACTTGCCTCACTCTTGCTTCACTGTTCGCTAAACATTTATTTATATTGATTGAAATAACGTTTTCGTATTGCTTGTACCTAATTAATAAATTATAAAATTATTCTTATTTGATTTAGTTTGCAGTTCAGTTTCTGAACGAATGGTTTTCAGTAGGCGAGACGCCTAGCTAGTTGAGAATGACGTTGACCTTGACGCACTGTGTGCTAATAACACTGAAAAGCGCAAATACTATGAAAAAACAAATCGTTTGTTTGTGTATTCGCTTTCCTGTATCTACCTTTTCAATTTGAATGCTGGTTTCACAAGAATTATATATAATTCAATTATTCGATTAGGTACTACCTACGCAACGGTGAATCGTAGCTTAGGGAAAAATAGGTAAATAGTTTGTACTTATACCTACCTTGGACCTCCTCCGCCGCGCCGTGCATGAACTTCTAGCTAGTAAATACCAAGTTTATGGATTCTTCAACCCCAGACCATGGATTAGGGTAATCGTGTCAGAAAATGTGGAGCAGCCAAACTTGAAACTTGCTCAAAAACACGTATTTCCCGGAATTCCCGGAACAAGTTTCATATTTCCGCACACTATTTTTCGTTCAATTTTATCGCGTTCTCACTTGCTTGTTAGTCGACAGGCGCGTAGAGGTGCGCGGGAGTCGAGTCGTGCGGGGTCGGGGCGAGGTGAAATGGGGAACTTGATTGACGAGCGCCGCTGGCGCGCCCGCTCGGCTCGATTTTTTATAGTGTACAGCCGGCCTATTCTGTACAAATATCACCGTGAAAACCTAAGTGATGTAAGCTGTCATCCCACCTGATTGTTAGGGATTGACACTATTGATAGCTCACTCCACGCTCACTTCACCTAAGTTTTCACGGTGAGAGGGTTGCAAAAACGCACGGCAATATTCTACTAGTCAAGAAGCCCTTTCATTGGATACCCACATTGAGGGGGTTGTGAGAAAATATGTAATCCGCCATTTCGTAGCGGCGGCCATCTTGGATTTACAGTGATACTGATGTATTGTCATCAAAACTAAAGTGTGTACCAAATATCAGAGGGGCAATTCTACTAATTTTAACAACGTTCGCAGTCTGATCTCAGTCTCAATCTGTCAAAAAATACTTCAAATTTCCCTACATTTTGACAAGTTTTTGACATTTCTTTGTCGCTGAGATGAGACTGCGATTAGATTTTGAACGTTTTAAATTACGAGAATTGGCCTTCAGATCAATTTGCCAACAGGAAGGGGGTAAAATTTCAAGTACTAAATTTGAACCAAATAAATAACAAACAGGTTAGGTAGAATTTATTTTAATTTATTTTTTTCCGGTTTTTGTAGCTAAATAAAACCGTTTAAAAAAGTATCCTACATAATTATGTCCTGTCCTAACCCAGCACCCTAATTGCGTAAAACATTATCAATCTCAATCTCTCGGACCGCTGCGGTGCCGAAGCGGTATTGCGCACGCACGGTCGTTTGTTTTTATACAAAGCGCGCGGTGCGGCAACAGTGCGCCATCGGTACCGCGAACGCTCGAAAACAGGACGGCAACGTCGCAAACAATAATAACACACAACAAACACACACTAACACTAACACTAGCATACAAACGCACGGCAGTCGGATACGCTTTCGATTTAGGCGTTTGGTATCGGACTGCTACCGTACTGTAGCGGCCCGGCATGCGGCACGGTAAACGTGCGGCAGCGGTCCGACACGAAACCTCTAAATTGAAAGAGCCCTAAGATCTAAGAATACCAATTTTAGGATTGTTCTTTCAGCAGGATTGCAATAAAACGCAATAAAGCAAAACTAACATTTTGTTAATCAACTGATTGATAACTACCGTAGTTACTACTTACAGTAGGTCAATGAACTTTTCTTTGGGGCACTACTACTTTCATTAGTAAGATTTCCGCATTCTTATGATACTTAAAAATGAGTTAATTATCTAGCGTAATTTATGACAATAATGAAGGTGATTTTCGAATTCGAACTAGGATAAATTATGGCCATTTATTCGGTCACTCCTCTAGGTATATAGCGCGCACGTGCGCAAGCGCGTGTATGTGTGTCGTAGTACCTAAGTGGGCGGTGCCTCGCGCGTGGAATGGCGACGGTGATTCTCCTCTTTTAGAGCGAGGCCCCATTAGTGCGTTGCGCTACGTTGCGTCGCGTCATCGCAACGGAACAACGCATTGTATGCCACACCTGTGTTGCGTTGACGCTGCGACAACGCAACGCAAGAGGGTATGTACGCCGTCGCAGCTGCGTCTCAGTTCAGCCTTCGCAATGGATCACTGTCCGTCGTCGCAGCGGAGCTCCGACAACGCAGCGCTTTACCCTCCCTCCCGCTTCGTCTCTTGTCCGTCGATCCGTTGCAACGTCGCGCGCGTCGACGCAACGGTCTAATGGGGCATGTCATTTAAAATATATGGAAAACGACGCAGCGTCGTCGCTGCGACGACGCAACGGAACGCAACGCACTAATGGGGCATCACCCTTATGAAGAGCTTCATTCTGAATTAGTGTCAAATGTAAACAACAAAAAAAAGGAGCGTTTATAATTATTGGCCAGGTAAATACCGTAATTTAAATTGATTATTTACGTCTTTTATGACAACCTCCTGAATTTTGACGAGGATGCAAAGCAACATCTTGTATAAGTATTGACTGAATCAGTGTGGAACTCGGAATCGAAAGTAGTAGGTACTGTGATATTTAGGTTTCGGTTTTGTTCGATTCATGTACAGACGCTAGCACATCAACCTACCCGAAACTGTCAAATTTTTCCAATCTACTTTGAACCTTATGCTTTAGCGATAAAGTTGAAAATCTATTAAAGAAATTTGACAAATGGTAGTAGCTCGATGTGCTGGCGTCTGTACATCATTGTATTTTTTTTGTAACTGTATAAGTACTCGAAATCAGTGAATGTATCGTTTGGTATTGTTGATAATCGCTCCAAAAGTAAAAAACAGTGTGTCCCCCCTCTAACTTTTGAACCATAAGTTTAGAAACTATGAAAAAAATCTGCAAAGTAGAACTATAAGGACTTATATTATATCTATAGGTAAGGACTTTCTAGGAAAATTATTTTGAACTTGATGGAAACAACAGTTTTTGTACAAAAAAGACAAAAAGTTGTACAAAATAATTTCTGGACTAAGTTTGTAGTATAATCGTATATGCAAGCATTTTTTAAACTTCGTTTACATATTTTATTATCCTGAACGTACCCCTTTGTGTTCGCGCTAAAAACCGTCACGAGTCGGAGTGCCTGCCGCGGAGCGTGCAATGTTGCACGCTCCGTGTTCGCGTACGTACCCACTACCGGGAGCAGTTGCAGGAGCGCGGAGTGCTGCTGGAGCGCGAACATAATGGATACCCACTTTTAAACTCATAAGTGGGAACACTTATTGTGACGGACGACGGGAAACTACGGAACCCTACACTGAGCGTGGCCCGACCCGCTCTTGGCCGGTTTTTTTTTGTCTACTTTATAAAGTAAAGAAATCAAGCAGAGAAATTCGGCCAACTGCAGCTAACGCGACGCGTAACTAAAAATAGAACACGAAAAGTACCTACGAAAACAGCAAAGTGCAATCAAGGTCAACGTAAAATGATTTTAAAACTACGAGTACCTACCTATTTTTGTTGAGAATGCCATACGATTTAAAATCCTTTGACGTTTATTGATGGTTACCTGTTTACAAAATAATGTATTCGGTATCTATGCTCCTGTAAATAATGTTTAAAATTAGTATTAGACGTTAGCTTAGCGCGCTTTCTTGCTCGTTCATCTCTAGCTAGTACATCACTCCCGCCCGCGCGCATCAAGGATACGGTACCTAAAACCATGTAACTACTACTGTATAATGCGTGCCACGAAAGATGAGACTTGACACACCACGTGGTTTGACATGAGCAGTACACGATTTTAGGTATCTTTAGCGGTATGAGGTCTGAGTGCGGGACGGGACCGGACGTCATAGGGGCGGCGGAAAGAGCGGGGGAGGCGGGGTCAAGTCTCATCTTTCGTGGCACGCATTGTACCTGAATCAGTTTGAACCGAATATCATAGATCATGTGATACGATATCGGTATAGTGTCTCGTTCTGGGTACGCGGATACCTGAGGGGCAATTCTACTAATTTTAACAACGTTCACAGTCTGATCTCAGTCTCAATCTGTCAAAAAATACTTCAAATTTCCCTACATTTTGACAAGTTTTTGACATTTCTTTGTCGCTGAGATGAGACTGCGACTAGATTTTGAACGTTTTAAATTACGAGAATTGGCCTTCTGATATAATATAGATTCAGTGCCGTCCGATATATAGGTAGGTATTGGATGTTGTATCGATACATAGATATTATCTATATACGATTTGTATCGCCCACTCCTACTAAAAGAAAGGGCTCTCTCAATAGGTACCTACCTACCTACATAATGCAGAATGATTTTTATATCAGAAAATTTCTCGAAGAGTTCATGTGTAAGTTAGTACCTACTTACTAAATGCATGTAGGTACTTACTTGAACTTACGACATTCATTACAGTAATATCGAACCCAGGGTAGATCGCAGATAATCCTATCACTAAGTAAGTAATGCATTTTTTCTCACTTCATGATTAAATTGATAAAATATAACTCACACACCCACTCACACACACACAGCATAAGTACCTACGATTCGAAACTTGTCAACAATATCACGCATGTTATAAAATTGGCCATCCGTTGACAAACAACGCCATCTAACGATCAAGATTACAGTAGATCTTGATCGTTAGATGATAACTGATAACTTTAGCAAAAATGTTGTTCTGTTTCTTGATGGTTCTTGAAATATCCTGTAGAGGGCGTGCCTCCGCCCGCGCACACTTACAAAGATTTATCGTTTTTTGTCAGGCCTAAATATCCTACAAATAGTGTGTTTTTTATAAGTTTTTTACGATATGCGTCAATAATAGATCATAATCATTTAAATGTATGAAAAAGTGTCAGTATCCAATCACCAGGTGATTGGATACTGACACTTTTTCATACATTCTATCGGGGTACAAATCTCGATACTTAAACGATTTTTGCAAAATAAAAGCACGTACATTAAATGATTATGATCTATTATTGACGCATATCGTAAAAAACTTACAAAAAAAACACTATTTGTAGGATATTTAGGCCTGACAAAAAACGATAAATCTTTGTATGTGTGCGCGGGCAGAGGCACGCCCTCTACAGGATATTTCAAGAACCATCAAGAAACAGAACAACATTTTTGCTAAAGTTATCAGTTATCATCTAACGATCAAGATCTACTGTAATCTTGATCGTTAGATGGCGTTGTTTGTCAACGGATGGCCAATTTTATAACATGCGTGATATTGTTGACAAGTTTCGAATCGTAGGTACTTATGCTGTGTGTGTGTGAGTGGGTGTGTGAGTTATATTTTATCAATTTAATCATGAAGTGAGAAAAAATGCATTACTTACTTAGTGATAGGATTATCTGCGATCTACCCTGGGTTCGATATTACTGTAATGAATGTCTAAGTTCAAGTAAGTACCTACATGCATTTAGTAAGTAGGTACTAACTTACACATGAACTCTTCGAGAAATTTTCTGATATAAAAATCATTCTGCATTATGTAGGTAGGTAGGTACCTATTGAGAGAGCCCTTTCTTTTAGTAGGAGTGGGCGATACAAATCGTATATAGATAATATCTATGTATCGGTACAATATCCAATACCTACCTATATATCGGACGGCACTGAATCTATATTATATCAGAAGGCCAATTCTCGTAATTTAAAACGTTCAAAATCTAGTCGCAGTCTCATCTCAGCGACAAAGAAATGTCAAAAACTTGTCAAAATGTAGGGAAATTTGAAGTATTTTTTGACAGATTGAGACTGAGATCAGACTGTGAACGTTGTTAAAATTAGTAGAATTGCCCCTCAGGTATCCGCGTACCTAGAACGAGACACTATACCGATATCGTATCACATGATCTATGATATTCGGTTCAAACTGATTCAGGTACAATGCGTGCCACGAAAGATGAGACTTGACCCCGCCTCCCCCGCTCTTTCCGCCGCCCCTATGACGTCCGGTCCCGTCCCGCACTCAGACCTCATACCGCTAAAGATACCTAAAATCGTGTACTGCTCATGTCAAACCACGTGGTGTGTCAAGTCTCATCATTCGTGGCACGCATTATACAGTAGTAGTTACACGGTTTTAGGTACCGTATCCTTGATGCGCGCGGGCGGGAGTGATGTACTAGCTAGAGATGAACGAGCGAGAAAGCGCGCTAAGCTAACGTCTAATACTAATTTTAAACATTATTTACAGGAGCATAGAGTTTAATACCGAATACATTATTTTGTAAACAGGTAACCATCAATAAACGTCAAAGGATTTTAAATCGTATGGCATTCTCAACAAAAATACCTACTCGTAGTTTTAAAATCATTTTACGTTGACCTTGATTGCACTTTGCTGTTTTCGTAGGTACTTTTCGTGTTCTATTTTTAGTTACTTACGCGTCGCGTTAGCTGCAGTTGGCCGAATTTCTCTGCTTGATTTCTTTACTTTATAAAGTAGACAAAAAAAAAACCGGCCAAGAGCGGGTCGGGCCACGCTCAGTGTAGGGTTCCGTAGTTTCCCGTCCGTCACAATAAGTGTTCCCACTTATGAGTTTAAAAGTGGGTATCCATTATGTTCGCGCTCCAGCAGCACTCCGCGCTCCTGCAACTGCTCCCGGTAGTGGGTACGTGCGCGAACACGGAGCGTGCAACATTGCACGCTCCGCGGCAGGCACTCCGACTCGTGACGGTTTTTAGCGCGAACACAAAGGGGTACGTTCAGGATAATAAAATATGTAAACGAAGTTAAAAAAATGCTTGCATATACGATTATACTACAAACTTAGTCCAGAAATTATTTTGTACAACTTTTTGTCTTTTTTGTACAAAAACTGTTGTTTCCATCAAGTTCAAAATAATTTTCCTAGAAAGTCCTTACCTATAGATATAATATAAGTCCTTATAGTTCTACTTTGCAGATTTTTTTCATAGTTTCTAAACTTATGGTTCAAAAGTTAGAGGGGGGACACACTGTTTTTTACTTTTGGAGCGATTATCAACAATACCAAACGATACATTCACTGATTTCGAGTACTTATACAGTTACAAAAAAAATACAATGATGTACAGACGCCAGCACATCGAGCTACTACCATTTGTCAAATTTCTTTAATAGATTTTCAACTTTATCGCTAAAGCATAAGGTTCAAAGTAGATTGGAAAAATTTGACAGTTTCGGGTAGGTTGATGTGCTAGCGTCTGTACATGAATCGAACAAAACCGAAACCTAAATATCACAGTAGGTACTACTTTCGATTCCGAGTTCCACACTGATTCAGTCAATACTTATACAAGATGTTGCTTTGCATCCTCGTCAAAATTCAGGAGGTTGTCATAAAAGACGTAAATAATCAATTTAAATTACGGTATTTACCTGGCCAATAATTATAAACGCTCCTTTTTTTTGTTGTTTACATTTGACACTAATTCAGAATGAAGCTCTTCATAAAAGAGGAGAATCACCGTCGCCATTCCACGCGCGAGGCACCGCCCACTTAGGTACTACGACACACATACACGCGCTTGCGCACGTGCGCGCTTTATACCTAGAGTGACCGAATAAATGGCCATAATTTATCCTAGTTCGAATTCGAAAATCACCTTCATTATTGTCATAAATTACGCTAGATAATTAACTCATTTTTAAGTATCATAAGAATGCGGAAATCTTACTAATGAAAGTAGTAGTGCCCCAAAGAAAAGTTCATTGACCTACTGTAAGTAGTAACTACGGTAGTATCAATCAGTTGATTAACAAAATGTTAGTTTTGCTTTATTGCGTTTTATTGCAATCCTGCTGAAAGAACAATCCTAAAATTGGTATTCTTAGATCTTAGGGCTCTTTCAATTTAGAGGTTTCGTGTCGGACCGCTGCCGCACGTTTACCGTGCCGCATGCCGGGCCGCTACAGTACGGTAGCAGTCCGATACCAAACGCCTAAATCGAAAGCGTATCCGACTGCCGTGCGTTTGTATGCTAGTGTTAGTGTAGTGTTTGTTGTGTGTTATTATTGTTTGCGACGTTGCCGTCCTGTTGTCGAGCGTTCGCGGTACCGATGGCGCACTGTTGCCGCACCGCGCGCTTTGTATAAAAACAAACGACCGTGCGTGCGCAATACCGCTTCGGCACCGCAGCGGTCCGAGAGATTGAGATTGATAATGTTTTACGCAATTAGGGTGCTGGGTTAAGACAGGACATAATTATGTAGGATACTTTTTTAAACGGTTTTATTTAGCTTAACCTGTTTGTTATTTATTTGGTTCAAATTTAGTACTTGAAATTTTACCCCCTTCCTGTTGGCAAATTGATCTGATATTTGGTACACACTTTAGTTTTGATGACAATACATCAGTATCACTGTAAATCCAAGATGGCCGCCGCTACGAAATGGCGGATTACATATTTTCTCACAACCCCCTCAATGTGGGTATCAAATGAAAGGGCTTCTTGACTAGTAGAATATTGCCGTGCGTTTTTGCAACCCTCTCACCGTGAAAACTTAGGTGAAGTGAGCGTGGAGTGAGCTATCAATAGTGTCAATCCCTAACAATCAGGTGGGATGACAGCTTACATCACTTAGGTTTTCACGGTGATATTTGTACAGAATAGGCCGGCTGTACACTATAAAAATCGAGCCGAGCGGGCGCGCCAGCGGCGCTCGTCAATCAAGTTCCCCATTTCACCTCGCCCCGACCCCGCACGACTCGACTCCCGCGCACCTCTACGCGCCTGTCGACTAACAAGCAAGTGAGAACGCGATAAAATTGAACGAAAAATAGTGTGCGGAAATATGAAACTTGTTCCGGGAATTCCGGGAAATACGTGTTTTTGAGCAAGTTTCAAGTTTGGCTGCTCCACATTTTCTGACACGATTACCCTAATACATGGTCTGGGGTTGAAGAATCCATAAACTTGGTATTTACTAGCTAGAAGTTCATGCACGGCGCGGCGGAGGAGGTCCAAGGTAGGTATAAGTACAAACTATTTACCTATTTTTCCCTAAGCTACGATTCACCGTTGCGTAGGTAGTACCTAATCGAATAATTGAATTAGGTATATATAATTCTTGTGAAACCAGCATTCAAATTGAAAAGGTAGATACAGGAAAGCGAATACACAAACAAACGAT
Source organism: Luperina nickerlii (assembly GCA_963855955.1). Classification (NCBI taxonomy): domain Eukaryota; kingdom Metazoa; phylum Arthropoda; class Insecta; order Lepidoptera; family Noctuidae; genus Luperina; species Luperina nickerlii. Next base: position 9,033,078 of record OY979665.1, read on the forward strand.
TTGTTTTTTCATAGTATTTGCGCTTTTCAGTGTTATTAGCACACAGTGCGTCAAGGTCAACGTCATTCTCAACTAGCTAGGCGTCTCGCCTACTGAAAACCATTCGTTCAGAAACTGAACTGCAAACTAATTCAAATAAGAATAATTTTATAATTTATTAATTAGGTACAAGCAATACGAAAACGTTAATTCAATCAATATAAATAAATGTTTAGCGAACAGTGAAGCAAGAGTGAGGCAAGTAGGTACGACGTATTTTTAATTTTTGAACGTATTACTTATATTGTGCCTTGTGAACTACATTTCAATACGTGAAACGAGCATATATTTCACCTAATTATTTATAGGTATAGTAATGTTTATTAGGGTAAGAAATGTTTTATTATAACAAGTTATAATAACATTCGTATGATGTCGACGATGATGTACGACGTATTTTAAAACTGACGTATTTTATTAGTATCAAAAATAAATATTCACAATAAAATTGAACGACTACGGACCTTGATATTTTAAAGATTGTGACAAGGAGTTGGTCGTACACATTTGTAACATCACACTAAAGAACAAACTTCCACTTAACTGTTTAAAATCACCGACCATAAGTTTATTGTGTTGAAAATTCTGTTTGCGCGATGTAGAATTTTTGATTATAACTTCGTTGTTTTTGAGAAATTGTTAAGTAATTTTATGTCATTAATTGTGTAACTACTCTATAAACATATACTATACTTGTTTTGTTAAAATTGTGATACAGTGTAACTGTTTTCCCGATTTTTTGAAATCATATAAATTACTTTTACAACAGCGCCATCTAGTAAACGACGATTTTTAATTATTTGTAACTATTGTGGTATAGTAATTGTATTCTAGGTGCATCATCTTCATATATACCTACTTATATAATTAATGTATACAAATATTGTAAAACATTTCAATCAAGTCAGTTTTTGTTATAAATATTGATGTTAAAAAATGCCTTTTAGGTGCCTATTTGAAATAAATTATTTGACTTGACTTTGAGTCTATTATTTATTTAGGGCTGACTTTTCAATCATCTGATAACTTTATTAGTGGAATAATTTTGAAATTTTTACAGTTCATACAAAAACTGTCAAACGTCAATTTTATTCCTTGAATAACAGTTATCTGGCGATGGAAAAATTTGCCCTTAGTTCTAATAACACGACAAAACCATTTAAATAATTGGATAATTTGTGGTGTTGAAAAGGTGGCCAATCGTGATAATATATGAGCCTTTATGAAACAAAATAAAAATATATAAGTATTCTTTTTTTCAGTTTTTACTTTATTGAATGAAGGATGGTTATCATAAAAATCTTTTATTTCAATTAACGCCATCTCGACATACTTATTTCAAACCAAGCTTATGAATTCAACGCCATCTAGTGGTATCGAAAGTAAAACTATTTTACTGTACATGTGTGTGTAATCAAATAAAATGAAACGGCTAAACGTTTAGGGGTACAAATCTTTGTACGAGACGAGTTATCAAGCAAAGTGAATATCTCAAAAAATTAAGTTAATACTCTAGTTGACGCATATAATGAAGTTGTCCCTCAAAGATTTCTGAGTTAGGCGTAAAAATTGAAAATGTTCGAATTTGCGAATGTGCTGCCATCTCGCGAAAAAGTAGCTGGGAGATCAACTATTCAATAGCCTTAAGGTTTTTGTTTGTTTCTATAGCCAAGTATTTATTTACAAGTAGGTATACAGAGAGACATAGATATTCCGGGTGACAGGGACCGAACATCGACGCGCAACCTATTACCATGGATTCAGTAGGTACATGATTTTGAAACCTGCACGTTGAAATTTTTTGCAAAATAATGCCGTTTCATACATTTTGACCGCGTAGGTATTGCACTTTTCTATGAAACAGCAGTTTTTTTAAAGGGCTTACATGACCTATAGCGCGGTCACTGTCGGACTGCATAGAAAAGAAAGAGAAGCGCGATGACACAACGCTGGTAATTTATTGCAAAATATGAAGCAATTCTTTAATTACAAAAAAATCTATTGTTTGGATTAAAAAATTAAAACACTACTGTTTTAATAAGTTGCTTGTAGAATAATCTGACAAAAAATCAGAATGATTGTATGTAAACCGAACAATAAACCGCTGCCGCTGGTATAAAAAAATACTTCAAATTAAATCATAAAACTGCATACTTAATTTTTTTGAATTACCTTTATTTTCACCGTAAAAAGCAAATACCTAAACTATTGACGCTGCTGTCTCGCTCTCACACAGTCCGCCAGCAGTATCGTGCGAGCGAGATAAAGAGTGAATTTAAGCTGAGGTAGTATGGGCTCTTAATCAGCTTAACGTGTGTTAATTAGTTACAAATTGGTATTTATCTTATCTAAAAAGCACATGGGTCAGACGATACGAAAATAATTCTCTGGATGATAGGATAGTATAATCACCGCAGACGTTGAACTCTTATAAAGGGGGTAAACGGAGCCGTCGAAACCCAACAAGGTTTTGAAAAGGCAGGGTCCAGAGACGGACACGTGTGACAAGGATGGTTTCATCAAGGTGGAGAAGAAGAAGCCTCCTTGTCGGAACCGGTGCGGCACCGCCCTGACAGGACTAGATATGAGCGCCGATGGCCAATACCACGGCGGCGGCGTGGCCTTAAAATTTCCACGGCGGCGGCGGCGTCGCGGCGGCGCGACGTGGCCGGCCGTGGGCCTTAGAATTTTTTTTATCAGGGAAAGATTTCTTAAAAAAAAACTTAAAGAAAACCGTATTAAAAAGCTTTACCTATATTTTTTAATAATTGTTAATATAATTTTACAGTCTTTTAAATAAAATTGGAGATCACGTTTACTTACTGAATAATAATCATTTCAATGTTTTCTAGTGACCGACCGAAAGTTCGGTTTCGGTTTCGGCCAGTTTCGGCCAAATCAACTAGTTTCGGCCTAAGTTTCGGTTTCGGCCAGGAAATGGCCAAAACTTTCGGCCGCGCCGAAACTTGAGTGTTCATGAATTATCGTCCATCGTTCGGCGAACTTCGCGACTAGCTCGTGCTCGCTCGTCGCGTCGCCCGCGCCGGCCCAGTTCGCCGCCGTCCATCGTTAATCGCATGGAGTTGAGGTTGTGTTTTGCACATACGAGGGCGGTCCCATAATGAATTGGCCTAACTATGAACTAATGAAGGAAATGAAACGAAACCAATTTTATTTTTCAATATAATCACCATGAATACTACTAACACACTTCTGACATCTGTGAATCAACATCTCTTAACCTTTATAAAAATAATCACAATTTTTAGCCTCAAAATGACCGAAGACGGCCGCTTGCAACTCTTCATCGCTTGAAATTTTTCTTCCTCTTAAGTCTCGCTTTAAATTTGGAAATAAATAATAGTCAGACGGGGCCATGTCTGGACTGTGAGGTGGATGTTCAACTTCTGTGAACCCGCATTGATGAACTGCATCCTTCGAAACACCAGTGGTATGAACAGGGGCGTTGTCATGGAGCAACAGGACACCTTTAGACAGCTTGCCTCTTCGTTTTTCCTTTATCTTGTCTCGTAATTTATATATTAAAGAAGCATAATATTAGCCGTTCACGACTGTATTACGTTCTTTAAAATCCACCATCAATATGCCTTGAAAATCCCAAAAGATTGTGCACATCAGTTTTTTAGCCGATTGTTGCATCTTTGCCTTTCTAAGGGGCTTTTCACCCTTATAACGCCATCCCATTGATTCGCGCTTGCTTTGTGGGTCATAATACAAGATCATAGTTTCATCACCAGTCACTAGCCGCTCGATCACAGTCTTAGAATTTTCGCCACAAAGATCCAAAAACTCCGAAGCGCAGCGCACTCTTTCCTGTCTCTGTACCGCTGAAAGAAGTTTCGGTACCCATCTTGCACTCACTTTTTTCATGTGAAGATGTTTATGGATCGCACGAATACGTACTTTTAGAGAGCCCAAGCCTAGCTGCAATTTCTCTAATCTTCAAACGGCGGTCACTCAGAACCTCCTCTTCGATAAGAGCAATCGTTTCGGGAGTGAGCACTTCCACAGGTCGACCGTCGTGGCAAATGTCTTCGACGGTTTCTCTTCCGAGGCGAAACTCTTTCACCCAATTTTTCACTGTGCTACAGGAGGGGGCAGACTCCTTATACACGTCATCCAATCGTTCTTTTATTTGGGAAGGGTATAAACCTCCTTTAAACAAAAACTTTATGACACTTCGATACTCAGTTGTCGACATTTTGAAAAAATACGCGACTCTCGTTATGCTAATGCCTGCTAAACTAAGACTAAGCATTTCATGTCGATGCGCGTTTCTTATATTAAGTGCACGATAAACGTACTGTTTAATGCAACACAACATGTAGCGACATGTCGCGTAGAACTATATCAGGCCAGTTCATTATGGGACCGACCTCGTAAATGATTAGGTAAGTATTCAACTGTCTGTATGTATAATATACATTGTATATTCAAATAAATGTGTAAAAAACACACCAGATTTCTGTATACGATAGAAATTTTAAATATGTTTAAGTAAGTTTCGGTTTCGGCCGAAAGTAAGAGCAAGGACGAAAGTTCGGTTTCGGTTTCGGCTGAAAAACCTGTTTCGGTCGGACACTATTTTTTTTTTATGAGAAACAGCCATTTTAAGTTAATACACGTTCACTCGGTGAAATATTCGACTCGACTGAGTGTGAGCGACGAGCGAGCGTAGCGTCGCGAGGCGACTAGGCGAACTAATACGGCCGGGCCGCGCGTGCGAGCGGGAGAGCAAGTTGCGACTCGTCGCGACGGCGCGCCGCGTGTTTCACTCGGCGACGACGCGTCGACATGAACTCACGGCGACGGCGGCGCGCCGGCGCGGCGCTCATATCTAGACAGGACCCAACATGCTGCTACGTCCAGCAATCCCGACGACGCAGATGTACGTGTCCAGACTGCACCACTCCACGAAGGTTGAGGAGATCGTGGAGTACATGCGTGTGAAGACCAACTGAACTTTGAGGGTCGAGAAGTTGGAGTCCCGTCACAACGCGAACTTCAAGTCGTTCGTGGTGCGTGTTCCGGTACATCATCTCGAGAAGTTCCTCAAGGAAGAGTTCAGGCCGAAGGGTGTTGTATACCGCCGGTTTCGTGGCCGACTACATGACATGACACCAGCCAGCGAAACACGACGCAGACACTTCGTGTGCGTTAGTTTTTTTAGTGTAATTATAATGTAGTATGTATTTTTAGTATTTTTAAGTTATATTGTATGTGTTTATATGGACCTTGATGCCTGAAATAAATGAATAAATAAATAAAATATACGTTGGACTTATGTCGATTGATGTAGCTTTATCACCTGTATAGTATTTATTTATTTTTTGTTTTATTCAATCAAGTTTAATTGTTGAATACTTCATTATTAAATAATATCTCTTCCTATTTCGTAGTAAAATTCTATAAATCTCTTAAATAAATTACAAACTATAGTTTTGTATAATTTAGAAGCATTTTTAAAATGTAAGAACCATGTTTCCGTTTATTATGATTTTCTTGATGTTGACTTGAAAGAGCATGGCAGTTGAGAACGTGTCATGCTCACTTAAATGTCTCAGCGATGGTGGCGCGTGTGTTGGATCATTCCGTTCCCCACAAAATGGTTGAGCTAGATGGTGCTGATCCACGCGTCATGTTCGTGAACGGGCACCGTCGGTTGAAACTGGTCATCTCTTAACTGCCAAGGCTTATTTTTAATCTTATATTTTGAAAGGTTTCTTCATTTGTGTCTTTTTTTTACATTGTTCTCACATATAGAAGCAACATAATAATGTACCCAGGATTTGTAATATCTTGATTTAGAAGAGTGTCCATGGAGTTTCTTGCCCGTTCTTCTCCATAGAGATCTACGTTTTGGAATGGGCAACTAGCTTCAACTTTCTAACTGACAGACTATTTAAATTTTGACAATTCAAAAGTGCCTGTACAAGGTTTAATTGAAATAAATGTTTTGAGTTTGAGTTCACCTCAAACTTTATGGCGGCTATGAAGTGCGCTACTCGCGCATAACCTGACCCCCACTGACACGTGAATTTGTTACTGCGCAGAGACTCGCCTAATGTTCGGAGACGCCATAAACCGGGCTGTACTGGGTACTACTAATCTTCATTCATAAAACAAAATACTTACATCATCAGCCAAAGGCGGATCAACAACAGGGAATCCATTATACGACACAAGTTTGAGCAGCTCCACAATATGGCCGACATTCTCAACTGTGCGCAGAGTGAAGACTGGATGCGACATCACCTCTGACGCGTAGATGTTGTGCGCTAGTGGTGGAGGCTCCCAAGGTAAGAGGGGCACTGCTGCTAACTGGATGTGAATGTCGTAGATACCCTGGGCGGTGAAGAAATGGTATAAAAATACAAAATATAATTACGTAAACCTCCGAATTCTCGAGAAGTCTGTAAAGTAATTCTGAGCATGTCGCAAGACCCGTATCGTGGGACTCTGCTTTTGGACACATGTTGATGGTCAGCAATGTCGCAGCGACACCAGTTTCGAGATATTACGTCGCCTGGTAAAAAGCAGGTTTTATTACAAAAAATTCGCTGTGTCACAGCAGTTTTTATTGCGTAAATCGTAATAACCAACAATATTATTTACATTATTTTAATCTATCGATAATATCAATGGCATCTGAATCACTCTTTCCCCAGCATTATGATACTGATAACTTTAATATTATATCCTGAAACTTTCCAAAATTATAATTCCCTTACCTCATTGAAGAAGTCTCCGGTCCATTTAGCGACGACCAGCGTGATGATGATAGGCAACGCATTGGAGATCTGTCCTGTAGTCTCTATGATAATAACTGTCAGTGATATGGTCATGCGCACCACACCACCGAGTTGAGCAGCCGCCCCGACTAGCGCGTATTTCGCTGGGTTGATTGTCTGTGGAAAAGAATAAGCGATATTAAAATATCTACTGTATGGCTACATCAACATGCCAATTAAACTACTTAGCCCCAAAATAAATAGAAAAATGCACTGAAAACGGTCTTATCGTTTGAGAGCAAAACTTTAGTCCTGTTATGGTTTTCTTAAGAATTTTGCCTAGGTGTTCGCTTGGATTAAAAAAGATACTTTTTGCGACATTATTTTTCAAAACATGACCCGCTATTTTTGGGTGTACCTATATGACAAATAAACCTGAACACATTTACAACATGATAAAAAAGACACTAGGTACTATTCCCTAATTGTAAGGAGTTAGTAAAGATAGACCCTAAAACATAATACAAAAGAAAAACTCACATTAGAAGGCAGCATATACTGTATAGCAATAGCCAGTAGTCTTCCCCAAGCGGCGCCAGTCAAAAGATTCGGTATGAACAGTCCACTGGATACAGAAAGGCCAAACGTCCACGTGGACAGTAGGAAGTAGCACACGACGAACGTGAATATCGACCACGGCTTGTAGGACCCGATGGGGTCATGGAGGAACGAACGTACTGACGCTTCGGGAGTTTGGAACCAAATCGCTGCAAGAGCGTTGTATTCGCCGTCTGCGCAGAATAGCTGGAGGAGGAAAGAAAAATAAATACTTTAGGTATATATTTTACGCAAGCCTTTAAAGTATTCGATAAATCTAGATGAATGTTCAGCACTGAGGGACCAATTATAAAGAAGAATAAAATATTTATTGTTTTGGTTTTTGTTAGGGCATAAGAAAAGTTTTTAAATTAAATCGTCAGATCTGTGTTCACAATTTGGAACATTTCGTAATTTATGAGTTTCTACTATTCATAGTATTCATTGTTCACTATTCCAAAAAAATTACTTTATCCGTTTCAATAAAATTTACAGAAAATTTTATGAATCTTGATGATCAAACCGAGAAAATAAAGTAACAGCTCTTATCCTCATTTTGCCAATTTATTTTAGTTCAAAGCTAAAGTAACTTACCTGTAAAGGTACTTTAGTGGGGTCTTCACCGAGTGGCCGACAGTCATTCAGTAAGAACATCATAAGGAACCCGCAGGTTGCGCTCGCAGCTGCCACGAGACAAGCTTCCACTACGCGCAGCCAAGGAGTTCCTATGTACCTGTTGGATAAATAATACTGACTTAGGGCCCGTTTCACCTTCGAGTAAGTCCTTTAAAGACTTGAAAGATAATTTCATACAGATACTAATCGATTATTCGGTGAGTAGGCTACTATTGGTGCTACTGTTGCTGCCGTAGGGTAACGGACAGACCGTTACCATAAAGCAGCAGCACAAGCACGCTCTGCAACTTGTGACGTGGTCATGATGACCTGAATGTCTAACGTGGAATGAATTGCTGGAAAGTTAGGAAGTGGTGGGATGGTATAAACCAGTTAATTAATTCGATTAACACACAATTGCACACCGCTCAATCTTTCCTCAAAAGACCATTTCAGACACCAATCTACATGGCCTTCACATGATCTGACCAAGATTTTGTCTGGATTTTAAAAGAGACTGTGGCCTCTTAATTTGTTTCGGCCTTTCTTCTCAGAATAGTCAGATAGGAGACAAGATTTCAACTGCGAGACATTTTTCATTCAGTGAAATTATAAAATACATGACGAAGACCTGAACACAGATGCTAAGGGAAGAGGAGGAACAATTTTCAAGGCTCACATCACAAAATAATTAATCTGCGTTCGCGATTTATTTGCCAAAAATGTAAACAAATATGAATTCATGGAAAAATAACTTTAAATATTACACAATAAAGTTCAGTTTACGCTACAACTTCAAACATTTCATAACTTTTTTCAATAGTGCTAGTCACTCTGAAATCAACTTAATTTTCATTGAAATAAAGTTGATATTTGTTTAACTTGAAATAGGGTGGGGGTGTGCAGCACTGCTCACTTTTACTATAAATTACCACTGCTCTCAAAATGGCGAAGGAAAACATCGCGAGGAAACCGGCATGGCCTAGAACCAATCATTCGATGACTCGTGACATCATTCTACCAATCCGCATTGGGCTCGCGTGGCAGATTACAGCCCACTCTCTCTTTCAAGAGAAGAGGCCTGTGTCCCAGCGGTGGGAATATTATAGGCTGATATGTTTATGCTGCGCTAAAACCCTACAAAATTAAATAGAAACGTGTAACTCTTACGTTATCCTAAACACAGCAAGTCTATAGTTGATATAGTTCCAGAGAGCGCCAAGTAATCCGCCGACTACACCGAAGAACATGAACACAGGCAGCTCATAGAATTGAAATGGGAATGGTTCCATCTTGCCCAAGTTCAGGAGACCTAGAATAAAAGAGGCTTATTTACTTAACTTCCTTTAAGTCATATACTCCATTACTTACAAGAATCGACTTGGCCTTCAAAGTACAAAAGCACAGCCTTGTTACAATACAAAAACTGACGTTAACCCCGAGTCAAAGTTGTAAATTTTGCATCAAGAACTTTTCGTTTATCGGAGTAAGTTCAAAATATAGTAACTGGCTCGAAGGTTTAGACTAGGTCTGAAGTTAGAACTCGTTTTATAATAAGACCGTTAGTGCGCGATAGAAGTTTCTCAGAAACTAAAAGCACCTATAAGATTTCGGTTGAAAATCATGTTTCGTATGAAGCTGCGTACGATATTATTTACCGTTTTCATACCTGGAAAGCTCAATTCTCCCGCGCGCCCGTGATATGCAGATAGAGCGCAGTTCAACGTGAACGTTGACACCACACTACCGAAGAACGTTCGCCACGTTAGCGCCTGATTCCAGAAACTGGTGCCTTCTTCTAGGGAGAACAGTACTCCACCTGAAAGAATAAGGAAGGCTAGGAAACGGCAAGAGCAAGGACCGGAAATCCTACAACATTATGCAACGGAATCAGCTGACTAGTTCAAAGACAGAAAATGACAATCGTAATTTCACAATTTGTAATTAGTGTCTAATTGAAAGGAGTTTCAGCAGCGAAACAGCAGAATCTAAATGCATTTTAGATTCAGCTATTGCTGCTGAAACTTGGTACACCGACCGACTACAGCAAAATACAGAACTTATTGCCAACTTTAGTGGCAACCACAGGCATAAAACGGGGGAGCGAGATGACACGAAACTCAATTTTTTTGAAATTCCTTACAAATTCGTTACCGTGACATTCGTACGTTTTATGACGTAGACCCTTTAATAGTTGGTGCCTTGTAATAAATTGAGTAACATGTTTTGTTTTTTTATTCTCACCTATAGGAGCACCGAAAGCAGCAGACACACCAGCGGCCGCGCCTGCCGACACAAAGTCACGTTTCTCATGATCTTCGCGAAAGTACTGGAATATCTTGAAGTCTTTGTTGAACGTTGTGCTCTTGCCCTGCGATATGCCCGCTGCGACCACTGCTCCACTGTGGATCATAGGTCCTTCCTAAACAAGAAGTATTATGCTTCTCATTAAGTGATTTTTTTTTTGTTGTCTTTTGAGTAATAATCATTTTATAATCAGGCAACTAAGGCCCATAAATAAAATACACAAAATAATCTTATACAATAATAAACTAATTAATAAAAAGTAATAACACATAACACACATGTGGTAATTACATAAAGTATACCATTCAAATATCACAAATATCAGACACAGTAAAAGACCAATGAGGACGTCAAATAAAATATAATTTAAAAAATATAACTATAATCTACCTTCTGCAGTATTAAAATCATTTAGAAGTGCAATTATACCTCCAGAAATAATCTTGTTTTAAGCATAGCATATTCAGCATATAATGTTCCCACTGCTGGGACAGAGGCCTCCTCTCCACTCTCAGAGCGAGTGGCATGTAATGCACGACGCGGGCCCAATGCGGGTTGGTAGATGTCACTTGTATTCGAATTTTTTGTTCTATTACATTTTGGTTTCCTCACGATGTTTTCTTTCACCGTTTTGAGAGCAGTGGTGATGAAATTATTTACACAAAGTAAAGCGCCTGACTGGGATCGAACCCACGACCTACAAACTCGTAAGTCGGGCCACCACTGCTCTCACCTCTCTCACCACTGTTAGAAGCATAAACCAACTTAATTGCAATTAAGTAATGTATGAAACAATGTGTAATTGGAGAGACATCAAAACACAAAAAAAATGGGGTGTGGCTGTGTCATGGACACGGCCGTGTGTTGTACGTGAATACTTTTACGTAACGGGGTTGATACGTTCGGCCGCATTCATTCTTTTACATTCATTCGTTTCCGGCACTGCTTGACTCGGTCATATGGTGTTTTATCATTCGATTGCTCTTGAGAAGCCCTTTCCAACCGTATACGATCTCTGTATTTTGATTTGGCTTTTTGACGCGTATAGGCCGACATTATAATATTATTTTTCTTTTTATTTTAACACATTATATTCACTGTCACTATTGTATACATACTAATGTTTTGTATACAATCGATAGATTTTGACGAGAGCTGACGATTGAAACTTAAGCAAACGTCGTAGCTTTTCAGAGTTAAAAGTTATACTAAATAGAAATCTCGATACGTAACAAAATGACCTCAAAATGGCAGCGCTTCCTCATCCACCGCGCGCGATACGTCACAGTCCTCACTTGGCATAATGATTTCTTTGATCCTTTAGCTATCCAATGGTGTAATTGAATTTAGGATGGAGATGATAGATATGAAGTTGCAACACCAAACTGTATCCCCCGATTTTGTTATCATTGGTATTTTGACTTGCCTCCCACTATGGAAGCAATTTTAAACACGTCAAAAAAAAAAACTAGACGTTCACAAAGGACATGTTAGGTTTTTGTATGGAGGCTGGGCTTTTATTCGAAGCTACTGTGAACAGGGAAGAGGTCATATTTTTATGAAAGTACATAAATTCAGGAGACTTTGTATATTTTTTTAATTTTTTTTGAAAGCACCCTTTCCTTAGTTATTATACATTTTAATAATCATTATTTAAAAAATAAATTGCAACCCACAGTAATTATTGATTTTGGCAACACTTTTCGTTTGGATGTCATTATTGTCATTGTGAACGTCAATCAAGTGTCAAATTCAATCCAATTTTGACCTGTGTACTGACAGCTGACAACTATGACAACCTTACTGGCACAGGTAATATTTTCATAGATTCCATTAGGAGGCAAAGGAATTAATGCCATACATACAAATCATGGAGTTGGTTTTATTTTAAGCCATCTAATATTATTTTAGAATATTTTAAATAACAATAAGGTGTATAATTTGCTATAAAAATGGTATTTAACCATTTTTTCTTTATTTCAATGTGCAAAAATAATATTATGACACCAAAAATATCTGGATTTAAAATATGTATTTATTCAATAATGGTGCTTTTAATATTTTTTCTGTTTTTGTCAGGCCATCCTGAATAAGTTTCCCTATCAGAAAAACCATACATGACAGCTGTTCAAAAAAAATATTATTTTAAGCCCATTTCCTAACATGTCCTTTCCAATTAACCTGAATACCAGTCTACAAAGTCATTTGACTAGCTCACCTTGCCTCCTGCAAGCCCGCCAACGACAGCGGTGATAACACCAACAGCCTTCACTACTAATGTCTTGATCCTTACCACCCGCGGTACTTTTACACCATTCAGGTAACATTTCACTTGGGGAATACCGCTGCCGGCTGCTACAGGCTGAAATGTGTTTTGGGATTAGAGACCTTAAACACTTTGAAATAAAGTTGAGTTTCTGTAAGTTACTAACTTAACTAAATTTAAGTTCAGTGCATCTTTTTCTTTCTATTTAATTAAGAAAACGGCAGAAGATAAATTTTAGTTTAGTCCTGTCAAATTAATCAGCACCTGACACTACTCCATACAAGTTTAGACGTGATTAAAAACTTACTTGCTAAAATTACGTCAATTTACGTCCGGCACTGATTAATTTTACAGGACTAAACTAAAATTTATCTACTGTTTTTTTTTTAATGAAATAGAAAAAGATGCACTGAAAATTTAGTTTAGTTTGTGAACAACAGAATCGGCACCATTGTTTTATTTGGAAAATACAATTTCTGATTGCTAAAGGCTGAAATCCCACTAGTGTTTTGGGATAAGCAACCTTAACTACATTACGCAAGGTTCAGTTTCCATTACAATCGTATGATGATGACCAAGATAACAAAAATTCTTCATGCCCGCGATGCCGCGAAACTGATGTCGGCAATTGAACTTTGAACTCATATTTTGTACTATAATAGAAATGAACAGACACAATCTGGTTAAATAATGATCTATACATATAATAAAATAGTAACAAAGAATTATTGTCCATTTGTCTGAAAGTATGTTCTGGATTGGCGCAAAAACGGCTGAACGAATTTGGATGAAATTCGACTTAGATATTTTATAATCTACATTACCACAAAGGAGACTTTTAATCACGATAGTACGTTCCTTTGGGATATTTTCCGTCATCCACGTGGGCGAAGTCGCGGGCAAAGGCTAGTAATTAATACTTTACTACCTACTTACCTCAACATATGCAACCAGCATGGAGCCAATAAACACGATACAAATGTTTGATAACACCCACAGCAAGTAAGGAATGTATAATTTGTCTTGTACCACATATTTGTCCACAGCTGTTAATGAATTAGTCATGGAAATCACAATTTGTAAATAATTGAATTCAAAATTATCAGGCATAATAAAATGTTAATTTATTATAATGTTTCAGTTCAGTTTTATTTATAAGGAAGTGTGTTTTTATTTGGAATTACCAAAGCGAAACATTAATGAGTACTGTTTCATAAATCCCAAAATTTGATAAATGAGTCTGTTTGATGGAGAGCAAAACCAAGTTTATACATATATGTATGTTTTTTTTTTTGTTTTGTATTTTTGTTCATACTTGTCTGCTTGCTCACAGGTGAACAATTTAATAATTTTTTAACAGTGATAGAACAGCACCCTTATAATTGCAGAACACACTTTCAATCACAATTTGAATTTTTTTTTCTAGTCCATTGCTTCATATGTTTGAAAAAATTTTCTGCTCAACAACATAAATAAGACAATGAATGTTTTTGAACTGTCAAAATGAAAGCCATTGCTACTGATAGTATGCTACGCAGGGTAATTACCCTGATGTTCTAGGAAAAGATTATTGGGCAACACATTATATTGTGGAATCCCAGAACACAAGAAGTATGATTGTATGGATAATTATAATTCTTTGAAAAGGATACATTTCTTTAGCTCCCTGTATTTGATTTTTGAGAATTCTTCTATGCATATGTCTATGAAAAAAGCTATGAGAGCTGTTACTATTCCGATTAGCAGTATTATGAACCACCTTGCAATGTCTTTCCAGACGAAGAAGGCATATCCTCGTTTCCGTTCCTCATCAAGGAGCAGATGGTTCTCACATGTGTCATAGTCTAAACTCTGAAAAAGAGAAGTAGGTTAATTTGCAACATTAATTATTAATAGAATAGAATACTCTTTATTATGTGCACCATATTAATTATAGAAGACTATCATCATCATCATCATTTCAGCCAAAAGACGTCCACTACTGGACAAAGGCCTCCCCCAAGCACCTCCACTTCAGCCGGTTCTGTGCTTCTGGTATCACCTAAGAAGATTTTTATACTAGAATTTAAATAATATATTCAAAGTCAAAATGTTTATCGCATACTAAACTTACTTCATATTTAGCTGACAGAACATTCATGGAGCCCGGTTCGATTTTTTGTTGTGGCTGCCTCCTTCGAATTCCATGGCTACCATGAAATTCATCATCATCTGAGTCCTGCAAACAAACAAAAAAAAATAAAATTTGGTTCCTTAAGTCCAAATCAAAAAACAGAACACTTATAGAACCAATTTCAAGTTGAAATTTGATGATGACACATATGAATTTCTGTGACCCAAACACGGATGTGTAACGTAAATTAATTAATTTTAATTTGGGGGCAAATTGGAAAACCAAAAATGTTTGCAATCTGAAGTTATTTAAGAAAATAGAAGAAATTGACTATTCTTGAGATAAAAAAACATGGTAGATAAGATATTCATCATACGGAACCCTCACCCAGCGAGTTTAACTTGCACTTGTCCAATTTTTTATCCTAATATATCTTACCAAGACAGGGCCTACTCTAAAGTATTACATTTCTAAGACTAATCACCTAAATTCACATTGTGGAATGCAATAAATATATGTAGTGTTGAGTCACGTGACTTTGTTAGTTATACTAAACCAATTGTTGGTTACACAAAGAGGTAATAAGCCAGTGAGTAATACAACAATTGAGTGACATCTAATACTCATAATAATATTACACTGCCTTCAGAGTTATAGAAACAATATAAATATTAGACATAGCGCAAAGGTATTATCTACGTAAATTTAAATGTTCTACATACCTCGAAATTCACAGATTTATTCAGTTGAGTGTAATTAGAAGTGCTGGCATCTTCAGTGCTTATTAATTGAGCTGTGTCCGATGTAGTTTCTATATTACTTATAGAACTAACAGTTCCATCAGCATTCGAAGTTGACGAGTGGCTCATTTTTTCATAATCATGCATAAAACCAAATACAGGAAATAGGTTTCTTGTTCCTCATAAATAGTACGCTAAAATGACCGATTCACACCATAGCCATATCAAATTTATGTTTCCAACACCTAAAATATTTACACTTTATTTTAAAGCACTTTCATACGTGCTTCTGATTTTTTTTCAATATAATCATTAATATTAATATTTTATCACCACTCTACGCGACACACACATGAATTAATGAGATTTGTTTGAGAATTCTTACTGTCAGTGTCAGTCAGTGACTGACACTGGACCTGGACATTGACGTTGACGTTTAGTTGCACAGACTTTTTCTTCATTCAGTACTATGCGGAGTGATATTCTCGATGAAAGTACATAAGATACTCGAAATGTTTTCATGAAACTTTCTAGAATCAGACCACATTATTCCGAGTACCATTATTTTCATCAAATATTAATTAATTTAAGATCATTATATCAGTGATTACAACATATTTTTAACACATAATATGTATTCCGGTAGTTTCAACAATTTTTATGAACGTGGAAAATGTCCACAAAAACTTAAAGCGAAGACTATATTTGAAATAATGTTATGCTTTTTAATATTTCTACGGTCGTTTATGATATTATAACTATTCATTCATAAATTTTAATCAATAACACTATCTTTTTCAACAATATTGATAATACAAATCATTTTGATAATGTTATCATTTTATCAGTGCGTAAACTAGAACAAACTTTCGTGGCTCACACACACGACGCTTTCGATGCTTCGTAAACAATAGAGATTTTTAATGTGTGTGTAGCTTGTTCGTTCGTTTGGTTGACAATCGCGATGTGATGTATTCTACATCATCGCATGCTGAGTTATATTTTCAACAAAACCTTTTAATTTTTAATTAAGTTACTTGATTAATTTCTAAATGTTTTCTTTCGTTGTGAATACCTTTCTCTGTTTTAATTTCTAAATATGTGTAATTTGCCGCCGAAGTTCCATTCAGTGTGTCGCCTTTGTTTATCATTCTGTGGCGATAATTGCAGTGATGTTAAACTTCCAATTTTCGACCGTGATAAGGATAAATCACGTCTTTCCGAGATGATAATGGCAAATTTGTCAATAATGGTAATAATTTTGGACTATTTCTCGCAATGATTAATAGGAAGGAGGAGTTTTCTCGTGTGAAAGTTTAGCGTAAGCGTATGAGATTGTGGATGCTGATAAGCGCCATTAACTTTCTCGCGGGTGTTGGGTATTTTCGCATTGTGATATCATATTACGGCCCACGCGTCGATTGCTCGGCCGTCGTATGACTAATGTCATTCGTGGAAGTGATATGCGAGCGTGTGGCAGGCGCGCTGTATCAGCGGCCGCGTCGCTGATAACAAAGGAGCGCGGACGGCGGAGACCACCTCGCGCTCGCCTCACACCCGCCCCGCTCTTGCGCTGGCCCTCGCGCCCTCGCCTCGACTCCTCCACAAATACACTAGTCAAACCAATGCTCTCTTTACAGTGCTTATCCACATTATGCTATGCCCTGCTATTTTGAGATTTCAATATTATCTAAATTTAGATTTGTATTTTAAGGCAATCAATCTGCAGGGGGACTGCATCTTCCCATTTTTGTCACAGTGTGCTCCTTGGAATAGGAAAAATCTTGTTGGTTTCTTTAATTTGTTTGTTATCAGATTGCCACCAATGACTCATCATCTATGATTACACTTGCAAAAGGTCACTGGCCACATCAACTCTCTTAATGACTGATCTTGTGAAACTAACACAGGTACTTGTCTAATGTTGTGAATAATATTTTTAGGTATCCCCTGAAGATTTGCTGCCACAAGTTGTGTGTGGGGGCTGTGCACACAAACTTGATGAATTTCACACCTTCAGAGAATTATCACACAAGTCTGAACGACTTTTGGAACAGTTTGTGCAATACGCAAATTCACTATCTGGTCCAAAAGAGGTGAGTTTTATATCTGTACTTATGTCTTTTTCTATTTACTGAAGAAAAATAGTATAAACAAGGTTTTAAAAATGTATTATTAATTTTCCAAAAAATATTTCATACAATTTCTATTTACATGTTTTTGTTACTATCTAAATGTATGCTGACAGTTTAATTCTATTAAAATATAATACAAATGTAGGCAAATTAAGTACTAAGTAGTCTTCATGCATAACTGGTATCTGAGTTTATAATGTTGATGTAGCGAATTGGCTGACTCCTGATCTTGTTATTGTAGCAGGACTTCATAGCATTGACAAGTAGGCCTAGCAGGAGGCCTAGACAAGTTACCAAGGCTACTCCTAGGATGCTATAGAGGACATGTTTTGGCTTTAGATTAGCTAGGGTGAAACCCCTGGAGCGGTTGGGGGCAGATGCACTGTCCAAAGTGGGACAGTAGGATAGTGTGATGTTTGTTATGTATGCTCCACTGAGCCTCATGGGTGCTGCACAGCTGTAAATCAAAAAAAAGTATCATTAAAACACTACAAATGATAGACTCAGAGGTAGTTAGAAGTCAGAATGTTCTTGATGTACTTAATAAAACTTAAAATAGTTTGTATACATCATCAAGAGATTATTACAAATCAATTTATGAGGCAATACTTATTAATCAATACCTAGTGTTACTATTAATCTGTTGATCTTATGATTCTAGTTGTTTTGATTCTTGCTTATCCCAAATTGATAAGGAAGGTTTAAAATATTTCATGTAAAATTATAATTTTTCGAATTACTAAAAAAAGTTGCAAATCTGTATGCCACAAAATGACATTACCTATTATAAGTTAGTAATTATTTTATAATAATAATAATCTTTATTTTCCAGTTTAACATTTTACATTACCACTTGATTTATCTTACACTTATAAAGTCTTAAAAATTGTAGGTTTACACAGAGTTATAAAACTCTGACACCCAAGCTAAGATTGAACTTGTGTTATGGGTGAAATTATGAGTTGACACTGCACCACTGAATTAGCCACCCATCAAAGCAATAAAATCCACTGATTGAACATGGATGGTGGATTACGGCCCACTCCCTCTCACAGAGAGGAACATTATAAGCTGATTATGATTGAACATGGGATGGGACATCTCACTGACCACTCTAATGAATGGGAGATGATCCAATTATGGCACATACTTGCTTTTAACCAGAGTAGTATTATCTAGACATTCTTGGAAAGATTGTAACTTTTTACAAAAATAATTTATTGTCTCCTAAGCCTTTTTGAAAAGAAGAAATGGAAAAGTTCCTGAAAAGACTTGGGGGAGGCCTTTGCCTAGCAGTGGGACAGTGTATGCAAGAAAAAGCCTTTTTTTGTATACTTACAAAGGAATCTCTCCTATTTGGAACTTAGTGCCTGCTTCCTGATTCGTAACAATGTTGGCTAGATCACAATTGCACAGCCAGTTGTTGCCAGTCATTCCTAATATTTCTAATTTATTCCATGGCATCAGGTCAGTGGATAGCTCACTGAGGTAGTTATTATCTAGGTACACCTGTTTAACAAAGGAAAATATTGAAGAACATAATGTAGCATGGAGAGCAACTTTTTGATGGTATGGGAAATACTTTTCAATATAGAGTATCAAATCTATCTCTCTGGCAATTAGCCCTGAATTTCAATAGAATTACATTATTTACACCTGTAATAGTATTGTAGGACATAATTTAGCATTAAGAATAACTTTTTAATGATAATGGAATTACTTTTGGATGTTCAGTATCACAACATCTATCTCTCTGGCAATTTGCCCTGAATTTACATAATGGAACTTTATTTCTATGGAAGCTTTTAAAACTTTATCTCTACTAAAGTAGGAAAACCACTTAAATATTACTGATAAAGTGTGTTAAATGTAGAGAGCAAAAATATATAAAAATACTTGAATACAAGAGCTGATTAATGTCAGTCTTATCAGTGTTACAAAACATAACTCATGTGTGCTCAT
This sequence comes from Luperina nickerlii, assembly GCA_963855955.1. Lineage (NCBI taxonomy): Eukaryota > Metazoa > Arthropoda > Insecta > Lepidoptera > Noctuidae > Luperina > Luperina nickerlii. Next base: position 9,052,604 of record OY979665.1, read on the forward strand.
GTTTTGGGAATTCCCATAGTAGGTAGCATATCTTTCCACCTTCTTGACAAGTTGGTACTTATTTGTACCTATCTATAACTCGATTGTCGATCTCATTAGTGTAATTGTTATTGCAATAGTGTCAATCAATTCCGCTCCAGTTTTAGGATACATGTGGGCATGTACTGATTGATTGTGTATCAAAACATAACACTAAAATGATTAGTAAGCTGACCCCAATCCGCGACTGTCATGTAAGCATTCAAAAACTGGGGCAAATTGAATTGCATGTTGTCTATAATTTGATGATTATAATATGCTTACCAAAATGTGTACAATAAGTAGGTACATTTATTTCTGATAAAATGTTACCAAGAGTTTATAATAGAATATCAGTCACAAATAGACGGGTGTCGTCATCCTGAGTAACATTAATCATTGTGAGAAAATACTCCGAGACATGACCAAAGCCAAACTAGATTTTGTTCGTTAAAAATATCAGAGTTAATTATTTCCGCTTTGATAATAGCTTAAACGCGCCTAATTCGCATTACGCATACGAAAACTATTGAAGGGTTTTTCCGCGTTGATGCTACTATCTAAAGTTGGTTCAGACATGCGTTACTCACTTCCTTCAAGGTCCATTTGTCTTTCAATCCGCGAAACGCATTATGGCTGATGTATCTCAGATTTCGGTTGTGACAAAGGTGAAGTACCCTCAAGTTCTTGAGTGGGGAGAACGTGCTGCGTTTCACTTCGTCCAAATAATCGTTTTCGCCGACTTCCAATTCGATCAAGTTCGTTAAGCCTGCAAAAAAACTGATTCTATTATTATTATGTACTTCCGTATATACGAGTACGTATATACTATTTCACATAATAATATAGATAAACATCTAAGGCGATTATTGCCGCGGATTGTTTACATAAGTACAAGAGTATCTGGAATTCTAATAGAGTAGCGTGTACCTACTTTTCTATAATGGAGTAAATAGTTATTCTTTAAATAGATACTTTGGTAGATAAACTTCATAATATGCTCCAGATTATCATCGTTGCCAAACATCGGGACCAATTCGTGCTAGATTAATAGGCTAGTGTTATAAAGCACTCGAGTGCTAGATCGAACTAAAATCGTGGCGATTGATTTGGCAGTAGTAAAGATAAACAGCGTCGTAAAAATCTTCTTTGATTTTGGTATTCCCCGTGAGATGATAACAACAGGTTCTATGAGTCAACCATCTTCATTATGTCCAGTAAATAATATACTAATAAATAACTTGACCGTAAATTCGAAGCTTAATTATTTGAGATAGCAACACTGTAGTCCCGCTTATTTCCCTACTCTTTCTACCCTATATATCCCTCTCTGTCGCACATCCCTCACCCTTCACCTCTCTTTCACCACCTGGTGGCACTCGTCGCTAACAGCCTTCGAGTCTCTTGTTCATTGGCGTTCTGTTTCCCATACATATTTCCCTAAAGAATATAATTTAATTGCGTTACTATTGTTGATAACCGAATTTTATTTGAGGTTTAAATAAGTATCACAAAAGTTATAAACATCCTAACATGTGAGTTTATTCTATTATTATTTCCTAACAGTTATACTGTTCGTTTCTACATTGTAATCTAGCAAATGGTCGGCGATCATTGCTGATTTGTCTTTTGTATGATTTTATATTTGTTTTTGTTTACACAGATTTTTATATTTACCAAAAAAAAAAACTGATTGCTGAATTATGACGTGACAAATTATTTCTATAGCGGATTTCTTTTGATTTGTTTGGTACTAGGATGGATAACCAGGCTGTGCCTTCTGAAATCAATACTGGTAAAGTGACAGTGGCTCCGAGAACGTCTCGCCACATATCGACTAGCAGTTCATCCAGTAGTAATAGTAGGTACCTCATCGAGCTCTAGTAGTACAGGTAACTCGGCGAGCCGCAAACGAAGACTTGCAAGGCGCCACCGTCATAGAAAATCCAAACGATCTCGACGTACGGGTATTAGGTACGATAAATTATCCAGGGAAGTAGGTGAGCTTCGTGATTTACTTACACGTAATAATACATGCAATCCTACCGGTCCTGTCGATTTTTGTAATGAATCGTGTATAGACTTGAACGAAAGCCCCGAATTATTTTTTGATAATAAAGAAAGTGTGGGTAGTTCTAGTGAAGCTGCAAAAGAACCTTCTTTTGAGTTTGCTATTCAGACTAAATTGAAGGATCCGTCAGTTCCTGTAGCGGAGCCCCTAATGACTTTTTAACTGCCTTAAACAGTATTCAGCATTTTGATAATAGCCACTGGTGTGAAGTTCGTTATTATACACAAAAAATATTTCTTTTTGGTTGCAATGCAATAGAGCTTCCTGCTCGTTCTATGGTCCTGCCAGAGGCAGATGGTCCAACTGTGCGCCCCACGCTAGATCGGACGCGTCTGTTATTAGGAAATGACTCGGTGGTGCAATGTGAATCGGTGACGAGACCTGGTAATTTTGTAGCCACCACTTCAGATTTGTCTGTGCTTCTGCTAGAACAATATGTAGCTCCTTTGACGATTTTGGAATGGAATTTAGGAACTCCAGCAAACTCCGATGATTTAGTCTGCCTTTTGGGACTGTAAAACTGACAAAATTTAGCAGGGCCACTAGGCTTTGGAGTGTCTGTCCTTCAGAATTCGTGACACCTTGGTCAAAAGACTGTGATATTTTTCTAATGGAAGACGTTTTTGATTGAGCCAAGAATACCAATGAATACCTAGATATACTAGGTTCGTTTGAGGAGTAAGCTCGGACTTTGGAAAGTTTACTTGCCAACCTAGGTACTGTAGTTTTTTTATTACCAACTGAACTTGTGATCTGAGGATGTCCATATTCTGATGAACAATCAAAAAATCGTCCAAATACACAACGACGCGAATGCCTTCTTGCTCTCGCAAGGTCTGAGCGATCCAATTGGTCAAGGATGCGAAAGCCTTTGGAGCTGTGCTCAGTCCGAACGGCAGGCATATCATTTGGAGTAACTCTCCGTCGTAAATAAGTCGGAGAAAACGTTTTTGGGACGTGGTAATAGTCACATGAAAGTATTCCTGCGAAAGGTATATTTTGCAAAGCCAATACCGAGGTTGGAGAAAATCCGGTATCCGAAAGATGTTTATAAGTTTGAAACGATCTGTGAGAACAAACTTGTTTAGGGCTTTCAAGTTGAAAATTAACCGAAAGGAACCTTCGCTTTTCGGAACCAAGAATATTGTTGATATAAAGCTTGGGCATAAATCTGCATCTCGAGAACAATCTGCATTTTCATTTGATTTACGAGAACCATCATTTCTGTCGAAATGGGAATAGCGAAGGTACTCTTTTTCAAGTTTGGTACAATTAGCCGGGGCCTTTGAAGAAATGGTATTAAATAACCTTTTATTATTTTGATAAGGACTTTTGGAGTTCCCAATGATGGACAAACTGGGATAACTGACCGGCTTTGAACTCGGTGCTCCTGTGACACGAGTCACAGGAGCCACCTTCGGTTTTTAAAATTGTCATTTTTTGAGGCACCCGGCGGATGCGCTCTGATTTGTTGTATTTTTGAAATGGCCATTGACAGACCGGTTTTGCCGTTTGAGCGTGAAGAAATAACAAACATATAAACACACACACACACTCACTCATTAACTTTCGCCTTTATAATATTAGTGTGATAAAGAATTTTTTCAATAAAGCTGATACGAAAAACTAAAAATAAATAATAATTAAACTAAAAATGCAAAAACGAAAAACGAACTAAATGGAGAAATATGTACAAAAACAAAATATGAATTCATAAAATAGAAAATTTCATTAAAATTAGCATAGGGATTTCTTTACGCGGAATAAGAATTAATGTTATCGTAAACTCTGCGAACTGAACAAAAACACTTTGTTAAATTCCACGCGGACGAAGTCGCGGGTAACAGCTAGTAAATATATATATTGTACTAACTAATATATTAATCACTAGCTTTCGCCCGCGGCTTCGCCCGTGTGGTATGTCGATAAAAACTATCATATGTCCTTCCCCGGGATGCAATCTATCTCTCTGCCAAATTTCATCGAAATCCGTTCAGTGGTTTAGACATGAAAAAGTAACATACAGCTGTCTGTATGTGACAACACACAGACAGCTGTATGAACAGACAGAGTTACTTTCGAATTTATAATACATATAATCGAGTTTTATATAGTATAACGAGCTTTATATAGTATAATTAGTATGGATTCCAACGAAAATTATGATATGTGTATTTTACCTACGAAACTGTCATCATTGAGTTCGACGATGGGATTGTTGTTGAACGTAAGGTACTTCAGGGACTCTCCGACGAGGCTCAGACTTTCCGGCACGGTCACGAACTTGTTGTTCGACAAATCGATCTGTTGTAACTTCGTCAACCCTTTGAACGCATCTAGCGGTATGCTGTCGATATCGGTCTTAGCCAAGTCCAAAACCTGAAATAAAAAAGACGTGTATTTTTAGGTGAAGGACAACGCAGCGGGAGTCCCCGGCTAACAATAGAAGATGCTCTTATCAAGGGTCTATAATATGAAATTAGTAATAGGTATCTGGGATTCAATTCCTTTCGTATAATAAATCAAAGCTTAATTGGAAATGATCGTTGTATGTAATCTCGGTCATTAATCTTTCATGTCATATACATATTTTAATTCATGATGGCGAGAGGATCTTGTATTTACGTGACTAAAACTCATTATTCTTGACTTTGCAAAGTCCTTTCTAGTAATAGACTTTTTAATATTCTCGTGACGTTTTAGCTGAGGTTGACACAATACTTGAAGAACTTGTCCCATACTAAATCAGAATTTTACTGCTTCAATAAAAAGACAGAGTTTGATAACCTCGTTTTTTATCAGGTAACTTGCGAATTTATCAACAGACACATAATTATCTAAAGTTGATTTAGATTTTCAATCTCCTAATGAGTATTCTACAGGTGTGGGTTACAAAGCCAAAGTCTGTTCAAGTCGTTTTTTAGTTAAGACTCGTGAACTTTTTTTTATAAATTGTAGCGATCGATGTTAGTGACAGTGATCCCTAAATAAATGTAGGTCACCCCATTTTTTGGGTTTCGTAAGTGGCGATTAATGAATTACGTCAGTTAGATGAGTAGCAGCCCATACATCACTTTGCGCAACCTTGGCTTCCCTTGAAATTGTAAAGTTTAAAGAAGCTGCGATAAGATCTCTATGCGATAGGCCAGGAACGTTTTAAATTATCCGATTAAGAATTAACTTCAAAGTCCCTGAATCCACTAAGAAATCCGCCAAAATAGAGATCCATTAAATAAATCTTAATAAATCTTCTCTTACCTGCAAATTAGTAGCACTAGCCAAGGCAAGGATAGTCACATGGTCGAGGATCTCAATAGGGTTGTTGTTGAGGTACAGTCTTGTCAAGTTCGGCGTGTACTGGAATAGATACCGGTCCAGCGAGTGGATGTCATTGTGGCCCAGGTTCAGCGTCTCCAGAGCGATTTTGGCGTATGTTCCGTCAATGTAGCGCCCTTGGAATATCTCGCTCCTCAACACTTCGCCTGGAAACATACATTATGTTTACTTTATAGTAATAAAAAAGGACCTATTTCTATTTAGTATTTATGTTTTGGAGAAGTGTTGTCTAAACGCAATGCACTTGTAGTTTTTGCGTCAATATAACTTCCTGCTTTGTATTCATTCTGAAGTTGCATACGGCTTATTCCGTCCGCCTACTTTCCTAGTGATTCATAGTTTTCACTGTGCCAGAACAGTAGTTGTATTTTATTTACTATTTATTAGTTTAGATAAATATTTCACCTCTGTGTTATAAAATGAATGATGGAGAAATCTGCCCAACAACCCACCCTTGATCAAAGTCAAGAAAGACAATGTTAAGCTGAAAATAATAATGATCACCATACAATTTGCGCAATCTAAATATTTGCTCTGTTGAATGTTGTATTACTTTCATCTCGAGAGTCAGACTCTGTGGCCTTTGTTTGATTAATTATTGACTAATGAGCATTAATTGCGATACATCGTACTTATGATATTAATAGGTTATCATGCGCTCTTAATTGTTTGAGTTTACTTTCTAACGACCAACCAAATCGACAGAATATTTTCTGAGATCACCTCCGTGTACACACACTTTCTTCATGTTTATGTATTTATGTTGATTAGATAGATGTATTTTGCGTAGTGTATTTGCGACTTCTTATTGTACACATGAATGTTGAGATAAGAGATAAAATCTTTATAACACGTATATTTGATATACATCTATGGTTTGATAGTGCTACTATCAGAAACTTGTTTGTGTGGTCCTCAAGGCGTGTCCTAATCTAAAATTACATTTGTCGGTTCAATACAAGAAAATCTTAAATTAGAAAATTGTCTCACAAAACTATAATTACGGATCATTGAACCGGGCCTTTGATTGAACTGTCGCTTGCTCGAGGATTAGTTCTGTTGTCCTTGTATCTCTAATGATTTTTTTGTCGGCCATGTTTGCACGTTAGGTAGGTATGTTCCGTTTAGACTATGTTGCTAATTACTTGTGGATTTGAATGCTATAGGTGTGTAGTATAATCTAGATTCTTAACAATAGATGAGAATTTGCTTTATTCTCTTGTAATCTAGTAGGTATTGCTTCATTTATACCATAAAGATCCTATCTGAGTTAGTCATCACATTACAATTATTGTAATTATTATCTATAAATAATCTATAAACCATGTGTAAAAGCAATAAGGATCCTATTATGAAGGGTAGTAGTCGCAGCTGGTTACACTTGGACGACCAACCTCCTTGTTTCCTACTACACTTATGTCCGAAACGACGGCTTGCCAAAATCCGATTCTCTTGTTGTTCAGTTGTGTATCTTCCGGAACTGAATACTTAATATGCACTTAAGACATACAGAGAACAAAACTCCTCTATACATGCATGTCTTAGTCAAGGCTATTGTTAGATGGTGTTTACGACATTTTTGTGAATCAAAGTGTTGCAACGCCGCCGTAGCGTTCTTCGGCGAAACCATATAAATAAATGTACTGCTGACGGTGACTAATATTATGAAAGATGTTGAGTGAACGCTCGTATCTGTGTAGAACGTGAAAGATATAATAAATTGTTTACTACATTAGCAAAATTATTGCGCTAACTGGTTTCATACATATGCTATTATATTCATTGCATTGCCAGCATGCCAAGCCATTTCAAATACGAATGGATCAAAAACGCAAAAAATGAAATTCATGAATGGGTATCCAATCTATACCTATGTATTATGTATACCACGCCACGTTTGAAGGTACATTTAGCAGAATTCATTCACCTTAAGAATGGAAAGTTTGAAATCATAGACGTAATGGAAACTTCTACACATCGCTAATGTTGTTTATGGATTTGTTAGAATTATTCGTTTGAGATTTAAATCATATTTATTCAGTGTTGTATCTGTCTGGTCCACTTATTCTTGTAGGTATAGTAAGAGAGTGGGAGATCTTAGTCTAATAATATTAAGTCGGCTAATGTTTTCCGAAAAAATATATAACGGATCGCTTATCAAATTGGACTTAATAAGATAAACGTTTAAATACTTAAATAAAGTTACTGTTTGTGCTATTTATAAAAAAAATAAGGCCAAATTACAATTAGATTATAAATGAACAAAAGTGAAGCAAGCGTATATATTATGCTAAGCGCTTGTCTTCAAACAGGACAGGATCTATATTCTAATGTCGCCTGACTGATTGCAGTAATCATTGTTACTATGCATTTAACTTGAACAGTGTATATAGAACACCACGTCTGTTTTGTGATACACGTTTGCTTTTCTTGTGAACATAAATATCTGACCCAGATAAGTCTTTTCTGATCAATAATCACGTATTACATCTCTCGCATCCATACATACGTTGGCGCTGATAGCTTAACGGTTGGGGTGGTCAACTTGTCAGTCTTTACGGCCAGTTATTATTTATTTTATTTGCAGAACACAGGTTCAAAGGTAGGGTCAGGTACTTTCAAAAGTAGTTAGATTACTTTGAAAAAAATTGGCACTTACCTAGATAAGGAAATCATTGTGGCGAATAAGTAGAAAAAGTGATTTATTATTTTAGCAAAATTAGAAATATGATAAAGTACTTCCAGTGTCAAATTATGTTGTCCTCCGTTTAGTCAACAATCAGGTTGCCCTCAACTTGTTTGTTGACCAAACAAAACACTTATCTTGCATCTGGCTTGAATATTGTGTTTGCCTACCTGTGTAAAGTCAAATGTTATCAACATCATACATACCTGAAATGTAATTGTTGCTCAAATCCAAGTACACCAATCCCTCGATCTTACTGAAGACATCATCCTCGATGTCCACGATCTCGTTGGATTTGAAGCTGATCGCAACCCTCTTGCCCGGCACCATGGGCAGTGTCGACACGTTCGAAATCGTATTGTTGAAAAACGTTATCAACACATGCCCATCTGGAATGTCCGAAAATACCATTAGCACCTACTTTCAGCTCTCCGCTACTACAAACAAAGGTTACTACAAAATCTAGTAGAAATACTTTGCATACATCACGTTAATAACGGTTTATAGTCCTGTTAACACTTCATCAATATACATAAAACTAAGTATTATCATAAAACCTAATCCATTCCACCCACGGTAAACTTCACTGCATCCATAAGCTGATAACCGTACGTACGTAATGTATGCACGACTCTCCGAATTTATTATGAATAATTTATTATTACACTAAAACTTGATCAGATATACATACATATATGTATATAATTATGTTGATTATCAACCGATACTTATTTTAAGGTAACGTTGAATGTAAAACTTAATAGAATTGCAGCTATTTGTTTTGTTTGCGTCATTCTTTTCCTTGTGATAGTGTACGATGACAAATGATCTTTCTCGACTCTCCTTTCGTGTCGGTGAAGTTACCTTTATCTACGCTGTTTATCCTCTCGGGCCATTTTTCGGGAATCTCATCTATGTTACGGCGCGAACAGTTTAATGTTAAATTGGAAGAATCTTGTATGGTAATATCACATGGAACGTTTTCCGCGTCGGCCTCTTGTGCGCAGCTCGACGAAACTAGGACGCATAATATCATTAACACCTACAACAAAGAAACAACATTACTTATATAATTTTTTTGGTACACAAACAACGATCGTCTCTGTTTTCTATCTCGGTCACTACGGTCACTCACTTTGCATATCATTGGGAAATACATTTTCATCAAAATTAGAAATGGTACTGGAGAACACCTTCTGATCACAATACGTTTTATCTTATCAGTTAGGAGCCGCCCGATATCACGAGTGACATGAAATGAGCGAGCGTCTCATTGGTCGACGTTTGTTTGTGCTATCGTCCTACTAATAAGTACGGAGCGCCACTTGATGATCAAACATTGTCTTTTATTTTTAGGAAATCCTGAACATAACGGCGGCGAAATTGGAAGAAATTATCAAACCACTAAGCGATAGCGAATATGAGCACGAGTTGAAAAACAAATATGCAGAGATCGGCTCTCCGGACTCGACTGAGGAGATGAAGAACTTGGAGAGCCGGCAGGCGGCGGTCACACTACTACAGATAAAAAATTACGACCCAAGTAAATATGCGGTCAAACAGGAAGACGAGCCTCATATAACGTTCAACAGTGTGCAGAGTTTACCGCCCTCGGACAGAGCGAGAGAGGTGATGCACTGCAACACCGTCATCGATATAATAAGCAAGGCTGTGGCGGTCGCCCAGCGGGAAAACGAAGAATCTCAGAAGTATCCACCGAACTACGCGGGTGTCATAGACAGGACGCACGCTACAAGCGCGGGCGACAGTTACCCGCATGAGTACGCCGACGAGCAGTACGCCGCGTACGCGCCGGCGCAGCACGCCGACAGCCCAACAGGAAACGAAGACCATGACAACAAGGAGATGGACCTCTCTCTATACAGTTCCGTCAAAAACGAGCTAAACGAACAAAGCGAGCAGCAGGATCACACGAACACATACTTCCACGGTGCACTCACACACAAGACGAACTTTGTTGATGAATACAAGCAACACGTTTTTGGACGGACCAAAATGAAAACGTCGAAAGAAAATTCTTCGGTGTATGAAGATTGTAGTAGGAGCAGTAGTGGGTCGGACCCCGACAGGCTACAGATGGATATATCTCAGATGTCGCAGGTGAGGCCCTTACACAATTTAATGAGTATTAATTTCAGTAGCATGTTTAACAGAGGAAGGTCAACTAGGTATTCTGCCGTCCACAATAGAAAACGAGAGATAACAAACAAGGTTGGAATGACGTCATTACATCCAGCGACATTGAGTGATATTTTTGCAACCTGTGTGACCTCCAAACATTGTACTGATATCATCAACCTGTTTGTTATTTTATGGGTTCAGTCCTTGGGTGCGATCTGATATCATCGGATTTTGACTGCCTCATTGGTCTCAAGCGCTATTGCTCACCCTAGGATTACTGGGTTCGATTCCCAGGTCAGGCTAAATGTTAATGAGTATTTCCCACTAGTATTTCTCAGTAGCAGTAGCTGGATAGAACAACTCTGCTCACCCTTTCGGGGCAAACAGTCGTAATTTAAAGCATAATAAATCTTTTGTATGTTACAGGATGACCCTGAAGAGACACAGTCAGCTCGATCGACCCAGTCTTCGCCGCAGCCGCCGATGGAGCACGAACAAGACAAAGAGTCGCTGTGGCAGGCTCTACACAGACAAAACGGTGAGCACACACACACATACAGATACATCTAGATAGAGATAACGATGATTGACAGTTTGCAGGATTTGCGATAGCAAGTTGTATGTTTAAAACGTTATCTACAAGTGGCAATTCATTAAAAAAAATCAAGGAACAAAAACTGTCATTTCTTTTATTAAATGATAAATGATTACTTATCATTTGAAATGCTAAACAGTTCTTATAAATGACAATTAATTAGCAGCCATTCGGGCAAAATATATTGGGTTAGATTCACGACTAAAGCGCCTGCGCTTACTAAACAACTACCCACTTTTCCTAATAGTTGAGGATTTTGCCCTGAAATTCTATCTCAACAATACTCACACTGTATACAGGATGGTCGGGACATCGACGCGAAACCATGGATTCAGTTCATGATATGATACTACTACTAAAAATAGCTGTTAAGTACATTTTGACCGCGTAGGTATTGCACTTTTCTACAAAACAGCAGTTTTATTTTATTTATTTATTTATCCATTTATTTCAGGCGTCAAGGGTTATAATTCTATAAATACAAAAAAAAAAAAACTATAAATACATCCAACATTAGAACTACCCTAAAAACTAACGCACACAGTGTCTGCGCCGTTTCGCTGACTGGTGTCATGTAGCCAGCCACGATAACCGGCGGTACACAACACCCTTAGGCCAGAACTCTTCCTTGAGGAGCTTCTCGAGATGATGTGTCGGAACGTCGGAACACGCACCACGAACGACTTGAAGTTCGTGTTGTGACGGGACTCTAACTTCTCGACCATCAAAGTTCAGTTGGTCTTCACACGCATGTACTCCACGATCTCCTCAACCTTCGTGGAGTGGTGCAGTCTGGACTCGACCAAAAATTTCTATGCTAAGGGGTCTAGAATCATGTGCTGAATTCATGGTTACAGCTTCCGCATCGATGTCCCTGCCACCCGGTATGAATCGTATCGATTTCTCGAGTATGAGTAAGTATGACATGTGATTGATCATCGCTGTTTTTCACTTTTGCATTTGACATTGAACAAATTAAGTTAAACACATAATTAACATTGCTCAACTAACCATTATATCCTTTAACTAGCTTCTGCCCGCGACTTCATCCGTGTGAAATTTCCCCCATTCACCCTCTTAGGGGTGTAATTTCGAAAAACCCTTTCTTAATGGATACCTACTCACAAAGAACACACCCTCCAAAATTCATGACTCTAGGACCAGCGCTTTAGGCTGTGCGTATATATATCTGTCTCTCAGGACTTTGAATTATATATATAATATAGATAAGAGTGGTTTAACGACACTGACGCTAACCATACATCCGTAATTAATATTATAAATGCGAAATTACCTGTCTGCCTGTTACCTTTTCACGCCTTAACGGCTGAACGGATTTAGATGAAATTCGGCACACTGATAGAGTGTGACCTTGGTTAGGACATAAGATGCTTTTTCCCTCGGTAACACGTTCCCGTGAAACAATTTCCGAAATCCAAGCGGACTAAGCCGTGGGCAAAAAGTAGTCAAATTGTCAACTATTTCTTATTTGATTTGTCCAGGTCGCAGCGGCGAAGCAACACAGTTACTACGGCGTCTGATCAACAGTAAGCAGCTTGGCATGACAGTGTCACCGCTCAGGACGCCCGCCTCCCCGCTCTCTAGCACCATGCAGCAACCGAACAACGGAGCTGTATCACCGGTCAGTAGTTATCTCATTCAAAGGTAAACTTTCGCTTAACTAAAGCTACGGTCTGCCGTATTCAAATAATGCATGTAGACGTTAAAAACCCAAAGATCTCTGTAGCGACCAAGCTTAGTCGTATGTCGGGGTAATTAAATGAAACGCAGCACTCAAAACAAAAGCAGATCGATTAAGGGCGAATTTCACCAATGGAACTGAACGCGATAAGTACAACTAAACCGCGTTTAAGAGCTGCCAGTGTCATCATTGTTGTGAAATATTACAAATGACAACTCTTGAACGCAGTGTAGATGTGCTGATCGCGTTCAGTTTCATTGGTGAAATTCGCCCTAAACCGCGCAGAACCTCACCGCGTCCGGCATATGCTCATAGACGAAGAGCCATCACCATCTAGTGTGTGCTTTGCCGCATTAAAGAGCTATCAGTGTTGTGAAATATTGATACTGACAGCTCATGAACGCGGTTTAGTTGCGCTGATCTTCGCTTATATTGATGAAATTCGCCCTAAACCGCGTAGAACCGCACCAAGTCTGGTGTATGCACATAGCAGTAGAGCCACAGCCACCTGATATGTGCTCCGTGCAGTCGGTTTTTACCTTTTGAGTAAGATCTGTGTAGACTCTCGTTGCTGAGCTTAGAGCGACATAGATTATGGGTGCAGATATCATAGCGTGGTTCTGAAACTTCAGTTTAAGTAGGAGAGTAAAGTCAGATTCATATTATTATGGGATGTCGTGTCGTGACGCCTCCTGGCGTAGTTTTAGCCAACCAATACTCGTTGTGACTTAGTCCTAAACAAATTAGTTTGAATGGTCGATCCCGCACCACGACACAGTAATGTGCCGGTAGCTTTAAATGTTTATCTACACCCATGCTATAAATCCTCTATAAAAGATTCTGAAACAGTTAGCTTATTGCCAACATTAAACTAACCAGTGTCATAGTAACCATAATACCATACAAACAAGTGTTATGTTTTACTAAATTTCATTATGCAACTTGTTTGCTTTTTCGATCCCTTCCTTACTCATCAAACAGCCACATTCTCACTACTCAATTCGTGGTAACTTTATGAATTTCAAAAAAGATCATTGCCATGCACGCGCGTTTCACTACCACAGTGCAGTAATTTAAAAGAAAAAACTTATAGGCTAGTTGAATTTACGTCGTATCCCGCCATTTTTGTTCGATATTAGTATTGCAAAAAGAATCATGGCAGGATTTGTACAAAAAAATAAAGATGTTTAGAGAAATTGGAATTTCATTCTTCTAGTCTTGGGTGTCTAAAGAATATATTCAGGGATTTAATTTACAATATTTTTATAACCCTGCAATAAAAATATAATGTTAAAGTTTAACGAGGAGCTCAATATTTCAGAACGAAAGGGCGGCTGTCAGTGTAAACAGCTGTGGCAATGATTTAAATCATTAGATTTGCCCTACCGCGTCAAAACAGTCGCATTTCTGATTCGTTTTGACACCTCTGATACACAATGACTCAGTGACTACACTTGATTGTCATAGAAACGCTATTTAATAATGTGTGAACTCCCTCTTTTCAGTATGGACACTTTTTCTTGTGACTAAGTATGGTGAGGGCAAATCTACTTATTTAAATCTTTGGGGGACGGGGTTTGACTTAAAAATACTGTCAATTCTTTTTATAAATTCAAAATCGGCAATGAGATAAAACAAAAAACTGATAACTGTTAAATGTATTTTCTTTCTTTTCTTTCTTTCTTTGATACATAAATTTTCATTTCGAAATATTTTAATTGTGTGGGGTTTTAAAAAAACGATAAGTATATCAATCTACTCCTGGTAATGTATTCTCAACATTGGAAAATATTTTGAACCCTCTAAATGAACTCTTTTTAGGGTTCCGTACCAAAATGGTAAAAAGGAACCCTTATGGTGCGACTGAGTCTGTCTGCCTGTCCGTCTGTCACAGCTGGATATCTCAAGAACTACTAATGCTACAACTTGAAATTTAGAATAGTTTTAGATGCCGTTTGCCCAACTATTTTACAAATAAAAAATAAATAAAAATATATAATTATATTATTTTTGCAACAGGGACTGAAAGGGTCTGAAAAATTCGAAGTGGGGCTACTAGGGCATGTGGGGTATCATATGAAAGAGCGCAGTTTGCACATTCTCAAACACTTTCTTTAGGCCGCATTGTTTACCGCATACTTTTGATGAATAATATAAAAAAAATACTAATAGAAGTTCGCATAGAGAAAAATCTGAAATTATTTTATGTGATAGAAGTTTATGGAAAGATTACAGGAAAAATAAAACGATGTCTCTAAATGGCACACTTTTTCAGAAATCATCAACAAAAGTTACATTAGTTCCACTATCGATCAAGAGATGGCGCTGACCTAAAACTGCAATATGCTACACCGCAGCGTGCAGTGTTAAAATTCTCAGACGAATATAGGCCTCGCCGATGAAAATTTAAAAAACATGTGATGGTACGGAACCCTCGGTGCGCGAATGCGAATCCGACACGCTCTTGCCTGGTTTTCTTTTTGTACATATTAATTAATGTAAGGATCTCGCCATGATTCTTTATTACTTTGTTGTTTACAAAAATGAGTGATACAAGCTTTGATACTCAGCAATTCAACTTTCCATGAATTTACATAGTTCTTACAACACTGTACAACACCCTATGGTTTCAGAACCTTATAGAGGATTTATATCATGGGTATAGATAAAGTCTTGTATGCACAAATTAGGTATTAAAACAGTTGCATAAATAACTATAATCGTATGAGTATTCCATCAGATCGGTGTGTCATAAACTCGTAATACTCATAATATAAAGTAAGTGCTATTCTATAACGGGAATGTAACTTCAAAGGAGGTAATTCTTCAATGCAAGTGTTGAAGAATTACCTCCTTTGAAGTTACATTAATAAGCTACTTGCATATCAAAGTAGATAACGAAACAAACAATAGATGGCTGCTTATTTAAACAAAAATATGATTCATTTCTACGAAACGTTGATATGAAAGTATAAATAAGCCGTAGAAAGATGATTATTATCCTGCGCATTTCTTATGAAGGAGACTAGATAATATTTGATGGATACTCGTAAACACTCGTAAATAAACGATACCGCGCTGGGCTCATTGATAACCATCACTTTGTAATCTATTTCCCCTTACTAATAAACGTATTATATCAGATGAACAGTTACACACCGATTTGTCTCTTTCAGTCGTCAGTAATTTGACTTTCGAAAGAAGAAGACAAAGCGTTGTGTAACTATACAGACGCTATACAACGATTTTATACCCAATAGGTACTACCTACATACGAGGGTGGCCCTGAAAGTTCTTAGAAAATCAAAAACTGAACAAACTAGCAAGTTACCTATTAGTTTTATTATATCTTTTTATTTACATCAATACATCGCTGCATCCGATGGAACCACTGAGAAAAGCACTTTGCCTACTTGTCCTTAGTCTCTTCGACCGCATTTTAAAACGCAGCCACGGCTTCCTCGGCGTCCATAAAACGTTTTCCTCGAAGTTTTTCTTTTATTTTCGGAAATAAATAAAAATCGCAAGGTCGAGGTCGGGGCTATAGGGCGGGTGACCCAGTAATTCCACGTCTGACGTCGCCAAGTAGTCGATTGTTTGCTTGGCGGTGTGCGACGAGGCGTTGTCGTCATGAAGGAGGATACTACTGCGAGATCGTTTCTCCCGAACTTTTTCCAAGACAAGTGGCAAACAATTGTTAGTGTACCACTCTGCAGTAACTGTTTTTCGATCTTTTAAAACAATTGTTGCGTAATGACCTGTCCTTCCGAAGAACGAGGCCACTATCTTTTTTCCCACGCTTCGACCTCTTTTCACTTTAGTTGGCAACTCCTCGGAAGGAAACACCCAGACAGCAGACTGTCTCTTAGTTTCAGGATCATAACAATAAATCTAGCTTTTGTCACGCGTAAGTATGTCGAACACAGCATTTGAGTTACCTCCGTTAAATCTTTGAACCTTTCACAACACCAATCAACACGACGGAGTTTTTGGGCCTTTGTCAAATTATGGGTATCCACCGGGCACAAAGGTTCCTGACCGCTAAATGTTCATGGAGGATTTTCTGCACTTGACTCATACCGATGCCTAAGCTTGTCTGAATTTGCTGATAAGTCACTCTTTTGTCAGTCTCTATCATACGCCGCACAACACTGATGTTATCTTCAATCGTCGCCGTAGAAGGCCGTCCTTCACGCAGATCATCGGTGAGATTAGTGCGACCACGTTTAAACTCATTAAACCAGTTGTAAACAGTGGCACGAGACGCGGCTTCATCGTGAAAGGCCAATCGAAGTCAACTTCAACTTCAACTTCAACTCTTGATTAATGGCTTTTGTGGAATAAACACCACAATTTTGCCAATTTCACGTACTTAGAATGATAGACCATCAAACGAGGGAGATTGTTCAGTGAAAAGAAATTTAGACGGTGAAAATGAAAAATGTGAAAATAGAATACTGAATTACTGATTTGATTTTCAACGCAGGAGTAGCCACAGACTACTAATGGATATTTTTTTTTTTTTAAGCTGACACAAGATGAAAAAGATAATAAAAAAATATATATTTAAATAAATATGTAATAATTTACAGCTTTATTTTATTTATTTCAATGAACTTACTTAGAGTAAATACAAAGCGAGTAAATACAAGGGAGAGAAGGCATTTAGTGGAGGTTGGACGAGGGAGATAAGGTGGAATGATATCATGTAAAGAGAACCGTAATTTAGGACAGCAGAAAAATAAATGGTCCACGCTTCCTTCATCCAAACCGCATTCACAGAGGGAGCTATCCCTTATCCTAAGTTTAGCCAAGAAAGCAGGGGAACAACAATGATTGAGACGTAAACGACAGATTGTAGAAGTTGTCAATTTATTTGCCAACTGATACTTGAAAAACCAGGGTTTGTGGGGAATCTCGGGTTGAATGTCACCATAACAAGTAGATGGCAAAGTGGCACAGATGTCATGGGAATAAATTTCAGAATGGTCAAGTGAGCCAGTCTGGACTGCATTTTTAGCACACGAATCAGCCGACTCGTTCCCATGAATACCTATGTGATAACTTTCTTCTTGACTTAAATGACATCGAAAGTCATAAAAAATTATTGTACGAAAATTTTCTCGCGTTAAATTCATGCTGACGTGACACAGATAATTTTCAATTTGCCGCCAAATCGTAAACAAATGACAAATGAATAAAATACATACACAATAATATTGTTAAAGGGTTCCATTTTCAAAATTTGAACTCATTTTTTTATTATATCGTTTACAAGTGGCCAGGGGCCCAATTCTGCTATTACAATAGTGTCAGAATGGTCGATCATTGATTACATAATCGTTGACTTATTATTAGTAGATTACCAAACTTCAAGAAAATCAACGATTATGAAATCAATGATCGACCATTCTGACACTATTGTAATAGCAGAATTGGGCCCCTGTTCTAAAAACTTTCAGTATCGCCCTCGTAATAACATCGTGCATATTCCCCATGCCAGTACATAGAAACTGTAGGGTTCTACTTGATAATACCGTCTTGCTTTACTCGCTTTTTCTTCGTTCTCCGTTCTTTTATAAACGCGCTTCTGTTCTGTCTGATTAGTCCACTTTTTTCTAAAGTTTCAAGATCTGGTATCGGTCTTCTTTTCCTAGATCACCATCTAGCCTAGCCTTTTCGGCTTCCAGTCTAACCGGATGCAGCTGAATAACAGTATTTTACATGGAGCGACTGCCTATCTGACCGCCACAACCCAGTTACTGGGTAATACGATACTCCTTGGTGAGACTGGTTGTCAGACTTTCGGGCTTCTGACTACCCGTAACGACTGTCAAAGATCACGAATGACAGTCGGGACCAACGGCTTAACGTGTTTTCCGAGGCACGGAGGGGTCACGGTATGTAAAGATGGTCACCCATCCACAGACAAACCGCGGCAAGCGTAGCTTAACCTGATCGATCGACCTGTGCGGCTGTTATTATTTAGCCACGGGCCCCTCACGGGTCTTCTTTTCCTAGATCTTTTTTATTAATCAAACTCGTTATAATATGACCAAATCGAGGAGGTAACCAAACAGAATTTTAAAAAGAAGGTCCTAATTTTGGATTACCCTTCACTATAGTTACAAGTTTAGTTACGTTATAATCATCATCCACACCCCGACTTTACCCACTGCTGGGCATATGCCTCTCTTTTCTTGTGCCAATCCTGTACCAGCCTCATCCAGGTTTTGCCCGCGATGGCAACAATGTCCTCTGCCCATCTCGCTGCCGGACGACCGACATCTCGTCTTCCAGTTACGTTATAGGCAAATATGATTGTTTAATAAAGACAATTCATAGAACAATTTGTTATTTAGGTATTCGTTTTAATAATTTACTACCTTTTACTTTCAACAGTTTATGGCTGAAGACTTACTATAAAACTCTATTGTGTTAAACGAATAAGGAAATATTCTCGCATACGTGTTCCGCATTTGAGTGTAATTTTATTATCTCTAGTCATGCATGGGACGCGGGACGTAATGTAACAATATCTATTTCGTATCAGTGCTGTCTTCAAATTAGTATCGTGATTTTAATAGTATGTACATTACTTCAGAGGGAAGAAAGTGACAGTTCCATACGGAGATTTTTATTACACCTACGAGGAAAATTATGGACATAAATGCATAGAAATGTTTATATTTAGTTAAAAGTGCAGCTATTATAAATAATTTCGTTTTTAATTTTCTGTATCCACCAAGGAGGTTGGTAACTGGTAAAAAAAAAAACTGTATGTGGCCAGTAACAATTTACATGAAATTTAATTAGTAGACAGTTAAAGTCTCTTGGCAGTATGACTGCTGACAAATTAAAAAAAAAAGAAAAACCGGGTATGTAATGGAATTTCATACATACTTCCCACCCTTGGGTCGGAAGGATTTTCATACAAACTTCCATACCTTGGGATGAAAGGATTTGAAGGGCGGGATAAAGGCGTTTCTTCCCTCTAATTGGTATAATTAGTATGTATTTTCAGAGCAGGTGTGATAAAAATATAATAAACGAACGATTCTTTAGATGGCAAAGATCATAAAGCCAATTTGCCTCTGTGATCGATGACCAATGCAAAGAATTAGTCAATATCACTTATACACTTGGCAGGTGGATTTGCGATTTCAGAAATGTATTTTTTAAGTTATTAAGTTACTTCAAAGTTTTTTTGTGCACGTTTATAATAAATGTGGAAATCATTTGCTTAATTTTTTCTAAGATTTCTGTTTAGAAGCTTTCTGTTTCACAAACATGTGTAAAAATAAATACCTGAATAGAAAAATAACAGCAGTAGTACTAAAAAGATTGGTAATGTAAAGTTCACTCCAATATTTGCATTGTCTTATCTGTCCTAGCGCTTTCTTGGCCTTTTGCCAGGGTCCGCAGCGCTTGAAGGAGCAATCTGCTCATGCGCATGTTATCTACAACCATATGATCCGCTTCGTCGTCCACTCTATGACTAATTTCTAGTTTTAGACAGGGCGACTTTTGAATCTGAATACACAATCCTTGAGGCGTTTCGGCATTATCGGTCCGATTGAACATTCATTGTTTTGTAGATTTACGCGTAGATTGTCGGGACACCCGTCGGGTAAATGGATAATTATTGCCGTTTGTCATTGGAGAGGACTCACAGACTATCTGATAAGCACAATCTCTAAGGACTGAACAAAAACCGCCAAAAATCGAACTCTGCCTGGCAATAAAAAACACCTGCATACTGCAGCTGTATACTGCAGCTGTATACTGCAAGACCTTAAGGCCTCTACACACAAAAAAAAACAAAAAAACAACACGATTATCGCAAAACAAAACCGGCGGCCAAAGCCGGGCGGGCTTTGGTGTGTAGAGGCCTTTACACTAACTGCGACATTATACGGTAATAAAATATTATTAATGAGTCAATCAAATAATGGGCTATCAAAATGTTATAGGAGCAATCCGTACACAACAATACACTATTGTTATTTTAAATAGGTGATGCGAATGTAGGTAACTGTTATTAAATACAGTCCTTGGCATAGAAAAAATTACCTTATTTTCTAGTGTGTCATACATAATGGAGCTTATATTATGTGAATGTATTGTGTACTCTGCGGTTTAAAGGTTTGGCATTGCAAGATTTGTATCTTTATCCTTAAGCTTGGTATCTATTGCTCATGTTAACCGTCATAATTATCATATCAAACGCTTCATTTGAAATGAATCATTATATAAAAACTTCATTATATGTATAAATACTTCGTCCGCGTAAAATTTCTTGCTTCCCCGACACACCCCGTCGCATCACATAGCCTGCCCGCGCCGTTACTTCGTTTTCACTTAGCGTTCTTTCCGACTTTATTCCTTCTTGTTCGGCTGCTAAGGGTCCTAGAGTGACGTTAAAAAATATAGCCTTCCTTAAGAATTAGGCTATCAAATGAAAAATAATTTTTCAAATCCGACTGGTAGTTCCAGAGATGAGTGCGTTCAAACAAACAAACTCTTCAGCTTTATTATTGGTATATAGATATATCTATGAAATGGCAATACTAACTAGTACAGAAAATTGCCATTGCAATATATAATGTTAGGATAAAGTGAACTGAACACTAACCTTCATGTTATCCTCTTGTGGTTGGGCAGAATTCCAACTAGTTACTGCACAAATTCCAGCCAGTTTAATGCTTATTTCAAGACCAGTGTTTAATTAGGTACTATCATAATAACAACTGCCTCTGATGAACATGATTGTAATTATTACCATTGCAAACATCCATTAGTATAACTTGTTTTACGCTGTATTTTTTTTTGTAATTGTTGGGCTTAGGTTAAATGCCAAACTCAGTTCCTGTAAAACCAGTTTCTCTATAGTAAAATTAAACAGTGTCGCTTAAAATTTGACGTATTACTATTATTGCAAAATCCAACGTAAACAACGGGCGGTGTGGACGGTTAATAACTTATCTTTCGGTGGTTCTTTTAGTTTATACACTTAAAAATTTTAGGGAAGCAGGCCTAATTCCAAATCAAAATAAACTAATTGGCACGTTTGCTAAACACCATAGAGATTAGATGACGGTTTTGTTTTAGTTAAAAGCAGGTCCAGTTACGACCGATAGTCTCCAGAAAAAAACATTAAACCTGTTTACAAATAAACAGCACAAACGCGAAACTTTCTAAGCATAGTCCATCTAATCACACCATTTATATAGACTACACTACTTTAGTAATACAAATACAACTTATGTATTAGAGTGTTCACTTCCATACTGAGAATATTCCACGGTAATAATATAATTTAAAAGCAGGGCCACGTGACAGAATGAATTAACTTCTTTATTGTTAACTTTAATGTCATGTTAATGTTCATTTTCAATACATTTTCCTTGTTTCGTTAAAGATATGTGCTCATTGTTATCACTGCTCACATACCTATGTACTATCAATGTACCGATGTATATATCTTCGAAACTGAGATATAATGTTCGGTTATGAGAAATGCACTTATCTGGCATGTGCTTGGCTAGAACAATGTACCTATTACATGATGTAGGTATTTGTCACAATTTGTTCATTTTAATGCGTAACAAAAAGTAAATTTGTCTGTACTCTCATTTACGCTAATTAAAATATGCTGGGTTATTTAATACCAATCATGTGGTATAAGCTATTATATCCTACGCCATCGAACGTCCAATGGCAGACGTTTATTTACTTCACGCACCTCCCAAACTGCGTGATTAATTACCCTTCGAGATTCTCATAGCCTTTAAACCACTGTATATGATTGGAACCGACGCGACGGTTAAACGTGCTCGCCTAATTCCTAAGGCGTGATTGCATTAAAAGTTCGCCAAAAATGTATACGATAAATGTATAAGCAATGTATGTATAAATGTATAAGCTATTACTTATTTCCAACGTCATCGAACGACCAACGGCTGACGTTTATTTACGATGAACGTGCTTTCCTAATTCTTAAGCCATGATTACAATAACGTCACGCTAAAAATGTTAACTATCAAAAGCAAACTGGAATTATAATCTCAAAAATTACGGTTAATCAAAATCAATTTATGTTTTCTTATACAGAACGGTGAATGGCACAGTTCAGGCCGCGGTTCGAGCGTGGCGGGCACGGCGCGAAGAAAACAAAGCTTCCCCGCACGAGCACAGCCTCTCATGGCCGTAGACCCGCCTGCCACAAACACACAATGGCCACAAACAGCGTCTGAAAATGTAAGTTATAGCATTTTTGTTGATCATAACGGGTAGGCATTAGCCTTGGTGTCATCGTCTTGTTAGGTCTAAATTGCAGCGGCCCACAAAAGTTTCAGAAAAAGACACGTACTTATCTGTTGTCATCTTATCTTCTACTTAATAAAAATTCTTAAATTCACTGACAGACAACGCTCAGCCTAAACCGCTGAGTTTAGACGCATGAAATTTTGCACATAAGTTTCTTGTATAATGAAGGTGCACCTCGTAAAGAGGTTAAATTAAGTGACGAAATTTCATACAAACTTTATCTAAATTTGTATGAAATTTCGACATTTTTGCCGATTGAGAAATCCCATCGGGCTCACGACTTGCCACTCATAAATCTACTAATATGAAAGTACTGGACCTAGCTCTAATCTAAATATGTAACAGCGAGGTTCAATGTGTCATCGATTTATTTCGATGACACATTGAACCTCGCTGTTACATATACATATTGCAGATCAGTTCAATCTAAGGCTAATAGATATCTTACTTTATAAAGCTCACTAACTTATCCTAACATCTTGTCATTCGTGTATGCAGCAGGAACCACCAGAAGCATCCTCAACGCCAGGCGGCGCGGGCTCCGCTCGCTCGGGACCTCGCGTCGAACTATCTTGCAGTAACTGCGGCACACACACCACGACAATATGGCGGCGCGACGCGCGCGGCGAAATGGTTTGCAACGCGTGCGGACTGTACTTCAAGCTGCACGGAGTTCCGCGACCTACGGCCATGCGACGCGATACTATACACACGCGTCGTCGCAGACCGAGACATGATGGCAAGCACACTAAGAGCAGTGAGTAGACAATTCATCCAAAACCTTGTTTCCAATTGACAAACAACTTTATGCGAGTGTAAATTCGGTTGATTTTAGATTGTTTCGATCGATCCCAATTAATTATTGCACGCAAAACATGTACATTTCAACCGCGCGGCCAACTCATAATATTTGACGAAACTTTGCCAGGAATTAGTGCTAATTTGTTACTTTACACACCCCTTTTCGTGAATTTGTTACAAAAAAAACTAAGACGCTATGACAAAGAATAGTTGGCCGCTAGAACCGCCACTTGCCGTAATCATCGCCCGTGATTACACAGAAACTATATAATACAGATAGACGAATGATGCATCAAAAGAAAGGTCTTAATTTGTTCAATTTGTTACAAAATTTAAAAACGTCATAACGTAAATAAACAAAAAGTTACGCAATATTTAGTTCTCAGGTTATGAGTAGGTAGGTATCTCACCATAAATATCAAATTAATAGAGGCTAATGTGTATGGACAATTAGTTACTAATTTGTTACAGCTAAAAACAGAAAAAAAATACTAGAAAGTAGGTTCAATAATTTGTTAGAGGCGATTTTAGTTGGCCGCTCGGACGGCAATATGCCTAAAATACAATGGCGTTTATCTCGTTATAAAAAGTAGGTTTAAGCTAAGTTTTAGTACTAATCGCCAGGTAACGTAACATAGTTTGGATAAATATGGCGAACATAACTGCAGCATCCATATTTTAGAATATATTTACAATAAATAGTAGTATGAAACCGTATGAGAGTAGGGTGACCATGATTACATTAGTACCTACGAAAGCATGTTTTCGTAAACGTAATAAATTATTCTATAATTAAGAAAAGTCGTCCTTATTTGACAGACAAAGATGTAGCGAGTTATTTTAAAAGATAATTGATAATATGAATACAAAGGTCTAATGTCCGTTGACTGCATCACACACAAAATATACATACTACAAATTATTGCTATGTAAGTACTTACATACTAAGGGCAAGAAACGTAAACGTAATAAATTATTCTATAATTAAGAAAAGTCGTCCTTATTTGACAGACAAAGATGTAGCGAGTTATTTTAAAAGATTTCTCCGATTTTTATAAATATTAACGATGTCATTTTTTTTTCATTTCCACGTTCATTTATCAGCGACAATACATAATTATTATGAAATAATAAGATTTTCAAAAGGAGATTTTCTTCGTTTGCGAGCAGCCACCGGATTGTAGAGAACAGTTAAAGCGCTTAAGAATCTGTCCTTAAGATAGAAATCCTTACATTGGATATTACGCTCGTCACTAGAGGTTGCCTGGATCTAGGTCTCGAGATGCAAGATGCACGCTGCCGCTGTGCACTTTCTCACAGAATGTTCACAAGTTAAGTGAAGTAACAGTTAATTCTTCCCTAGGGAATCACTATAGCAGTTTATAATATATACACACGAGTTTGCTAATTTCAATTTTACGTATTTACAGTTTGAAAACACGAAACGTGCGTGGGCTGAATTGTCACTCTTTTACTATAGATAATTGGCGGGAAACGCATATACTATAAAAGCAGGCTTGCGATTGGATGGAACGTAAGAGCCCTTTAAATGGAGCTCTGCCTTTGGTTTAGAAAAAAGAATACTTAAACGCCGTGATTTCCGATTTGAAATTGGCGCCAAATATTACTTTTTAAATAATGAAAGGAGTATGTTTACGATACAATAATATTATACAGGTAAATTAAAAGCTAATTCAAGTAATTAAGCTAAGAATATTTTTAAGACTTCTTCGAGACGACCACATGTGAAGTGAAGTGAAATCACATTAAAATGTGGCAGAGACGAATTTCATGTCTTTTTATAGATACTTAGGTAATATTTCCGAAGGTATTATAATACGTACTACAGTTTATTACTTTATTCAAGTCATCATAAAATTGTAAAAATTAAACTTACCGCAGTTGATTTGGATTCCTCTGCAATACACTTTTTGGTGGTGAGTTCTACATTAACAAATCCAACATTAAGTGTGCACAACTCATAGCTAAGCACTTTTAGATACTTCTGGATTTAGTAATAATTGTCTCAATAACTTAGTAGTATGAAAATCACGGGAATTAAATACGTACGAGCACACACCACAAAATACTGCACAGTAATGACAATATTCACAACAAAAAATAATCGCTTTGCAAACCCTTTGCAACAAATATTTTTAACAATAGTTTGGAAACAAAAGAGATCCTTTTTCTGGAATCGTTCCCATCACAAAACACCTGCGCAAAGTCAAAGAAACGATAATTTTATCAGTACCTACCTAAATACTTTAAAGAATTAAGAACAATAGACATCAATATGGCCGCAAAACGAACCGCATATTCGTTCGAACAGAGTACAAAATTAAAAACATGCTTTCGTAGGTACTAATGTAATCATGGTCACCCTACTCTCATACGGTTTCATACTACTTTTTATTGTAAATATATTCTAAAATATGGATGCTGCAGTTATGTTCGCCATATTTATCCAAGCTATGTTACGTTACCTGGCGATTAGTACTAAAACTTAGCTTAAACCTACTTTTTATAACGAGATAAACGCCATTGTATTTTAGGCATATTGCCGTCCGAGCGGCCAACTAAAATCGCCTCTAACAAATTATTGAACCTACTTTCTAGTATTTTTTTTCTGTTTTTAGCTGTAACAAATTAGTAACTAATTGTCCATACACATTAGCCTCTATTAATTTGATATTTATGGTGAGATACCTACCTACTCATAACCTGAGAACTAAATATTGCGTAACTTTTTGTTTATTTACGTTATGACGTTTTTAAATTTTGTAACAAATTGAACAAATTAAGACCTTTCTTTTGATGCATCATTCGTCTATCTGTATTATATAGTTTCTGTGTAATCACGGGCGATGATTACGGCAAGTGGCGGTTCTAGCGTCAACTATTCTTTGTCATAGCGTCTTAGTTTTTTTTGTAACAAATTCACGAAAAGGGGTGTGTAAAGTAACAAATTAGCACTAATTCCTGGCAAAGTTTCGTCAAATATTATGAGTTGGCCGCGCGGTTGAAATGTACATCGCATAACATTGTGCTTATTTGTTACGGTCGCGAATCATATTTTAATCAACATACAACCTGACACAGAAAAAAACGTATGAAAATTTGAATTTCGCTGGCTAACCTGGCGCCTCCCCCTTAACAACGTAAATAACGCAATCAATGTTGTTGAACTTCAAAATGAAAGGCATTGCTACTGATAACGTGTTACGCAATTACGTACAGAAGTTTTAGCGTCTCTTGCCTTCGTTAAGCATCTTTTTACACCTACATATAGTAAATAGAGAGGTGATTTCCAAATACTTCTTTTTTATCGTCTCCTTCACACGTGTTCCTTAACGTCATCAGCCACGAATGGAGAGCACTATAGGCGGGTGGTGGTGTATCGTTCAATTTTCAGTAGTACAGCATAATAATTATGGTTGCAGAATCTCGTCGCGCCGGCAGCGGCGGCGGCGGCGGCGACACGTGCTCGCCGGGCGAGGGCGCGGGCAGCGGCGGCGAGGGCTCGGAGGAGGCCGTGCTGGCCGCGCTGCGCCGCCAGCTGCAGCCGCACCTGCTGGCGGCGCTGCACGCGCACAACACGCGCACTGTGCGCCCGCATCGCGAACAGGTACGTTATAATAAAATCACAGCCTATTATTTTTACTAATGAAAAAGTCATCATAATGTTTGAAGTTCTAGCGCAAACTGAACTTATATGTGGGTATTAAAGTTGTTATTCTAAAAGCACATTATATGTTTTGATGTTTGGAAACTAAATTGCGAATGAAGTTATACAAATATCCACCTGAAAGTAGCGCAGTATCGTCACCAATGGAAAGAATGAAGAAAGACATTTTCCCAGCAGTTTACCCACCGATGGGAACACGGAGGAAAAGGATACAGTTTTTCCCAGCAATGGGGAAATTGCTGTAAACAACTCGCCTTCTATTGTTTCCATTGGTCGTGATTAAGCTATACTATCATATTCGTTATACTTACAAACTGAATTACTGACCATGAACTCCGCACATAGTCACCATACAGCTATGTTAAGATTCTTTCAACTCGTTACCTACGACAATAATTATGTGCTGCAAATAAAAGATACAGGTTTGGCGTTACTCCTACAATTATCTTGTAGCAAAGTATCTCCAAATCTAGCCCCGAATATTTACTGTTGAAAACTAATCTATTCTACTAGCATCTTTCAAATCTCTGGTTCCCTTGTCTCTGAAGTCCCTTCATATATCGACAATGACAAAATAAATGAGAATATATCACGCAACGGACAACTAACCAGCCCTTACAATCGCAGGTCGGTCTGAACGCTCCCGAGTACGACGAGGCGCCGCTGAACCTAGTAGCGAGTCACGTAGCCGCCGCCGAAGAATCGCACTGACTGCCTCTGTGATAGCCTCGCAACTCTCGCCACCACCCACGACACAGACACCGCGTATGTCACCCCAACACATAACATGTTTCCTTACAGAGCATTGCGTGTATCTTGTATCGATAGCTTCTCTTCCAACCTAGATATACAGAGTGCTCCAGCGAATGTTTCACAAAAGTAGAACAATTACAACACTTTTGAAAAACAGTCGCCGCAACACTCAGTCGAAAAGCAATATAAAATTTATATAGTTAAGTATACATGCAATAACATTCTTGGTATTATATAGTACTAAATATCTATTTAGTGATAGTTCAGGCCAGTTTGATGACAATAGAGGGAAATAATTATATATATTTAAAATGGTTCATTCCTTTCGTCCGGTCGTCATAGTATAATGAAATGTGAATTATTTTTGTAGTAGATCATACATTTTTCATAAACGATTCTCACTTAGCACTTTATTGATGGGTTTGGCTTTCCAAATAATTTATCAAACGACCGGTTGAATTTCGGAATGACAGTGCGACAAGGGGTTTTAAAATCGGACAAAAGATTTTCAACTTTGTTATAAATTTTGGCATAGTTTTTACTAGAAACTGAAACTGAAAAAAAAATACATGTCTCTAGTTTAAATCATGTCAGTAACTTTCGTAGTCGACAGTCTTATGTCCGATGTTCAAAGCGGATCTTCTACAAAGACGGTTAACAATATACAAAAACCAGGGCATTACGCATTTTAACTTCGTTATTTGGTCGCGGGAAACAATACACATTCATTGTATTAGTGCCTATTTAATGTATAGGAAAGAAAATGGTACCACAGTGAATGTTATGCGAAAGAATACTTTCCGTGTGTACATATTTTCTTACCATGTGATATGTATGATTGTTGGTCATGCATGTGAAAGCATCGTGCAATTTGTGATATGGCAGCTCGAAATAATCCGAACATGAGATTAGTTCTTGCAGCCGTATGGAAACTATTCGGGTTTTGTCGTTAAATCTACGCACAGGCGCCGATTTCGATCTGTAACTATAAATCTCAAAAAGATAATGATAATGACACTGATATCGGGTTTAATTATAGTAAGCCTTGCCTTAGAATGCTCTCTTTGATATTATTGAAATTATATTTACGGTTACCTATTGCAGGACGCAAGTATTCTTTTAGTTATAGGTCATATTGTAAATTTTATTGTTTACTTAGTAGTTATAATGCTTAAATTCAGTAAATTATAAGTTTCTAATTTATTTCCCATTTCGGTCAGTATTTACAATGTAAGTATTTTTTTTATTTCTGTCGAGTATTTTTCTTAGTTAAGGTAACGAAATGAGAAGAAGCAATAATGACGAGCAAATGTGGTTCTGGAAATATTGGAAGTCCAGAAATCATGAATACCGTAGGGTTGGTAAATTATAAGTACTACAAAGTTACTTTTGGGATTATAAGAAATAAATATTTGGTTTACCGTGCTTTTTGCATTATCATAAATTAGAAAATTCCTAAAGTAAAAAACACTTTCGAACATAACTTGTTCACAAATCTGTGAAAAATAGTATACTTATCTCATTAACATTATATTTATATGATGTTGCCTTTATACATTACTAATAAAAACTTGTAACTTTGGCATTATTAAAATAGATATAATGTACATCATAGGTAAAAGATTTATTTTAAGAATTAATTTTTCAATCCATTTATAATATTGGGCATTTTTGGTCGAGAAGAGTTAAACAAACCATTTAACAGAAACGTGGCATTATATTGAGTTAAAATCTACCGGATTCACCTCATGATGGTCAGTGTTATGTTTATATTTATAGCAGAAAGCATTTACGTTATCTGTACCTTGAACTGGGCTGTTTTGTTATTGCTTCCATTCGACTTATTTAGCTGTGAACTCTGTCACCGTCCTTTACTTGACGTCTCTACTTAATTTAGTGTTAGTTCGTTTAATTATTATCGAAACCCCACGGGCCAGTAAAATACAGCAGTCTATGAGACATTGTGATAATACTTAGCTAGACAAACTCAGCTGTAACGAAGCTGAGGCATCTGAGCGTGTGATTCTGTTGCAGCTAACCTTCAACGTTACGTCAAGCTTATCGTATTTAAAAAGCTTTAAAAATTGAGATTATTTATTCATTCTTATTGGGATCACTGTATAGTTGTCGGTGTAACGTGTACCGTTTAGTATTGCTTACGTTTATTTCGGAGTAGCAGTCTACCTTGACAATAATGTTTCATTCGCTTTATGATGAAACTGTAATGTACGTAAATTCTAAAACTGTTTCGCTCTCTAATTAACTTTAGCTCTCTTTATGATGATATTAAAATAGAACTCAAAAGATTTATCCATGATAATTTTTGAACTTGATATAGTAATTAGGGCGTGTTTATTTTTCTAAGAGTGTATCTTTGATCGAATTTTATCTCGAAATATTTTTTATGTAAATTGGAGCCAGAAGTAATGGTGACGATTCAATAGTTTGATATTTTTTTCGAATTTGATTGTAATTGTGAGTATACCATTTTGATTCGTTCTTAAATAGGTAAATATACACAGAATCCTATCGACGCTATTCAATAAGGAGTAAGTGGTTGTTGCCTCAACGCAAGCCAGTTGTTTATGGAATAGGTCGCAGTGTAGGGGATTCGTGTTATTATAATTAGCGTACGTAGGAATATTGAAGTAATCCGCGTACATGGATCGTTATGACAATTTTAAATCTCCACTAATATTGCTGATTGCAGTAGTGACACAGTATTATTTTATTCAACTCTACTCTGTACATTTGTCTTAGGTTTATTATTTTTGTATTTTTATAGGTTTTATCTAGATTGACTTCCGAATTTAAATTGTTAATTGTAGTTGTCGGTGGTAGTGGAATGTTTGGTTAGATATTCTCACTGGAACATCGTCGTCTCCTTGCTGCAAGACCAGCTCGTTTCGTATTTCTCTGTGTCTCACTCTATACATACAGCAGAATACAGCTATGATAGATCTTCCAATTTGGTTATTTATTATGTTAGGTTAATTTATGGATATATCGGTATTAAGAGTTGATGAACAATGTATATCGTCATTTAGTTACTAACAAACCGGTTGTGTTGTGTGTGCTTACGCTCTAACAAGCATGTGTTTGTGATTTTGTTTTTATTATCACGTCTGACAGAGATGCAGACAGTACCAATACTGTTGTGTATTATTATAATTTATGCTGGAATATGGGCTTCGTATTCATATCCTAGGAATTCCATTCGACATTGTATGTAACATCATTTTTCGAAGATTAAAGACTGACAAGAACTCTCATAATGTCTTATGTTTTTTTATTCTCTTTCACGTACTATTTCACTCGAGTTGTTCGAAAAATGATAATGTAAAAGTATTTTTATTCATTGTGATATATTTTGTTGGAGAATGTAGATGTGTGTATCCGAAAAGCAATAACATTGTGATAAGTGGTGATGAACATTGTATGTTAAACTGATCAGTAAATTCTGAATAATATAGAATGAATATTGTCAATTATATATTGTGCGCTGGACGAGTGAGCTCTCAATCTATTGTGATATAGTTCGAACTAGTTCGAGTAATGTTACGATAGCAATCGATTTGACGAAAGCAATAGACCAGGATGGTCCCGTAGCCTTATAATATAATCCAAATTAAATATAATAACCGTAGTTATAATTAAGATAACATGTTGTATTTACATAGGAACTGCGAACTCACTCGCCCAGTAGCAAACCTTTGAAACGATAAGCTCGTCTTTAATGTCAAATTTCAACTCGTCTAAATCTAAGCAGATAATTATAAAGTCTGCAAACAATTTTCTTCTTAAAGACGTATTTATATATAATAATGTAAAGCAATAAATTCCAATATAGAAAGCTTGAAGGACCATTTGTTATTGTTGTTGTCAAATTACATAACTGTATTTATAGTAAGTTTCAGCATAAATTATCCGTTTGAGATTGTTTAGTATGAACACGTGGCCGGAATACTCATTGTGAAACATTAGTTATTGTTGTATAGATGATAAATAATGTGACTTACGCAGGGATGAATACTTAAATTATTAAAAGTTTTAACTGATATATTGGCTATGTAGTGAGTAGAATATTTTTTTACAAATAAATTATAGCAGCTATTATTTTGTTTTACTTTTTAAATTAGAATACCTGTTACCCAGTAGCTGCCTAAGAGGCTACACACAATACACAAAAACCTTTTCTCAGAGAGTCCAAAGACTGATTTTTTTGTACGAAAGTACCAACACTTTTACACAACAAGTGAAAATATACATTACACCATAAAATCTACCAAGCTCTAAGCTAAAAATCCAGTACCCTAGTCATGTCAATTAAAATATAAAAGTAAGTACTAAATTACTAGAAATAATTAATAAAGGACAACACTCATTACACATTCATAAACAGACAAAAAAACCTTATCTAATGTTTAGTGTCCGACCGAAACAGGTTTTTCAGCCGAAACCGAAACCGAAACCGAACTTTCGGCCTTGCTCTTAGTTTCGGCCGAAACCGAAACCGAAACCGAAACTTAAATATATTTAAAATTTCTATCGTATACAGAAATCTGGTGTGTTTTTTACACATTTATTTGAATATAGGTACAATGTATATTATACATACAGACAGTTGAATTTACCTAATCATTTATGAGGTCGGTCCCATAATGAACTGCCCTGGTATAGTTCTAGGCGACATGTCGCTATATGTTGTGTTGCATTAAATAGTACGTTTATCGTGCACTTAATATAAGAAACACGCATCGACATGAAATGCTTAGTCTTAGTTTAGCAGGCATTAGCATAACGAGAGTCGCGTATTTTTTCAAAATGTCGAAAACTGAGTATCGTAGTGTCATAAAGTTTTTGTTTAAAGAAGGTTTATACCCTGCCCAAATAAAAGAAAGATTGGATGACGTGTATAAGGAGTCTGCCCCCTCCTATAGCACAGTGAAAAATTGGGTGAAAGAGTTTCGCCTCGGGAGAGAAACCGTCGAAGACATTTGCCACGACGGTCGACCTGTGGAAGTGCTCACTAGTGTGTAGTGTCGTGTGCTTATCGAAGAGGAGGTTCTGAGTGACCGCCGTTTGAAGATTAGAGAAATTGCAGCTAGGCTTGGGCTCTCTTAAAGTACGTCATCGTGCGATCCATGAACATCTTCACAAGAAAAAAGTGAGTGCAAGATGGGTAGCGAAACTTCTTTCAGCGGTACAGAGACAGGAAAGAGTGCGCTGCGCTTCGGAGTTTTTGGATCTTTGTGGCGAAAATTCAAAGACTGATCGAGCGGCTAATGACTGGTGATGAAACTATGATCTTGTATTATGACCCACAAAGCAAGCGCGAATCAATAGGATGGCGTTATAAGGGTGAAAAGCCCCCTAGAAAGGCAAAGGTGCAACAATCGGCTAAAAAACTGATGTGCACAATCTTTTGGGATTTTCAAGGCATTTTGATGGTGGATTTTAAAGAACGTAATACAGTCGTGAACGGCTAATATTATGCTTCTTTAATATATAAATTACGAGACAATTTAAGATAAAGGAAAAACGAAGAGGCAAGCTAAAGGTGTCCTGTTGCTCCATGACAACGTCCCTGTTCATAACGTTGGTGTTTCGAAGGATGCAGTTCGTCAATGCGGGTTCACAGAAGTTGAACATCCACCTCACAGTCCAGACATGGCTCCGTCCGACTATTATTTATTTCCAAATTTAAAGCGAGACTTAAGAGGAAGAAAATTTTCAAGCGATGAAGAGTTGCAGGCGGCCGTCTTCGGTCATTTTGAGGCTAAAAATTGTGATTATTTTTATAAAGCTTTAGAGATATTGATTCACAGATGTCAGAAGTGTATTAGTAGTAGGTATTCATTCATGGTGATTATATTGAAAAATAAAATTGGTTTCGTTTCATTTCCTTCATTAGTTCATAGTTAGGCCAATTCATTATGGGACCGCCCTCGTATGTGCAAAACACAACTTCAACTCCATGCGATTAACGATGGACGGCGGCGAACTGGGCCGGCGCGCCGGCCCAGTTCGCCGCCGTCCATCCGCCCGTCCGTCCATCCGCCGTCCATCCGCCGCGGCGACGCGACGAGCGAGCACGAGCTAGCCGCGAAGTTCGCCGAACGATGGACGATAATTCATGAACACTCGAGTTTCGGCGCGGCCGAAAGTTTCGGCCATTTTCTGGCCGAAACCGAAACTAAGGCCGAAACTAGATTATTTGGCCGAAACTGGCCGAAACCGAAACCGAAACCGAACTTTCGGTCGGTCACTACTAATGTTATTATATCTAAATAACATAAAAATATCTAAATAACAAATTATAAATTACATAAAATATTTACGTCTTAAATAATACACTAGTAAAACAAGTAATTTGTTTCTCTCCTACTTTGCTGTCCCGACAAGGTCCCCAATGATATCTTTGTAAAACCTACCACCTACCGTGCATTCGCGATTTATTTGCCAAAAATGTAAACAAATATGAATTATGGGAAAAATAACTTTAATTCCTGCACAATAAAGTTTAGTTTACGCTACAACTTCTAACATCTTTATGACTTTGTCAATAGTGCTACTCACTCTGAAATCAACTTAATAATCATTGAAATAAAGTTGATATTTGTTTAACTTGAAATAGGATAGTGGTGTGCAGCACTGCGCACTTTTACTATACCTTATTCACTTTGTGGAATGCAATAAATACAATATATCGAGTGTTGAGACTCGTCGTCGTATCTGCAAAAGTTTAATATAAACCGTTCAGCGCTTTTTGAAACAACTGCTTTCAAACAAACAAAAATTTTATTATGTAGTGATACATTTTCGGTGTAATGCACATTCTTCAAACACACACACACACATTCAAAGGAAAGCTAATGACAAATAATACAAAGGCATAGCTAAATTACATTTATTCTTAATTTCTAAAACTCTAAATCCTAAGTAACGGTGACAATAGGTCGTTTCACCGCTTGTCTGGCGCGTCTCCGCTTGTCTTTCTTGCGGTTTTCAGTGAACGCTTCCCTGAACAACTGCTCGCTGTCGGCCTCCTCGGTGTCGCGACGTAACCATTGCAGGGCGTGCACGTTGTAGCCTACCATGTCCTGGTAAGTAAACAAAAACAAAACAATTAGGTTTGTAGGTATTTGTTGTTACAATGAGGCAGTGTTGCAGAAGTTGTCTAATAAAAATGCGGATAATCTTATCAGCTGTCTCTGTAAGAACTCCCCATGGTGTCAAACAGGTCTTCCTAGATCAGATAAGAACAACATGGCAAATCCAATCTAAAAAACGTGCAAGAGCACGATCATCATCAAAAATATTAGCTTCCACAAAGTATGCCACCTAAATCGGTCGACCTTGTCGTTATCTCAACGGCAACGCTTAACCAGTTTCTGGCTTTATAAAGACTAACGTTTATTCAAATCCCTGTTTCCGATTGATTTTATTTCCACTTAGGTAAACGAATATCAACTTTACGTCAGTGTAAATTAAGTTTACTTAGTACGTTTACTTTAATTAGTACTGATGAAAATGCCATAAAAATCTTTGTAGCGCAAAATAAACTTTATGTGTGGGTATCAAAGTTATTTTACCAAAAACGTTACGGTACGTTGCGACGTATGAAGAAAAAAAAAATTCAAAACTCACTCGTAACTCATTGAGCCGCATACTCGCTTTGGCCTGTATCTGTATCATGTGTTTTAACAGCGCTTGATTCGCTACAAGCGGCGCGTGGTGTATCTTCAGTAGGAATATGGCGAGTCGACAGAACAGCTCCGTGTTGTCGCCGCGGTCTAACAGCTTGGGCAACATCTTTACTATGTCGCATGCAACGCTGAATGGGATGAGCAAGAGAGCTTCTTCTAAGTCACTGGAATTAGAGAGTGATATTTGTTATGGCTGAAGTGAACTACGGCTTCTAGTATACTAGAAGCCGAAATTTATCGATTTTCACATTTGCCGAAAATCGATAAATTTCGGGGCTGATGGCGAAAATGTATCGAACTTCAAGCAGCCCCACTAGCAAGACGCTAATGGGGCTGTTTATTATAGAGTCCGGTAAATTCGGCAAAAAGAAAAGATACCGGCCAAAAAAATGAAGTAAATTTCGAATTCTATTGTTATCAATCTTGGCCTGTCGGCCCAAGATCATCGATTCACGATCAACTATAAAACAGCTAAAGATGTACCAAATATGGAACCCGCCCACAGCCTATCCTGTTATTGCACTAACGATATCTACACATACCTAGATCGTATCCTCTTGACAGTTTCTACAAGGAAGTGCTCGGGTGTGGTGCAGTTGTAGGCAGCCATTAGTAGTGGCGGCTGAACGAACTGTCCGCGCGCCTCAGTCAGCTCACGTTTGTACTCCGCGCCCACGGATAAACATTCCATTATGGAATCCGCCTGGAAAAGTTAAGTAAGATAATTATATACTTAGATAGATATGCACGTCATGCGACCTTTATGAACAATTGCATAAGGTTTAAATAACAAAAATGCATAATTTTGCTACACAATAGTTTTCTTCTCTGAACATTTTTTATAGCATAGAACACTCTTATACTTACAGCTTTTTCCGCTCCGATAGTTTTCTTTGTCGGCATAGTTAGACCGGGCAATCCCGGGACTGGAGCCTGTAATTAAATTCAAAGGTCATTCGGTTCGCTGAAGCTGATGAGGAGTTTAGGCATTTTAGGGCCCTTTTCGAAATTCGGTAGCTTTACAAGTAATTAATAATGTGAATACAAACTTATATGCACGGGTAACAGCGCGGTGCCAACACTCGCCTGATACTTACATGTTGGTCCCCTGTAGCGAGCCCCTCTTCTTGCTCGTCGGTATCGCCGAGTACCAGCGGCTCGTCGGTTCGCGAGTACAGGCGCAGCGCGCGGTCACCACCGCACGACGCCACGTGTAAGCCGCCTGCGCCCACGGCGATGTTCCAACACTCGCCTGCGTGGCCCTGGTTACATGGACATATTTTTAGTGTCATATCAAAAAAATGTGATCCTATTGTCGCCTAAATGGGGGTGAGAGAACACGCAACGAATTCGGGCATCAGTGGTGCAATAAGTTGTCAACTTTGAAACTTTTAAGACGTTAGAATGGTCGGCACTTGAGTCCGTAACAGGTAGTGTTGCCCAAAATCGGTCTTGGTCTTACAGTCTTGGTCTTGTTCTTGCATTTTTGCAAGACCAAGACCAAGACCAAGACCGACTTATTGTAGCAAGACCAAGACCAAGACTGAACCCTGCAAGACTTGAGCAAGAACAAGACTAAGCCTGCAAGACTCTTGCGTCTCGCAGTTAAGTCAAACTGAGATTTGGGCGTTATAGTAGGCATTTGGTTTCAATCCCGATTTTGATAGACGTTCCCCAGTATCAAAACCGTATCGTCATAACACTAAAAAGTATTGTATTGATTATTATTATATGTTTCGACTATTTATTAAGTAGGTAGGTAGCAAACAAATTACAAATTTGTTCCCATGTGTGATAAAAATGTACCGATCATAACTTCCTAGCAAAGTTCATTTCATACCTTGTAGGTATATCTACTTAGAGTATTATATTATACTTGTATAAGTCTAATGTGCAGATCTAACGTTAGTAGGTTGGTAAAAATTATGTAGGTATTTATGTTTCAAAGTTTATATTATTCTTCTATTCAGCAAAATTTAAAACTAACAGCGAGTCGAGTAGGTCGAATGCACTTTATTGTAATAATTTTAACGTTTATTTTCAAGTGCGTTAATAATACGAGCAGACCGCTTGGCGCTGCGGTCCCTTTGTCGCGGCATTTGAAAGCGAATAGCGTAGGTACGAAGACAGTGTTGACCTCGCAAATGAACTTTAAATGATAAATGATAAATGATTTTATTTTTGTAAGTAGGTTTGTACAAACACTTTTACACGTCAATCATATTTTTTAAACTAGATGAGGTCGGCGTTTCCTATCTGACTACTCTGAGAAGAAAGGCCGAAACAAACTCAGAGGTCATAGTCTCTTTTAAAGTCCAGACATAATCTTGGTCAGGTTATATGAAGACCATGTAGGTCGATGTCTGAGATGGTCTTTTGAGGAAAGAACCACACAGATTGAGAGGACCTGTCCAGTCAGTGCACGCATTTGTCAGAAATCGTGCAGCTCAACTCAAGACTTAAGGAGCTCAACGATCCGACGAACAATACCAAAGAAAGGACATTTGGGTAGGCCACAAAAATTACTCAAACTGCCAGACCATGGAGAGAATAATAAAAAATATAAAATGAATAAAATAAATGACCCACATCGTCTTCATATTCACAAAAATTAAAATAATGTAATACTTTACAAGTAAGCAAATGTCATTGTTTTAAAAAAAATATATTAATGTCAATATGTATATTATATAAAAAAAAACAACAAAAGAACAACAAAAACACTCAAAATGCATAAATTGGAAGCAGCTCAATCCCAAGCCTTTTTATCCTCAATATAATCTTTAACAGTATAAAAAGCTTTCTTGCACAACTTACGTTTAATTAATAATTTAAATTTATTAAGGCTAAGATCTTGAACGTGGCTTGGTAGTTTATTATAAAAGCGTATACATTGGCATCTGAACGAGCCACCTATTTTCTTGAGCCTTGTTGCAGGTACAACAAATTTGTGTTTGTTTCTAGTATTTATATTATGGATATCACTGTATTTTTTGAACAATTTTATATTTTTATGGGCATATAAAAGATTTTCATAAATATACTGAGAAGGCACAGTCATTACATTAATCTCTTTAAATTTGTCTCTTTAGTAATACAGCTGATCAGGTAGCCCTTTCGAGTCTTATTTACATTGCTGTTTTAAGTAAAACAAGTGAATTTACTATTTTTTTATTAAAAATCTCATTGGATCAGATATAAATAATGATTTTATACAGTTTACAGTAAAAACATTGCAATAAAAAACGTAAAAATTAAGAAAAATTGACGATAAATTTCAACGCAGGGGGGTCCAGAATCATGTACTGAATCCATGGTAAGCGGTTGCGCGTCGATGTCCCTAGCCACCCTGAGCAATAGGCTAATAGGTATTTTAATGTAGTCTAGTCTAAGTAGTAGAGTCTCGCAAGACTTGCGAAACTCTTGCTGCAAGACCAAGACCAAGACCAAGACTGAGAGCGCAATACCAAGACCAAGACCAAGACCAAGACCAGGTGTATTGACGCAAGACCAAGACCAAGACTGGCTAAGGTCTTGTCTTGGTCTTGCATTTGGGCAACACTAGTAACAGGATATTTTAAAAACGTGACATTGCAGACCTACCTAACCACCTATTGGTAGAGAGGTGAAATTCAATCCGCAAATTATAGCAAATTCAGGTATAAATTACTTTTATTTATACATAAAATTTCATTAAGCTCCGGAAAACACAAACAAAACCTTTAGCACCGTCAATTAAGGTCGGTCAGGAAAATTACAGTAAAAGACAATATAAAGTTTAAAAAAAATAATCACTCACATGTAAAGTAATAATATTATCGTAACTATCTGCATCCCACTGCTTCACCTTCCCATCCTTCGACGCCGTAAAGAAGTAATGCGTTGAGGGCACAAACTGCAATGCCGTCACTGAATCGTTGTGTGCGAATATGGACTTGTGACAATCTCCGAAGTCCATGCCCCATATCTTGACGTTGCGGTCTGCGGAGCCCGTGGCTATGATGTTGGAGTCGTAGCTGATGTCCAGGCAGAGGACGGGAAGTTTGTGTCCGTAGAGGGATAGGTAGAACTGTAGGGGAAATGGTAAGGTCGAGTTTATAAGACCGGCCATTTTTTTAAAATTGTTTATTTGATCTATGTACGATCGACCTGGTGTAATGAGGGCAAAAATAATAAAACACTGTATGAAGTTACATTGAAAGTAACTTCATTTAACTATTTGTGAGCTTATCCTTTTCAACGCAACATTTTGGCGATATCCTTTACCAGTTAGATGTCGCCGATATGCAGACATTGCAGGAGCTACTGTAACAGTAGTACCTTCATAATTGAAAACCACGTATCGTAATCCTTAGTACAATATTAAAGTTCACAATCATTTTTAACACAAAACAGTACTGCCAACCTTAAAAGTATCAAGGAAGAATATCTTGACAGTAGAATCTAGCAGAGCTACTGCAATAAACTTGTTGTTTGGACTTATTTTAACTGCGCACACCGACTCTTCAAGTTCCAACGTCCGTGTATGCAAGAGCGAGAGGACCTGAAATATAATACATCAATTATTATCATGTATCAAACATATAAGTTTTAATACATTGCAAGGGACGTATAAAGATATCTCAAAGTCACTATTGTTCTGGTGCAACAAGAGATGGCGCTATACGCCATCCTTTTTAAAACAGAGACACTTCCCTATACCAGAAGAATTTATTTCTTTGTTACCTTTGCTTTGGATTCTCCCGTCTGGTCTTCTATGAGTTCAAACTGCCACAGTTTGACAGTCTTATCACCGCCACCGGAATAGCAACCTCGCTGCAAGAAAACAAAGGTTGTATAGAACTATAGATAGGTCTTGCTAGAACTAGTCACATTTGCTCCAATGATGGTTCCTCTAGAGTTTGTGATATTAAACTAGCAGAAGACGAAGTGGTTCATTAAAGCGGTATAGACACAGTAAACATTTGCACAACTCACTCCCGGCTGCTACGTCTACAACAAGTATTCTACCCGTTCTACGGCTACAAAACTATGAACTTACCATGTCAGGAGTAAGTCCGACAGTAGAACACTCGGCGGTATGTGCAGGCACTTGCTCCAGTACTCGCCCGGCGCCTACGTCTAGCAGTAGAAGGGAACCATCGGCACACCCCACTAGCGCGTGCCTGTCACCCGGCGCGAAACAGATGCTGCAAGGACGACCGGAGGGCATCGGGATTGTGCGGAGGCAGGTTTGTGTTGATCTGTATAGAAAATAGATATGTTCATAGCAAAAAACCGGGCACGAGCGAGTCGGACTCGCGCACCGAGGGTTCATGTTTTTAAGTTTTCATCGGCGAGGCCTATATTCGTTATAGAATTTTAACACTGCGCACTGCGGTGTAGAATATTGCAGTTTTAGTTCAGCGCCATCTCTTGACCGATAGTGGAACTAGTGTAACTTTTGTTAATGATTACTGAAAAAGTGTGTTATTTAGAGACATCGTTTTATTTTTCCTGTAATCTTTACATAAAATTCTATCACAGAATTATTTCAGATTTTTCTCTTCGCAAACTTCGGAGATAAGTAAAAATAAGTATAAAAAGTAAGTATAAGTAAGTATAAAAAGTATAAAAGATAAGTATAAAAAAAAAATACCGTTCCCCCTTGGGAACGGTATTTTTTTTTATACTTTTCATCAAGTCTTAAACTATCCGGCCTAAAAAAAAAAGAATGTGCAAACTGCGCTCTTTCTTATGATACCCCACATGCCCTAGTAGCCCCACTTAAAAATTTTCAGAATACCCCTTTCAGAACCTGTTGCAAAAAAAAAAAAATTTTTTTTATTTCTTTCTTATTTGCAAAATAGTTGGGCAAACGTCATCTAAAACTATTCCAAATTTCAAGTTGATAGCATTAGTAGTTCTTGAGATATCCAGCTGTGACAGACAAGCAGACAGAGTTTCACCAGTGGTAAGGGTAAGGGTTCCGTTTTACCATTTTGGTACGGAACCCTAAAAAGCAAGAAAATCTATTAGCGACTTGATCCAGCTCCGTTCGCATTATTAAATGCCTTACTAAACTTTCATCTATATTTATAAAATTCAAAGTCCTGACTGAGTGATATATCAACGCACAGCCTAAACCGGTGGTCTTAGAGACATGAAATTTGGATGGTGTGTTCTTTGTGAAGCGTTATCCACTAAGAAAGGGTTTTTCGAAATTCCACCCATAAGAGGGTGAATGGGGGGAGAGTGAAATTTCACGCGGACGAAGTCGCGGGCAGAAGCTAGTCAAGAAATAAAACGTATTAAAATCTATTAAGTGCGAGTCATTTCAATTAAGACTTTATGCCGCTCTTATAAAACTAAATTTTTCACAAGTAAATACAATTGTTATTTTGTTACAGTAACTTACCTGCTCCAAAGTTTGACTGATTCAGCTGAGGCTGAGATTACAGCTAAATTGTCTGAACTGATAGCCACACATCGCGGCTCCTTTTGGTGGCCCGGTTGTGTTATCTGTTTAAGACATTGTACTGCAAAACAAAATAGAAATGTTGTGACCTTTAGAAAAGATTTTGACAATAGAAAAATCATCAAGTTATAAACAGATTGCAGGCTTGCAGGGCCTAGTTTAGGATTAGCATAACAACGTTTTATTTCATAATATTTAACCTGATAAAAAGTTGCTCCAAAGACAACCAAATCGAAGGACAAAAAAGTGTAGTGTTTGAGTTTGTTCAAGCAATATTCCTCAGAAAAAAAAATGAGGCAGCTAAAATGTATACAGGCACACAATTTTAACTACCTACCCTCATTCCCTTCAGCGATTCTCAAACTATGTAGTTCAACAGTGTTATTGGCTAACGTCACGCCAACACGCAACTCTCCCGTAGTACCCAGCAGCAGGGTGGTAGACTTCAACTTGGCCTCCAACTTGATTGACGATAGTCGCTTCACTTCGTCAGTCAAGGTCAGTAGCTCGGGTACTTCCGTTGTTTCGGCGTCTGCTTCGCCGGTTTCTTTTAATTTTCTGTAAAAGAACACGTGACTGTGATTTTAGCCGAAATAATAATACAGGGGTTCATTTATAAACAATGCTTGA
This sequence comes from Luperina nickerlii, assembly GCA_963855955.1. Taxonomy (NCBI): domain Eukaryota; kingdom Metazoa; phylum Arthropoda; class Insecta; order Lepidoptera; family Noctuidae; genus Luperina; species Luperina nickerlii. The sequence continues at coordinate 9,095,521 of OY979665.1, forward strand.
AATTAGAAGTAATGATATGTGTATTATTAACCATATTTTACGTCTCTTAACTTTAAGCAACATTTATAAATACATTCCATAGTGTTTCAAATTATAACAGACAGTCTTTTAGATAGTCTGTACTTATTGCTATTGAATTTGACATGTCAATCAATGAAGACCAGACAAATATCAATAGCTTGCTACATATATATGTATTAGTAATCTGTGTATATCAAATATGAAATGTACTCTTGAAAACTGTGTGGCTGACTCTGTTCAGAATTTGAGAGTACAATTCTCTGCTACATTTTACTTCTCCTAAATTTTCTTGCTTAGTTGGTTAAAGTAAATAAAAATACTCACGCCAATTTCTTCCTTTGTTTCCTGATACGTTTGTCCATCCTCATCTTGGCTTCATCATCGGAGCAGAACGAGAATAATTCCAATAATGCATCAGTTCCGTGACACGCCAACACACTCTGTCCCGGGTCTGTGGAGAGGCTCACCACGCGGCCTCGACCTCCTCTCACTAGGGTGCCTACTTGGTGACATTGCAATACCTACAAATATTTTAAGATGTCAAAGAAGTTTTCATACACTTTGTATCTGACTGAAAATTCCTTTTATCTATACTTTAGATTACTATAGACTCTATAGTACATTTGATCAAAGTGGTGCATGGATCGAAGGATCCAGCATCACCTCGGTTACTGCCAGACCTGAGTTGGTTCTAGACCAGTTAAAGTCCCTTTTTTTAAATTACAAGATTTTTTATTAAGGGGTAAGTAAATATCCTTAGCACACAGGACATGATTATGTTCTGTGTATTCTATGGTAAGGACTAGGCACAGTCTGTTCCTTTTTTACCATAGCATTACAACAGTCTTATTGTAACTTATTTATAAAGCAACTTACAGAAGAGTCCTCCAGATTGTCAGTTTCTTCAAGCTTGACTATTTCAAGTTGCCTAGATAGTTTCTCTTCGTCTTTAACATCAGCTGTCCAGTTCAGTTTCCATACTCTCAACTCCTGGTCCATGCTACCTGTCACTAGGTATCTCTCCTCTTTTAGAAGTACTGCTGACCATACCTTAAAAGTATTTTATGATTTTATGATCTTCATGATAATTTTGGTAAACTATAAATTGTTAATGCTACGTCTACATTGTCGCGACAACGCGAGCTCACTCTTGCACACTGCTCGACGTCTCGCTGTACAACAGAGAGCGCGTGAAATGTAGTTTGGGTTATCGCGACTTTGTAGCCGTAGCATAAGAGTAAATGATGGATTGGTCACAAGAGTCAACACATAGAAAGGTGTTGAAGACTATTGTGGGTAACCTTTGCCTATAAATGAGTTTACTGAAAGAGTGATAAATAATTTGCATATATCTATTGAGAAACTGGCAGGTGTGGATGAATATTGTATTGACAACATTAATCCACATCTGCCATTGTGCCCCCAGAGGAAATGTATCAATAATTCATTATTTGTGTCTCAATAGTCAAGACTTAACAGGTTTAAATAGACTGGATTTTTTTTATGTACATACTTCCATTTGATGTCCTCCTAAAGTCTTGAAGCAATGCTTTGTCTCAATGTCCCAGAACTTAACAAATGTGTCTTTGGAGGAGCTGATGACACAGTTCTTGCCATTAATAAACAGGACACTGGTTATAGCCCCCTTGTGGCCACTGAAGCGAGCCTTACCAGTTTCTGAGACCACATCCCATAGGATTACCTCTGTATCCTGTGAAACAATTAATCAAATTATATTGTTTTAGTACTAAGAAGTTTTCTGAAAATTTTGTATCTAATAAACAAGATTGTTGTATCAGATAACAACCACAACAAACAGTATTTGAGTACACACACATACATATTTATTAGTACCTAACATTTACAGTTAGTTAAATATCTCACCTTAGCACCTGACACCAAGCGGTGTCCCTGTTCATCATACTGCAAGCATGTGACAGCAGATTTGTGTCCAGCAAACACACAAACTATTTCATTGTTCACCAGTTCAAATACATTGATGTTTCCATCTACATAACCAATTGCTACGTGGTTACCGCTAGGGCTGGCTGCTATCTGTGATACTACTACGTTTTCTCCCGGAAGAACTTGAGCCTAGGAACAAAATAACATAGTGTGCACAGTTTTTTCAACAACAAATTGGGAATTTCAACAGCTGATACAGTGAAATATTGTCCAAATACAATTGAAGGGTGTAAGGATAAATGTTTGTACAATTGTTTATATAGTGTTTCAGTCTTACCTTCTCCCCCAGCCTCATATCCCAGATCACAACATGTTCGCATGCTCCAACAGCCATGTATCGGCCGCTTACGCCATTTAAAGACACATGAGCGCTATTACAGTCGGCACTAGCTATCACATTAAAGGTCCCGCTTGGTGCGTAACGTAAATATTGCTTCGTGAGACCCATTTTTTGGTAATATATCTGTTTAATAATAAGCTATCATAACCTCAAATCGAAAACACGGCACACTCGTTTGTTATGACATTTAATTGAAGATGTTGCCAACCACACAGCCAATGTGCCGTGACGATTGACTACCTATTTGACATTCGCACTTGGCATTTGGCATTGGTGATTCCATTAAAAAAATCCTCTCTCCACTCGGCACTCCACTGTCTGTGTCTGACCACGAGCAGTGAAAAAATTGTTAATCAAGTGTTTTACGAATCAAACGTAAAGATTTGACGTATATTTTACGAATTGAAAGCCAAACGAAGTGTTTAAGAAGTGTTATCAAATTCAAAGAGGAGTGGTAAAGGATAATAAAAGAACAAAACGAGTGATATGAAAAAAACGTAAACAATCAATTTATTTCATTCTAATATGTTGACACACACTTGAATACATTCATTCAAATCATTCTATCGTACCATTTTATCTGTGGCGGCTCCTAATCGGTGATTCCGTAATTATAATTATTTTTACTCGTAGTAGCACATTTATAAATCCCCCACTTATGTTCAAAAAAGTGTAATTAGCGGAGGGAAGTTCTTGGTTTATTTAGTTAAAAGTTTTATTTTTCGTTCTGCGGTAATACATACAAATCTGCCTTCAGGTTAATATGTTACTCAACAAAACCAGGTTTATTGTTTTTCTTGTTGATCCAACGTGCCGTCCCATTCCTTAATTTAATATATTAACATGTGGCGATCGGTTGGCCGACGAATAAGAAAACGTGCGTGACTTTTTTGCAGGCTGGTGGGTTTCACTAATAGATCTCACAAGAGCAATATGGAGGGTACTAACACGTCAGACATAGTGATCATTAGCGGCAACTCGCACCCTGAACTAGCCGAATTAATCGCTCAGTAAGTTTCTGCTCCTCATCCCTCACTTAAGTACCATTTCAAGGTTTCAAATATTGACCTAGTGTTTGACACTTGCAGAGGTTAAGTAGTTTGACCTTAAACAAAATTTATTATGGATGGATATAAATTGAATCAGAGCTAGTTTACTATCATGTCTTTGTCGCTTTAATAAGAATAATCTTTCCTTTCAGTCGTCTAGGTGTGAGAAAGGGAGGATGCTCAGTTTACCACAAAACCAACAGGGAGACTATTGTTGAAATTGCCGATTCTATTCGTGGAAAGAATATTTACATAGTCCAAACTGGAACTAAGTGAGTATTGCTAATAAAAATCATGATCTACCAATGGTAATAACATTCAAAACTAATTAGAAACAAACAAATTCTAAATAATATTTAAAACCAACAATTTACCATATCAATGAATGTTGATGAACTTCAGACAAGTCTGCCAATTTGAATGTTCAAGCATTAAAATTGGCTTTGTTGGGTTGGCTTGTAAATATGCACATATTCCAATGCCAATAAGACTGTGGTCACATATCAGCTTCTCAGTAATCAGCATGATGTACATTGCCAACTGTCCATAATGGTAGCATTGTTTTAGTTTCAAACAATGTTATTACTGAATGAATGAGAGTATTATGAATTGAGTGTTATATTAACAATGATTGTGTATATTAAATGTTTTATACAAACCAACTAATGGTGCAGAAATATCTAACACATTGCATTAAAAATGTTTTGATAAGATTTAGGCATGCTTACAATGCTTAATTAAAACTGTTTTTTTTTAAACTGAAAAGGAAATAATAACAATTTAAGCTGCATTTTTGGTATCCTCAGTAACATGAATTTAGTTTTTGTTGTCTGTTTTTAAAACTTTCTATTTTGGAGGACTGCCTATTATACTGACTATTTTGGACTTTCTGGATAACAATGATTTAAACTTACACCATTACAAAATAATTAATCATAATATTTTTACAGAGATGTAAACAACAACATAATGGAGCTACTTATAATGGCTTATGCTTGTAAGACTTCCTCTGCAAGGTCTATTGTGGGAGTGATTCCATATTTACCATACAGCAAGCAATGCAAAATGAGGAAGCGTGGCTGCATCGTAACAAAACTCCTTGCTAAAATGATGTGCAAGTCTGGCTTGACACATATCATCACTATGGATTTGCACCAGAAGGAAATTCAGGGTTTCTACGAATGTCCTGTCGATAATTTAAGGGCATCTCCTTTCTTATTGCAGTATATTCAGGAAAGTGTAAGTATATTTTTAGTTTTATAATTTAAATTCTGCAGCTCTACAAGTAGAATAATTTTAGTTGTGAACACATTTAAATCGAAGGCATATTAGAGGCATGATGAATTTTAATTGCCTTGTAGAATCAGTCACATTTTTGGCAAAGCAAACAGTATTTAAAATAAATTACGATCATGACATTTAAATTTTCCACCACAATTCCTTTTAATGTATCTCTTGGCATATGTCCAACAACACCTACAAATCAAGGTGTTATTTTCCATTAAAGTCCAGCCAACCTGAAATGGCGCCATCCCACCTGCTTCCTTCATAAGTAATTAAATAATGTCAATTTAGATTCCAGATTATCGTAACTCGGTGATAGTGGCTCGTAACCCAGGGTCTGCTAAGAAAGCCACCTCATATGCTGAGCGTTTACGGTTGGCCATTGCTGTAATCCATGGAGAGCAGAAGGAAGCTGAAAGTGATGAGGTTGATGGACGCTACTCGCCACCATGCTTACCAAAGTAGGTATCTTTATTACAATTGAACCTTATAAATCATACCTTATAGTAAGTATGACACTGATAAGATAAGGAGTACTCAGATAAAAATTATACATATTTTTATTAGTGTTTGCAGATTTCGATTTAGGTCTTGTCTGATAGCACTATTTGAAGTTGCTTATCTTCTAAATGTTGATCTAATTGTGACAGCAAATAATAGGATGATGACACAACAAGCTATATACCAACTTCAGATGCTAGCAAATTGCCTATGAATGTTATAGCGGTCTTTTTCTTTCTAGTCGATCACGCACCATGGATGTATCTGTCGGAGTTCCCGTTCACCCGGCAAAGGAAAAGCCGCCAATCAACGTGGTTGGTGATGTTGGTGGCAGAATAGCTATTATGGTGGTAAGTATCCCTGATACAGGGTGACATGGAGATTGCGACAGGGACATCGACGCGCAAATGTAACCATGAATTCAGCACAGGATTCTAGACCCCGTAGTGGATAAAAATTTCATTGGTGATGAAAAAAAAATCTGCTTTTGCATAGAATAGTGCAATACCAGCGCGATCAAAATGAACATTTAATTTTTTTTTAATAACTGAAATATTTCAACACAGGGGGATCCAAATCATGTAGGGGCGTCGATGGACACCTTGTATAAAAGAACTAGTTTTTGCAACACTGATTATTAAGAACTTCAGCTATTATCTTTTTATCAATTACAATGGAACCAAATAAGTTACTACTTCTTTCCCAGTTCAAAATCTTGGACGGGGTCACACTATAATCAATCAATCAATGTCGTCCCAAATCTCTGTTCATGGCCAGTAATAAACCACTTATCCTATTACAGGACGACATGATAGACGACGTCCAATCATTCGTCGCCGCAGCAGAAGTTCTAAAGGAATGTGGAGCATACAAAATATACGTATTGGCTACCCACGGACTGCTGTCATCTGATGCACCGCGGCTTATTGAAGACTCTCCGATCGACGAGGTTGTGGTAACCAACACGGTGCCTCACGAACTACAGAAGATGCAATGCAACAAAATCAAGACCATAGACATATCTGTCCTCCTCAGTGAGGCAATCAGACGCATTCACAACAAGGAGTCCATGTCGTATCTTTTCAAAAACGTCACCCTCGAAGATTAGTCATATCTGATGTTGCTTTCCATGTTTTAATGTTAAGTATTAATTAAGTATTATATTCCTGTTTGAGTTTTATAGTCACTGATTATTATTGTTTTTCCAGTGTACCTACAAAATTGAGTTGTCTTTAAATCGATAGAAGTATTGAAGCAAAGTATTATGAAACCTCTGTCAGTGATTATAAAACTCTTCTATGGAATGGTTATATAATTCCTTGTTTTGTGTATTTTATTTCTATAAGTTGCTTTTATTATTATTATGTTTAATTTTTAGTCAAAATCAAATATTTGCTTGAAATCTGAACAATAGATATGTATTTATCTATATCTAGTACTGAAAATTCTAAGATGTTATTAGGACAGTCCGCTTTTACCAATTTTTTTCTTCACTTATTTCCTTGCACTGCATTTTGTTTCTGTTATGTTGCATTTTAATTCCTTATTTTCTGAACTATTTAACATGGTGATCCGTACCAAAAATAAAAGGACACACACACAAGGGCACATATAAAAATGAAAAGTTATAAACTGTATCATAGTTTTAGGAAGTTTTTTGTTGTACTATGTGGAGGTAATTATGTTTAAGCGTGTTAAGTATTAAATGTATATTCATTAATGATAACTCGAAGCGTAAACATTTTTTTTAACGTAATCTTCCATCTTAACCAGTAATCGACGTCTTTCCTCACAAACTGACTAATACCGTTTATAAAATAGAAACTATGAAACTCTGTCTAAACAGACATTTTCAGTATTGAATATCAGTTATACCTAAATTTTTTCTGTTTGAAACATATATGAACATTTTTGTAATTTAATATTTATATCAAAATCATAATTTGTGATACGGAGACGGCCTAGGGTGATGCTACACCAGCGTTTATCCAACGTCCGAAACCTAGCTTAAATGGATATATTATAGGCGCTTCACTCATTTTAAACTTGTTCGTGCCAACGCGTGACGAATTCGGAGAATGATAATTGTGTCCTTTCCAAGTTTTAAATTAGAAAAAATATTACCAAACAAACGGTTAAAAATATGCCTTACCGTCTGAGATAGACTGAAGATATATTCCAAATAAAATACGAAATGTCGACCATTTTATTAAACATATACAGGGTTATTGGTAAAACATTAACAACCTCTTAAGAGCTTATTGTACTCATTATTATGAACAACTTTTACTATGGGACCAAATACGAAATCACGAAAAAAAAATCTGCTGTGCCCTACATTTATGTTCGTATAACTCTTCAAAATGTAGGGAATAGCTGTTTTGTTTTTCGCGATTACAGGTTTGGTCCCATAGTAAAAGTTGTTCATAATGATAAGTGCAATGACCTTGACCCTGTTTAAATGAAATGTCAGTGAGTTGCCTAATGAGCAGTGTTCGTTGGTTCTACAATGTTTATTAAATTAGAAGACACTTCCTTCTGATCTTTATATTTTATAGAGTGTTATATATTATGAGTCCATATTTTTTCTCATGTTTGTTGATAGGTAATTATAGCTTTTGTGGATGACTTTTAGATGCGTGTATGTAGCAATTTATCCAACTTGATAGTGGCGCTATAAACTGGGAGTTAAAAAAATAACATTACTACCACGCCAGGTATTTTGCCAGCCAAAATGAGAGAGCTGTCTGGGAGACAAAACGGGGACGCGTCTGTTAAGATAGGTGTTATGTCCAATCTCGGCTGTTGTCACAAAGCTTATTGCTACTGTTTTTGATTCAGTAGGAATATCAGCAGTATAATAGTACATTACTTCAGAGGGAAGAAAGTGACAGTTCCATACCGAGATTATGGCATTTGCGCCACGAGCTTGCGAGGGGCGCAAACCATTTGAGGTATGGAACTGTACTTTATCCTGAGGGATGTATAGTGCTTTTTATTACACCTACGAGGAAAATTATGGACATAAATGCATAGAAATGTTTATATTTAGTTAAAAGTACAATTATTAAAAGTGCAGCTATTTTTACACGACGCCTTAGTAACAAAAAATACTTAGGTATACGTTGAAGTGTATCAAAATCATACATAATCAGTCTATAATGTTCCCACTGGTGAGACACAGGCCTCCTTTCTGTTCTCAAACTCAAACCATTTATTTTCAATTAAACCATTTACAGGCACTTTTGAATTGTTAAGAAGTCCGCGTTTTATATACAAAAATAATTTCGTTTTTAATTTTCTGTATGCACCAAGGAGGTTGGTAACTGGTAAAAAAAAAAACTGTATGTGGCCAGTAACAATTTACTTGAAATTTAATTAGTAGACAGTTAAAGTCTCTTGGCAGTATGACTGCTGACAAATTAAAAAAAAAAGAAAAACCGGGTATGTAATGGAATTTCATACATACTTCCCACCCTTGGGTCGGAAGGCTTTTCATACAAACTTCCATACCTTGGGATGAAAGGATTTGAAGGGCGGGATAAAGGCGTTTCTTCCCTCTAATTGGTATAATTAGTATGTATTTTCAGAGCAGGTGTGATAAAAAGAACATTTACTTTGCACCTTACTGAAACATGAATTAAAATATAGATCAATGGGAAATACGTATAACGTGGCAGTCCTGTTGCCTGGCTGACACCTGATGTGGATACGTCCGAATAAATTGTTATGTACAAGATTTAATGTGAGAATTATAGTAATACATAAATTAATTGTATAGATAAGAAAACACCCTAAAATGTGTACTACTAAATTTAGACTATTATAAAAATAAATAAAACTGTGGCATATTTTGATTAGTTTTTCTTTGCATAAGTATCTATGCCAAGACTAATGACTAGTAACAATTTATTCTAGTTATATCCAAGTGTTAGACTTGTGTGCACGCTAAATTAATACAAATTTTTATAACTTTAAACAATTATAACGCATCAAAATGCCTTCATGCGCAGTGAAGTGGTGTGGGAAACATTCCAAGACATGACATGTAGTTACAAAAAGGATGGCATATCTTTTCATCGTTAAGTAAAAGTACGAAAAATTATTCTTTATTTAATCAGATTATGAGCCACCGCAGAGGTCTATTTAAAATGGCGGATGGGTAAACGAGCACAGTCTTGAGTCGCGCGTTGATGTCTTTTGGAAAAGACCTTGTATTAGACAATTCTAATGCATCTTTCCCTTTGTATGTACGTTTGTCGTAAAAAATTGTGCTATTACTTTTAATAGCTGAAAGTTGATATCTAAAATAATAAACTTAAAATTAATACAATTTTTATTCAATTCTCATACTGTAATAAATTACCTACCTACTTTTAACCGACTTCAAAAAAGGAGAAAGTTCGTCGGTATTTTTTCTATGTATGGTCCGGGATTTTTTTGTTCTCTCTGTCCCCGACCGGGACCGATCAGTTCGGATTGAAAAATATGTAGTCGCTCGTTTATCATTTTTTAACACAGAACAATCAGGAGCTTAAAACTTTAATTCGAAAAACATAAATATGTGTACCTATATCAAATTAATTCATTTTAAAAATAATAACAGGACACATGCTTTTTTGTAATTGATTGATTTTGATTAAATATTATTTATATTTTATGATTTTAATTGAGGTTTTTCATAATGTTAAAATCCATTTTATCGATATCGACTATTTTCCCTTAGTAAAGTAGTGCAGCCCTAACGATAGGCATACCTAACCTACAAGAACTGACCAATTGCAGCCGCGCGTTCTTCTTCGTTCCCCGGCCCGCGGTAGTGAATCGTGTGCTTAGAAGAAATCGGCCTAAACGCTCTCTAGTGAGTGCGACCGCGACCTGAGAATTTTCAAAGTTGTTACCGAATAAATACGACCACATATATAGTTTGGCCAACGAAAGGTGACAATGAATTATTTTCTAAACTTTTAGCATGGAAACATTTTAGGACTGTCAATATTATTACTTTCCAATTTGGATAATTTTGATATTTCGCCTATAAGAAATAAAATAAAGAATTTTATGGTGGGAATTAGATGGTTATTTATTATACTTACAGTAAAGATCTTCAAATTAATATATTTTTTGTTTTATCGTGTTTAGATATCGATACGCATCACGTCGGCAGAGTTTCGCTAGCTAATTTAATTTGACCCTGTTAATACAATGAAATACTGATACACAATATTTCTTGAATAATAAATACATAGTATCAACTCCGTTTACGCAGTGTATAGCCAGGTTTAACAGTTCTTGATTTTTATGAATTGCCAGATGTCACCTTTTTTCTTAGACAGCTTTCGTTAGTTAGAGACAGATATCGATAGACCTAGATAACACAAATAATTATCACGATCTGTATGAAAAGCCAGCAGTACACAGGAACAGGACAGCGCGAAAGTGGCGGCTTACAATTTTTGTACGTAAGCTGGTGCGATTTTTGGCACGCGAAGTAGTTGCTCTTGCGTTATCTAGGTGTATCTATGACTGTGGTCAGATTTAGAAGTTCGGAACTAAGTTTAGGTTTTATAATCGCAACACCAAGTTACAAAGTTAGAGCAGAGCGTTCCTGAACGAAATCTAGTGTGTCAAAATGATTGACGATTAAATATGAGCTTTATATCGCTGACAATAAGCTTTGCTTTATTTTTTCCGCGCACTCAATCCTTTTCGTTTTCAAATACAGGATACAGGATTACTGAAAATCCGCGACAGTGAAATCACACAAGATTTTGCTTCAAAAATAAAATAAACTTTGATAGGTAATGTTTGTAAGAAGAAATGTAATAATAAAGCCTTAATTTACAGTTTATAAAAAAATTGCATTTGCCGTTTTTGTAGATATTTGTAACATTGAGGTTATATTCCTCAAATAGTTTTTATCCAGGGAATTTAATTAGTTTTGCCATGAAGTTACTGAAACAAATAATGTGTGTGCCCAAGACAACTTGGCTACAGTCGTACAAACGGACTTATGCCAGTACCAGTAGAAATATTTTAAAACTTAGCGAAAGAGGGATGTATCAGGATATGTTTCCTAATACCGCCGGGTAAGTGTCACAACCGATAATGTCTTATTTTATGACGTAAAGAGGCTCTGAGTGGCCCTATGAGAACTAACCCAAGCACCCATCTCTTGTAAATCTTCTTCGAATTTGACCAATTATGTATCTTTACTTTTATAGCCCAATGTCTGTTTATCAGTATTTAAAACACAGTTATACAGTTCTGTTTGATATTATTGAATCTCCTGCATACACATGCTTTTCCTATTATAATGTACAATGTATTTGCACATTCTGTTCCAGATCTGAAATATTGAACTTATTGAATCAGGCCCCACAGTGTGTGTATGCTGGTTTCGATCCCACAGCTAATAGTCTTCATGTTGGGAACCTGCTTGTTATAATAAACCTCTTACATTGGCAGAGAGGTGGCCACTATGTTGTTGCTTTGGTAAGGTATTATTCTATTTAACATTTTGACCGCCACATCAAAAAAACAAAACTTACCTACAAAAGTCTGTCATGTAGTCGTGAGTTTGACCGTGGTGTGCTGGGCACATTTTGGTTTGTCATCTATATATGACTGTGACGTGCTTAATGTTAAATGGCTCATTAGAATTCTAAAATAAAAAGTAAAATATTTTAACCATTAGTCCACATAGAGGAGATAGCAAGAGTGGCTAGCGTTGCATTGGAAGGCACCCCTTTTATAATTGTCTAATGCTTGTAGCAGTAAAAGCATAGTACTGCCAAATTCTTGACTATCAACTCAACACACAATTTTGGGCTGAACAAATTCAAAAAGCTATATAATATTTATTTTTCAAGTTATTTTTGCCATCAACATGCTAAAAGAAGAAGAACACACAATTCTATGTTAGAAGCGCTTAGTGGGTTTGATTTCCGCACTTAGTCCTTCGGGTGGACCATTGTGGGTCATGGCAGCCATTGGTGGTTATGGTGGAACAAACGGTTACTATGCACAAATGCACATGCAATATAAATTGGTAACTAATACTATTCCCACACACATTTCTTTCAGTTAGGTGGAGCCACAGGGTACATTGGTGACCCAAGTGGAAGAAGCACAGATCGCATTGCTCTACAAAGTGATATCATACAAGAGAATATTAAATGCATTCAAAGCAACCTAGAAACAGTATTTGAAAACCATAAGAAGTATATCTGGACGAAAGAAGAAAGTAAACTTAAACCTATCAAGTAATTATAGTCTCCTATCTAAGAAAATATTTGACTGGAATAATGTACATAATATTATATTAATCATTGTAATTTGAACTTTATGGTAATCGTCATAAGAGTCACCTACTGCATGCTTATGAGAACGATGAAACCAATATAATTAAAAAGATAATATTATTCACTTTCAGGGTAGTCAATAATGAGACATGGTACAGAAATATAGACTCTATACAATTTGTGAGTGCGATTGGAAGAAACTTCAGAATGGGCACTATGTTATTGAAACAAAGTGTGCAAGCTAGAATAAACTCAGAAATAGGGATGAGTTTTACTGAATTTGCCTACCAGATATTCCAATCATATGACTGGCAGCATTTACTGAGGGAATATAATTGTAGATTTCAGGTAAAACCTTTCATAAGCTTTAAAACTATACACGTTCATGTATGTAAAAATAGTTCAAATGGTTGTTATAATTCAAATTGTACTGTTCCAGATAGGTGGCAGTGATCAAATGGGCAATATAAGTGCAGGACATGAACTAATCAGCAGAACTACTAAGAAAAGTGTATTTGGTACGTCTTGAAATTCAATTAAAATCGTCACCCTAATAACTCCCACTACACTACCCACTTTTGTAATATTAAGGTTAAAGCAGATAAGGGCGGGCCACGCCGCCACGCAACGCATTACAAAAATCCTCCTTTATCCAAAGTCAAAGTCAAAGCATTTATTTCAAATAGGCACATTAAAGGCACTTTTGAACGTCAGAAATTACAACAAATAGAATTGATTCTAGTCGCCCATTCCAAAAGGTAGTTTTCGTATGGAGAAGAACGGGCAAGAAACTCCACCGTTACTCTTTTAAAACCGTTACTCTTTGCCGACGACAGCACGGTTATATATAGTACTGGTAGTAATAAAGAAATAGAAGATGACATTAACACTAGTCTTGTTAAGATTGTTGACTGGTTAAATGCTAATAACCTTAAAATTAACCTAACTAAAACTAAAATTATGAATTTTAAAATTAGACAAAAAACTTTGTCACAATTGCAAGTAAACTACAAAGGTGACCAAATACTGGAAACTAATGTCACAAAATTTCTAGGACTGCATATTGATAACGATATGTCATGGAGAACTCAAATTGATGATGTATGTGGGAAGCTCAGTAAGTTCTCCTATGCTCTTTATATGCTAGGCAAAATTGTGAATAGGACAGCGCTCCTAGCAGCTTATCACGGTTATGTCGCCTCTGCTTTGCGGTATGGCCTTATATTCTGGGGCAATGCGACTAGGGTAGAGGAGGTATTGATAGCACAGAAAAAGTGTATTCGAGCTATATGTAAAATAAAACGAACGGATTCATGCAAGCCACATTTCCAAAATTTAAAAATATTGACTGTACCATCACTTTATGTCTATGAAACCTGTATCTTTGTAAAAAACAACATGTCTTTATATGAATTTGTCAAAAGTCAACGGCGCTCAAAAAAGTTGCACCCTTTATGCACTAAAACCAAGTTTCTTTATAATAGTATATTTGCAATGGCTCCAAAACTTTATAACAAATTACCTGATCAAATTGTATCAAGTAACAATATGAATGAGTTTAAACGTAAGCTTTTTAAATTATTGAATGACAAGGCGTATTATTCTGTTAATGAATATATTAATGACAAATTAAAATAATAGTTGTGTAACTGTAGGTATATCTCTCTATAATTAAAATGTTGCTCTCGCAGTAAGATAATGATAATATGTATTGACATTTCTATTGAATTTATTATTGTATACGAAATTGTGACTAATTACCTATTTGTTTATGTGCCGTTTTTATTGACATATTACATTAACTATTGCATGAAATTGTGACATCTACTTACTTATTGTTTATTAAATTTTGTTATTTGATATTTTGTATGCCTTTTGGCGGGACATAGCATGGACCAACATTTTTTTTTTTGTATAACATCTGTATAATTGTACCCTATGTTCACAAAATGAATAAATGAAATAATAAATAAATAATAATAAAGCTCATTTTATTCCATATTTTTCTTTACAAAAACGTTTTTACAAATTAATAGTTTAAAATTTTATTTGGATATGGATCCCTTTTGGGTAAAAGCCTCCTCCATCCCGTGCCAATTTTCCCTGTTTTGGGCCGACTCCATCCAGCTCGGACCAGCTACTTCAACGATGTCGTCCGCCCATCTCTTGCGTGGTCTGCCCCTGTTCCTCTTGCCTCTCGGTCCAGACCACTTCGTTGTTTCAATTGTCCACCTCTGATCTCTACATCTCGAAATATGACCTGCCCATTTCCATTTCAGTTGTAAAGCGTGCTGGAGGGCGTCTGTTATTTTTGTTCTTTTTCTTATCTCTTCGTTTCGGATTTTCTGTATTCTCCTGAGTTTTAATATGCTCCTTTCCATGGAATGTTGGCATGATAAGATTTTATTTTTTATTTTGTTAGTATATGTCCATGTTTGGCTTCCATATGTCATACTTGGTAGAATACAGGTGTCCATTATTATTTTTTTGAACTTCATGTGATAGTCCCCTTTTAGGACTTCCTTTTGTGACCAAAATTTTCTCCAAGTGCAGTTGATCCTTCTATCCACTTCATTTTCGTTATTTCTTGTATCAAATGATATTTGTTTTCCAAGGTAGATATATTCCTTTACGTATTCAATCTGGTTTCCCGACACGTGTATTTCTTCTTCTGTATGGTTCGTCATGATCTTTGTTTTGCTTGCGTTCATGTGTAACCCCACTTTTTTACTTTTTGTGTCCTGATTTTGCATCATTTGTTCAAGCTCAGTTGCTGATTCCGCGAAGAGGATGATATCGTCAGCAAATCTGAGGTGGCTTAGATATTGATCTTGCACTCTGAGTCCTTTATTTCTCCAGTTAATTTCTTGAAATATTCCTTCCAACACAGCTATGAATAGTTTCGGTGACATGGGATCTCCCTGTCTGACTCCCTTTCCTATTACTATCTCTTCTCCTTTAGTTTCTAATCTTACTCTACTTTTGCTTTGTGAGTAGATGTTCTTTATGATATTAATATAAGTTCTGTTTATTCCGCAACAGGCAAGTGCTTTCCAGATCGAGGTGTGTGTTATACTGTCAAATGCCTTTGAGTAGTCAATAAAGGCTACATAAAGAGGTCGATTATATTCTATATATTTTTCAAGTATTTGGTCTAATGTGTGTATATGATCAATAGTGGAAAAACCTTGGCGGAAACCAGCTTGTTCTCTTGGCTGATTGTTGTCTATTCTTGATGTTATCCGGCTCAGTAATATAGAGGAAAAAAGTTTGTAAATGCTCGACAGTAAACTTATTGGTCTGTAGTTTGCAATGTCTGCTGGATTGCCTTTTTTGTAGAGAAGTATTATGTCAGAGACACACCACTGCTTAGGAGCTTTTCCTGTATCGAGTGCCATGTTGAAAACTTTTGCTAAATATGGTATTAAAACTGGGGCTCCTATTTTTACTGCTTCGTTGCTTATGTTATCTGGCCCAGGACTTTTGTCAGGTTTTAACTTTTTTATATGCCTTAATATTTCTTCGTTGTTTATTGATTCTATTTCTTCTTGCTCGTTTTTTTCGGGAATTATTAGCTCTTTATCGCAAGGGTCTTCTGATGGTTTCCTATATAGCTCCTTGTAGAATTCAGTTGCATGTTCTATAATGTCCTTTCTTGTTTTCGTTTCATAATTTTCTTTTTTAAGTTCTTGAATCCAGTCTTTATGTGTGTTTAGTTCTTTGTTTGCCCGCTTGGAGCTTCTGTAGCAATTTAAGTTTTTCTCTATTATTATTTGCCTGTGGTTATTGTAATCCTCTTTTATGGCCTTCTTTGTTGTTTTGAAAAGGTTTTTTAGCTCTTGCTTTGTATCTTTACTTTTGTTTTTAGTTGAGATCAGTTCTGTACGTCTTCTTATTAATTTTAATGTTGATTCACTTAGTATTCTTGAACCCTCTCTTTCGTTGGTTTCCTGTTTTATTTTCAAGCTGGTCGTAATTATGTTCTCTAACTTGTCGTAATAGGTTTGTACCTCGTTAGTATGTTCTGGGAGCTGTTTGGTATTTTCTTTCAAGTTTTCTAGGTATACTTGTTTTTCACTGTCTGTTTTAAGTGTTTTTGGAAGGGTCTTAAATGTTCTTCTGCTCAGTTTAGGAGACTTCATTGTTAGTGTTGCTCTTATTAATCTATGGTCTGATGGGAATTGTACATTTTTGAGTATTTCTACGTTTGTTATTCTTTTAGGTTTGTTGCACAGAATAAAATCTATCTCGTTCTTTGTTTTTTGATCCGGGGCCATCCAAGTCCATCTTTGGCTTTGTTTCTTTTTAAAGTAGGTGTTCATTATGGCTAATTTATTTTCGCTGGCATATTGAATCAGCCTTTTGCCTCTTTCATTTCGTTTTCCATATCCATAACTTCCCATTACGAAGCTTTCATATTTCCTTGGTTGTCCAATCTTGGCATTAAAGTCTCCTATTACTAGTACTGTTTTATCTTGGATTTGGTGGGCTGCTCTCAGGTCGTCGTAGAACTTATTAATTTCATCGTCATCTGCCTTCTCAGTGGGAGCGTAAGCTTGTATTATAGATAATAGTTCGTCTTCAAATTTCAATTTCAAGACAGCTACTCGTTCTGATATTCCTATATAGTTGATTATATTTTGTTTATAGGCCTTCTTAACCAGAAATCCCACTCCATATAGCCCTTTTGTTTCTCCTGTATAACATAGTACATAGTCTTGATGTTCTTCTATTTTGCAACCGAGCTTCCTCACTTCGCTTAGGCCTAGTATGTCGAAATTAATTTTCTTAATAGCTTCTGTTAGTTCTAGTAATCTTACTGCTGATGACAGTGACCTTACGTTGTAGGTGCAAATTTTTAGCTGTTGATTTATTTTTGATGACGGGTGAGGGTGTTGGTCGTAATCCCCACGGTGACCAGCCGGCTTGGGGAATGTTTTTAGTTGTTCTTCTGTGTATGTTGTTCTCTTCGTCTTTCGGCTGGCACCTAATTCCTATTGCGTCTCCGAGGTTGTTGATATGTTGTTGATTGAGTTGCTTCTTGTTCTCATTATATCAAATGCATTAATTCTGCCTACTTTAGCAGGGTTGGGTACAAAATATCGTTCCTTAACTACTGGAAAAAAGAACAAATTATAAATAACAAAAAACAATATGCGAAGATCTATATAACTGAAGACTATCCCAAAGAGGTGGTAGACAAAAGGAAAACTCTCCAAGCACAAATGCAAGAAGAAAGAAAAAAAGGCAACTTTGCTATTATCAAATATGATCAACTCATAATAAAAACTGGAGAAAAAAGTGAAAAAAGAAAACGAGATCTGTCCACAACACCGGAAGAGAATGCCCAAACACGGAAAAAATGAAAATGAAATGAAAATATTTTACAAAATTTTGCATACATTAATTATATAATAATAATATGTGAACACGATGCACCCAAAATAAAATTACTATACCACAATAGGTAAAAGACTTAAAAATGAAACCATGACATATAAATTAATTATCTGATAGATACATGGAGCTCACATATTTACAAACATGGTAAAAGTAAACGATTTTCATTAAAAAAAAATTACAAGTAATAAGTCAGGGTGTGAGTAGTAAAGTAGTTACAGAATGTAAATCAATGTCAAAAAAAAGTATAAATTTACAATTAAATTAGCAACCAGTTTGATTTTGTCTAGGCTCCAGATTGTCCTATGGAGCAGGACCAGCATGTTTCCAAGCGTTCTTATCTTGGATATAATCTTCTAATTTATAGTATGCTTGTTTACAAAGTGTACGTTTAATGTGAGTTTTAAATTTTCTTTCATTTAATTGCAATACATCGCAAGGTATTTTATTGTAACATTTAACACAGTACCCCATAAAAGATGTATGTACCTTGGAAAAATGGTTGATGTATTTTATCTTTATTTCTAGTATTAAAATTATGTCTATCGCTTATTTTATTAAAAAGATGTAGATTTTTTCTTACATACATAATATTTTCATAAATGAATTGGCAAGGTACCGTCATAATATTAATCTTTTTAAAAAGTTCCCTGAGAGATTCGCGGCGACGTAGATTATTATCCCTTTCGTACATTCTCTAAACCAAAACCAATGCACACTACACTACAGGCAGTTCGCACTTTGTATGTAAATACGTTGCGGTGCGGCCCGTTGCGGCTGTAATATGCGCTTGGTTCTATAGAAATAAACTAGCACAGTTATCTGAAAAGAAGGTTAAGACTTACACAAATGGAGTATTTAACATGTCGGTATATAAAAAAACCCACCGATTACTTCAGCAGCCTGGCCTATTCTAGCAGTGGACTGCGGTAGGCCAAGTTTTTTTTATAATATACGTAATACAAATGCTATGGTTTATATTTTCAGGCTTAACACTACCTCTAGTCACGACAGAAGAAGGCGACAAATTCGGCAAGTCGGCAGGCAACGCCATATGGCTAGATCCAAAGAAAACTAGTCCTTACGGCCTATACCAGTTCTTTATTAGAACAAAAGACTCGGAAGTGGAGAAACTACTGAAGTTATTCACATTCTACAGTTTAGGAGAAATACAAGACATCATGTTCAAACATAAAAAGCATCCAGAACAAAGATATCCACAGACCTGTTTAGCTGACCAGCTTACAACATTGGTACATGGAAGTAAGTACCTACTTGTTGCAAAATATGAGCTCATATTATTAGACTTTTTGTATTTTCACATAAGATTTAAATTGGTGCGCACTCGCCTAAGACTTGCAGTCTTTTTCGTCTCTCAGTCTCTGGAAGTCTCCTCGAGTGAACGCGCCGTTAGTCATGTTTTGTTTTTATAATGTCTATTTCTCAATTTCCAGAGGAGGGATTAGAGCGAGCAATGAAAGCAACAGAAGCGATATACAGCAAAGACGTGAAGTCTCTAGTCGCACTTAGCAGTACAGAGTTGGAGCAAATATTCGAGAATGCGACTGTGACAAACCTGCTGCTTTCGCCTGGTATCACCGTGTTGGAACTTGGCTTGAAGGCCAAATGTTTCCCCACTGAGAGTAAAAACTGTTATTCTTTAGAAATTTTGCAATGGTTGAATTTGAAATTTGCGAGTGCAAAATGATGAAATTGGACAATACACGTTATTGTCAGTGGCATTAAGTGTGAAGTGAACATCAATAGATCAAACGGGTTCCTTAGGCCGTCTCATTGTGTACGTTACCCCAGCAAGAAAGTGTCTCCTAGAGTTATAGGAGTAGGACGTATAATATGTGCCCTATCTGCTGTAAATGTGCCCCCAAATAAAAAATGTGTGCCCCCTGTCGTTTTGGAAAAAAACGGAAAAAACGATTCTTGCTGGGGTAACGTTTTTCTAGCAGGAAAATTCTAAACGAATGATCGGAGAGAGAAAAATTGTGCATGGCCAGAGAGCTTATATGTGTGCCAAAATGTGCCCCCAAAAAAAAATCTGTGCCCCTTCAGGTTTTCGAGATATTGCATTTCCTGCTGGAGTAACGTTTTGATGAATCGTATATCTCTACAACCATTGCATGTGCCCCTGTAGAGTAAACATACACGAGTAGCTCTTAATGTGTGCCCCTTAGTGCCCCAATTAGTTTTAAGAAAATATTTATAGTTTTCAAGTTATAGCGGTTTTATGAAAACCCGAAAAAACATCGCAGCGCCTAAATTAGACAAGAAACAAGTTCGCTGAAAACTGTATTCGGTCCTTCTTGACGCTAATAATAACCATACAAAGTTTCAAAACTATTCATGCATGCGTTTTTGCTAAAAGTCAAAACGATGGTGTCCTAACTTTGACGGCAAAATACAAGGAACCGGCTCAATCCGAGATGTGTAGGTGTAAACCAAAATCTTTAGTCAAAAATATATGGTGAAAATATTCAGCTTGGAATGTTTCGCATTAAGTAAATATTAACAAAAAACCAAAATATGTAAGCAACGGCTGGTTATCCGACCAAATTTGAATGACTACTAAAAAGCGACGGATTCATACATATCGATGACCTTCTTTACTTTACTCACTAACCGGTTCACACGTGTTGTGCCTTAGTACACTGACTTACAAAAGTAATAAGTAATTAAATAAAGTTGTTGTTGGATTATATTCTACTAGCTGTTTCTATGACGTTACACATGATTAAGTACATTATAAATAGTAGCCTAAGTGCTATTCCAAGGTAAGCTATCTTCTCGATTCTAAATTTCATTAAAATACATCCAGTAATTTATGTGTGAACGAAAGAAATACATCGAGATATTTGCCAGGTCTTTGACTTGGTCACGATGTTTAAAAAAAAATATAGTTCATGAAATGTGTGATGAATACCTACTACTAAAAAGAGGTAGCTCTTTTTTGTATATAAATAAAAAGCCCGTATTTGTCTTTTTATATTAGGTACATATATATTTATTGATAAGCCGTAGGTTAGATAAATTAACAGTACAATGCGTGCCACGAAAGATGAGACTTGACCCGCCTCCCCCGCTCTTTCCGCCGCCCCTATGACGTCCAGTCCCGTCCCGCACTCAGACCTCATACCGCTAAAGATACCTAAAATCGTGTACTGCGCGAAGGGGCACAGATTTTTTTTTTGGAGGCACATTTTGGCACACATATAAGCTCTCTGGCCATGCACAATTTTTCTCTCTCCGATCATTCGTTTAGAATTATCCTGCTAGAAAAACGTTACCCCAGCAGGAATCGTTTTTTCCGTTTTTTTCCAAAACGACAGGGGGCACACATTTTTTATTTGGGGGCACATTTACAGCAGATAGGGCACATATTATACGTCCTACTCCTATAACTCTAGGAGACACTTTCTTGCTGGGGTAACGTACACCGTCTCATTTGCACTTTATGACACTTAAAGTACGGTTTACGCGCGGTTTTAGGACTTACGCTTGGCACCCCCTTTTTCTTATAGGACTTTATAAATGTAATAATAAGCATGGTTTTGCTTAATTTTTATCAGACTTTAAAGTTAAGTTTGGCAGAGTGGAACTTTGGCAATAAATTTTCATATCCCTACCCTTATTTACAAAGCATTATTTTTCCTCACCAGATGACGCAATGAGAATCATACAAGCCGGCGGATTCTACATCAACCACCAGAAAATAAAGAAGATAGACGAAGTTATCACACAGTCTGCGCACATTCTGCCGAACTTACTCTCATTACTTAGGGTTGGCAAACGTAACTACTACATTGTGAAATGGCAGACGTAATTATAGTATAGATATTTATTGAAACTTTAGTTTTATTTCGGTTTTCGGACCGAAAACCAATCTGCAATCCTAGAAAATATTAGGTATATTAGGTAGTAACTTTGTAATAAAGTAAAAACACATGTAATGTTTGGGCTATTTTATTAATACTTACAACAGAAGCTGGTATACTTGAAGTATATAATTAATAAAATGCATATCACATAAGATTGTAAACACTACATAACATACTTACAGCTAAAATAATAGTCATTGAAACAGCATTGCGTTGCTTACTAACTCTAATGCATTGACAAGTCACGACGGTACACTGCCATTAGAGACATTCAGTTGGTCAACGCCGGATCTTTATAAATACAATTAATTTACTCTGAATACAAAAAATAAAGTCTATGTTTAGCAGCCAATTAGTCGAAAAACGCGTCTCAATGGCTAGCAAATAAAATGACTGCCGGCGCTGGCCAAATGTCTGCACGTCAATGGAAACACACCATCTCAAATATCGTAAAATATGGCTGTTTGTTACAATAACATTTGTGCATGCTCCCCCTTGCGATCACCGACCGGGAGTGGTGATATTTTTCTAATATCACAAGTATTAATTGCAACATTCACTCATTGTACAAACTAGTTTACAACGTTCCATTATTTTAATAAAATTAGATTGCATATAAAAGCTACATAGACAATCTAACCGATATGTCTTTTTGGAATACCATTCCAGGGGTCAATCATTAATTGTCAGGCCTACGTATTACGCAAAAGCTGTAATTTCTATTTTGGTAATAGATAATATTATTCAAATTATCACGTGTTATCTTATTAATAATGCTACACTTTTACAAAAATAAATACATAATACTCATTTGATGCAAAGAAAAACGATTCTCAATACCTTTTTCTACGCGACCGAGACACGGCTAAGCAGAAAATAAGAGCGAACATCAGTCTCGTTGCGACTTCATAATTCACGACAGCGGGAACTAGAATATGTGTGACAGAGTACGACCGCGACGCACTGCTGTCATGCTCCGGCGAGGTCGACACGGTGAGCTATCGTCGGCGCTTCAACCTCGGCATGGGCACGGGGCTGTACGGCGGCGGCTAAAGATCAGTACTCTCTCTTTGTGGGTGCACCACCTGGGCAGACTGAGGTGCAGGCGGGGCCGGCTGGGTAGCGGGCGCAGGCGGGGCCACAGGGGCAACCGGAGCAGACACGGACGGCTGGACTACCGGCCCCACCGCGGCTGCAGGAGCCAGGGCCGACACCGGGGGCGGCGGCGCGGGGACTAGAGGGCGCGGCGGTCGCCCCGTCTGCGGCCGCGGGGACGGGCACTCCGTGATGTCTCCCTCCGACTGCGAGAGCTGCCGGCTCGCCACGCACAGGCTGCGCGGCTCCTCCAGGTCCCCATCTCGACCTCCAGAACTGTGCGTGCGCTGCACGGTCGCACGCGGCACTTCCTCGCCCTCTTTGTCCACCGCTGCCGCACTCGCTCCCACTTGGATGACCATGGGGTGTTGTTTGTCGACGGTGTATATGTGAGTGCGTTCCAAAACTGTTGGAGAGCCGTCCGGGGCATCGGTTAGGGAAGAGCGAGGGGCCCTGAAGCTCTGCGGGCGCAGCGTGGCGGGGCGCTCGGGTACGGCGGGCTTGTGGCGCAGCGTGACGTCGGCGACGTCGTCCGGCAGCGCGGGCACGATGGTGCGCGGCGCGGCGACCGGCCGGGGCGGCGGCTGGCCGGCCGGCTTGGGGGCCGGCACCTGGCGCACAGGTGTCGCCTTATCTACAGCGAATGTCCGCTCGGCTCCCAGTGACGCAGGACCACTGTACGCGTCACCGACCACCTTCATCCTGCCCACTACGCCCGTCTGTGCGGTCACGTTTTTCACAATTAGTGTGGTCTCTTTACCGTCGGGCCCCTTCAATATGTCGAGCTTGTCCTTGTCTAGCTCAAGGCTCTGCCGCCGCGTGTCGGCGAGATTCTCGCGACTGCCGCAGCGCGCCGCCTCCTCCTTCATGGCCCGGCTCTGTCGGTACGTGGAACGGTTGATAGTCTGTACGCCGCTGATCACTTTGCCGGTATCTGCTGATATGACAGGTCTGGGAGGCTTGGCAGGCTTGTCGATGTCAGCCTGAGCCTTCGCTGCACCCGCCTGCTCTCTTACCACTTCAGGAGCCGCCTGGGGCTGGGGTTGTGGCTGTGGCTCTACTTTCTTATTTTTATCCGGAGTAAAGTTAGGCGGCACTGGAGCTAAAGGTTTGTTTTTTCGCCTCATTATCGGCTTTGGACTTCCGTGTGGGGGACTAGATTGATCAGACAATGAGCTGTTGGACTGAGCCTTTTTGATATCGTTCTCAAGCAATATTAAACTAGTGTCGTGACTGTTGCTCCTCGAGTGCCTGCCGCCGTCCGTTACTTTGCTCAGACTTTGGTGATTGTAGTCGAACATAGACTTGCTCATGCTGCTGTAGTCTCCGTTCGCTGGTTCCTGACTCAGTGCGGCAGTTTGGTTGTAACCGTGGACGAAGTTGGGCGAGAAACCATACTCGCATTGATCTGGAAGTAGATCCTCTTTGGTGAATGAAATGAAGAAATTGACGTCGTCTTTATAGAACCAGTCGGCATGCTTGATGAGCAGCTCCACGATGCAGTTGACGGCGGTGGTGATGTTCATATCGAAAGTGCTGTCGTCGGCCGCCCAAAGCAGGTTGGGCGCGACAACGATGGCCAGGTTCGAGGGCGTCATTTTGTTTGTACTTTGGTTCTGTGTCAAAGTAGACAAAAATTTGATAAGATACCTAAGATTTTGGAAGTTAGCCTCGGGCAGTAAGTGTATGGCTTCCCAGAGAGCGTTCAGTCGAGTTTGTTCCGAGGGCTGTCGGGACGCGTTCACAAAGTTTTCGTAGAGGCGGTACGTTAGGATGGGTTCGGGCAGCTCCCTGAGGTAGCACTTGAGGACCGAGGCCACTACATGCATGTCCCGGTAGTCTCTGGGTAGAGGCACAGTGAACAGGCCCGCGTTCAGAGATAGTTTCATTCTGCGCACTTTCGACGTCCCTGTAAGAGATAGACTTTACTTATTACCGCCATTGTTATCAATTCAATTTATTTATTTCAAGTATCATGAATTCATGACTCATTTGTTATTAAAAAACTTATCCTATGTTAGTAATTTAGACAACTTTTATATAAGTACATAACTTTAATATACATCCTAAACAAAAACAAACACAAATTCCTGTACAATACACAAAACGGCAGTACTGTCCGACGCTTCACCGCGGCTGCACCATTCCATGGGAAAAAGCGCAGCAGCGATTCACGTATGGACAGTCCAGCCTGCTCGAAATTAGCGACAGGATACTGTTGTAGCTGCCCCACACCCCACGCACCAGGGACGCACAGCGCTTATGCATTGTGGCAAAACAATCCACATGTGCGTCCGCGAACATCCCTGATGCGCTGCAGTAGCGGGCCAGCCTCAACAGCACCCTGAACGCGTTGTTATATTGCACGCGGAGGGCACTGCACGATATTTGAGTATACTTAGCCCACAGGCTGCTCGTGTAAAACGTGCAGTACGCTCTGAAAAGAGAAATTTTGACGCTTACTGTACAACGAGCAAACCTGCGAGCCAGCATGTTCGCTCTAATCGACAATAACAATCCATCCATATCCATTGAAGCAACACGAGTTCTAATAATACACAATATCTGTTATGAGAGCTTGACAGTTACTTCGCAACTAGAATCAATGAACAGCATTGATCACGCTTGGATGGTGGTAATATAATGGAATATAAGATACTGATGTTTAGCATACGACAATCGAGCTTTTCCTTTGATCGAACATTTGAATATGAGATTCGTGTTCTGCTATTTCCTGGGTATAGCAAATAAAATTATAGTGTTAACGTTATTTATTAAATTGATTTTCCTAATCAATTTGACCTACTGTGTGTTACGTCAACTCATACAGTGTACTTGTTAAGGTAAGTCATCATAAATAATTGTACGAGTCATCAAATGATTCGTCAAACAGACAAGTGTACAGTCACGTACATATAGCATGTCCATGCTTATATGCATTAGACATAAAGGTAATATGAATTGTACAGACGCCAGCACAATAAGCTGTCTTTTCCCAATCAACTTTCAACCTTATGCTTTAGCGATAAGTTGAAAATCTATTAAAGAAATTTGACAGATTGTAGTAGCTTTATGTGCTGGCGTCTGTACTATGTATTGAAATTTTATGTTTTTTAGTCACTACATGTGAAAATTTTAATATTCCAATGTATATTGGTACAGGAAAATATTCGAGGGTACCTCCACCATTTATTATTTTTGCTCATCACAGTACCATCCATCAACGAAACTCGCATAAAATTTGTTGGAAATGACATGGATCAAAATATCAAAAGTTACAGCATTTCATTGAAAGTTTATGTGTTAATGTCTACCGACCATATGTTGCTAACTGTACCTACATGGCATGACAGGGTATTATTACAGTATTTTCCTTTTACTAACCGCCAGCGATCCGGAATAGCCCCTCCTCATTTAGCGCTAATTCGTGCAACGTACAGACACACAGCTCTATCGGGAACGCTATGGTGCGCCCCGTTACCCTCAGGTGCTCTTCTAGGGGATACCCGAACACCGGCTTCACGGCACTGTCATCTGAAACAAAAGGGTTTGTTACAATTTTTTTTTTGTCGTTATTTGTTTGATAAGCGAGTCCAGAGTCATCACGCATTGAGTGTTGGAAAAAAGGCTCGTTGCCTGGGAGACGCTGGGGTGATGACTCGAGTGTTCATGATAGATTTGCATGACAAGGCAGCACAAAGGAGAATAATCAGCCTAATCATGTCTCCACTCCTGTGACACAGGCCTTGTCTGTGAGAGGGAGTAGGTCGTATTCCACCACGCGGGCCCAGTGTGAGTTACTGGACTGGATGACACATATCTTCGATTTTTTGGTTAACCAAATAATCACAACAACAATCAAACATTGGTTTGTCCTTCAGCGTTTTGAGAGCAATGGTGATCAAATAATCACATAGAGTATGGAAGGTTATTGGGGAGACCTTTACCTAAGAGTAAGACAATACAGGTTGGAAATTAAAATAAAGTGGTTCTTTTTTCAGATGTACAGTGTAAAGAATAAGTGACACTTGTCCTTTAGGAGTTTTAACAGGTACATGCCTCGTCTATATGGAAAGATGTTCCTTCTATTTTGTTTGTAGTGATATGGTATAAAACAGATTTAAATGCTCATTCAAAATATATTTTTCAAAATGCGTTTTTGATGGAGGAAGGACAATTGGGTTATCATCGAGCCGGGTGCAGTTTTTAAACATGTTATTTATTATGATTCTGTTTTAAGCACTTAATAATTAAATAATGACGAGGAAAACTATTTAAGACGTACCTAAGCACTGCTCGACGTCTGATTGAAATTTTAATGTTCTAAAAAATATATTTTAATAAATACCTATTTTTTCTACAATATTATTTTATCTTTTATTTCTTGTTCTGTTCTTTAACCATAAACTAAACATCCAATGACAATATTCTATCTTTTTTATAAAATATACAGCAAATTGTTGTAAAATTTTGACTAAATTGACTTGTAAAAAAGTGTCTCACAGAAATAAACATTACATTTCATTTGATCTGAAGAATTATTTATACCTATTGTCTTGACAGTGATAATTAAAACAGCGATCTTTGTTCTTTACAAAAGAAACAAACATTGGTGACGATTCTGTTGTTCACAAACTAAACTTAAGTTTAGTGCATCTTTTTCATTAAGAAAAGAACAGAAGATAAATTTTAGTTAAACTAAATAATAATTTGACAGGACTAAGTTTAGTTTGTCAAGAACAGAATCGGCACCATTATCTTACAACTCTTTAAATATTAATCTCGATACAAAAGTACAGCTACACATATATGTACATCGCTAAATTGGTATAGTCCAGTCCATCGGCGGAAGTATTATGTTGATCTATTACCTACGTGTCGATGACGGATGTCGACATTGGACTGATGCAAAGGAAGCATACATAATTCATTGAATGGAGATTTGGAGACATTCAAATGCATATCTTACTTTGAATGTTTGATTTGATATCATGGGCATGGCTTATATTTTCTTAATTGTACTTGGCAAAATATTTGGCACCTTGGTCGTCGAGTCGTCGAGGCAGACCGCGGCGAAGGTAGTGTGACAATCTAATTATGTTTTCGGGGCCAACATGGCCAGGTATCGCACAAAAACAGAGGTATGGAAGGAAAAAGGGGAGGCCTTTGCCCAGCAGTGGGACACAAAATAGGCTAAAAAACCCTTGGCAAAATGTTTAATCTAGTAGAACCTAGATGTGAGTATGTACAGACGACAGCACATCAAGCTACTACAATCTGTCAAATTTCTTTAATAGATTTTCAATTTTATCGCTAAAGTATAAGGTTCACAAAGTTGATTGGGAAAATTTGACAGTTTCGGGTAGGTTGATGTGTTGGCGTCTGTACTATAGAGATTGGTTGGAGAGGCCTATTTCCAGCACTGATATTCTATCGGCTGATCATAGTGATCAAGCAAAGGTGCATCATCATCACCAATACATACCTATTTATGTCATTTCTTAAGATATATGTATCTATTTGCTTTCATCCATACTAATATTATAACATTCGAAAGTAACTGTCTGTATGTTACCTTTTCTCGCCTAAACCACTGAATGGATCATGACAAAATTTGACAAGGAGATACATGGCATCCTGGGAAAGTACATAGGCTACTTTTTATCCCAGTAGCACATTACCATGGCATAATTTCCGACATCCACGCGGGCATAGCTAGTAAGCAATATTTTTAATTAAACCATAATAATTATGATATTACTCTACAGGGGTACTTCAGTTTAACAGCTAACAGTATCCTGTTACTGCATATAAATAAAAAGCTAACCACCAATGCTTAACATTAGGTATGACAGGATAATAATTTTTAATGTTTCCTTTAGGTTATACCTAACAGAGCGCCAATATGTCCGTATCATTGTATGGAAATCATTATTGAATAATTAAGAGGATGTTGATAAAACAATTTGCACATACATCTAATTATAGAACTAACAAAGACTAACTACTGTTAAATTAACTAATGATTGGTAAACATAATCCCTTTCCTTATTATTACATACTAGCGACCCGCCCCGGCTTCGCACGGGTACAATGCTGATACTAAATACACTACAGAAAAACTGTGAACGTTGTATATAAAAACATAGCGGCCCGCTCCGGCTTCGCACGGGTATAAAATATATAGCCTATGTGATTAAAATCGATTCAGTAGTTTTGATTTATTCATTACTGCCCGTGGCCCGCACGCGTTAAATTTGGAGTAAAACAATCCCCCTTTCCCTATACCATGAAGATTTCCTGCTATCTTTGGAATATCTAAATTCATACACTACATTTCTACTTATTTACTTTTTACATTTTTACTATGTATTTTATTTTTACAACATATTACAGAATGTCTTTATAAACAACGTTCACAGCTTTCTTGTCATTAGACAATACAAACATGTTTTCTCTCCTTAGAATAGAATATAATTTATATTTTAAAACTACTATCATACAATTATTTATCGTAACTTACTTATAATTACTGATACGTTGTCGCGCTGAAAAGCACATTTTTATAATAAACGCGTCCGATCGCTGCTAAATTCAAAGTGCTATAGGGAAAACCGCGGCCTCAGACGCGCTATTTATAGGCACGCTCTTGCCGCACCGGGCGGCCGGCCGGTACCGCCGCAAACGCTACGTCCCGCAATTTTTAAATCTGTAATATCTTCGAAAATATTCACTTAAATCATACGGTGTAAAGGGCCATATAGATCTATATTAAATGAACAATGTATTCAAGGTATTTAATTGGTTAAGGATTAATGCTGTATTGGTTAAAATCGCTTCGAAAATTAGCCATTATTTGTCGTAAAAAGTAAATGACAAAAAAAGTTATTGTGGGTTATCCATAAGAGATAGACATATACCATCACGGACTTTTCTGTAGACCTTTTCAATGTGTACAATACTTAGTACATTATTTTGATAAAACTCGTAGGGTTCAGCCTGCGTTTGCAATGTAAGCGGAAAAAATGTAATTATTTACGACATCACATTAGAAACCTCAAAAATAACAGTACTTCTCCACTATTTAATGGACGTTATTATACATATAAACCTTTCTCTTGAATCACTCTATCTATTAAAAAAAACCGCATCAAAATCCGTTGCGTAGTTTCAAAGATTTAAGCATACAAAGGGACATAGGGACAGAGAAAGCGACTTTGTTTTATACTATGTAGTGATGTGAATAAACAACTTTTATATTGAAATAAACTATTTAAGTTTTTTAAGTATATTATTTTTTTAATACACATTATTTTTTGATACAACGAAGACAAAATAAATTATTTACAAGTTGAGTAAAGTGTTTACAAATGATAATTTTTAAATGCAAGATAATATCATCATAATAGGTACTTGGTAATGTTGATGAGGTTTACTGAGTATACAAACACACCATACTTTATAAATAACTAAGCTTTGTAATGGAGACAGAGCTGAAAACACAAATTAAGATTGATAGTTGTGCTAACCGTAATTAAATAGAACTGCGTCTATTTAGCAATTCAAAATACTTACTAATGAATCGCTCTAGCTCCGGGACCGTATCTTGTAAGGAATGTAGTGCGGACTCATGGTACGCTCTCTGTAGTTTGACATACTGGAGTAGCGTGTGCGCTAGCTGGGCTTCTTTTGCAACAAGTGCAAACATGTCTGCAGCCAGGGCATCCCTTGCCGCCTCCACCCGTATCCCGACATCTTCCAATTCCTCTCGTGCAGCATTTAGTTTGGTTGGGTTCTCTTCTTTTTGGCGCTCTAAATGCTATAGAAAAAATTTATAAATTAAAGATTTGTGTGCAACCTTATCTTATGAATCCACATTGATATCGGAATGTTATTACTTATAAACTTTTCAATTTGGCAAGAGTAGAATACTCTTTATTATGTACACCACATAAATTACAAACATAAATAAATATAGCAACTGTACAAAGGGTGACACAATGGGCGGCAAGCACAGAGAAAGGCAAATAAATATTTACAAAATCATTAAATTCTTATTAGGCTGAGCATTAGCATTATTTGAATGTCACAAGTAATAACAGGCAGCCACCAAAACAACTCTTTAACACTTCCTAGTGTTGTGAAATAGAAGCGAAGAAGAAAGTTTTCACTTTTCAATATTTGAAGCCTAACTTTACAGACTGTTAGAAATGTGACGAAGTTGAGCCCTAACTGCATTTTTGTAATTTATATTGCAAAGTGCATAATCAGCCTATAATGTTCCCACTGCTGGGACACAGGCTTCCTCTTTCTGTGAGAGTGAGTGGGCCATAATTCCCCATGCAAGCCCACCGCTGGTTGGTGGATGTCACATGTCCTCCAAACACGCCTCTTTCCTCATAATGTTTTCCTTGTGAGGAAATCAATTCCACAAAGTAAAGAGCTTGCTTGGGTTCAAACTCAGGACTTACAACTTGTAAGTCACAGCCGTTAACACTGGTTCACCACTGCACTTGTGGTATGCTGTTTGAATAATCATTTAAAGATCAGTATGCACAAGTGTTATTTTAGTTATCTGTAACTGTGTATTTGTGTCTGTTTACTGAGTTAGTCATTCAGTATCAATACTATTTTTAATGGCTAAATGCACATCAAATATGAGTTACTTTAAATAATCAGATTAACATTGAAAAGCTCTCAAATGGTGGTTGAAATGTTTAAAAGTTTTGTTTATATGATGCTCATATCTGTTAGGACCAGATAAGACAAATAGTTAGAAAGAAATTGATCTTAAAACTCAATGTTTAGATAACTTTGATAAGTGAGATTATAACTCACATGATATCTGCTGGTGGCACTGTCCTTCTCGCTCATAAGCCTGTTGAGCTGTTTCTTAGCTTTCATTATAGCCGGAAGGTCTTGATCACTGATTGTTGTTAATGGAGCACATACTAACTGTTCCACTTTCAGTTCATGCTCTGCTATCTCATTTGCAAGAAATTTTTCAGTTTTACCTAAATTAAAAGACACAATTAAAATTCTTTTTAAACACAATACATGTAAATTGTGAATTGAAAAAAATGTAAATTGAACACTTACCACATTCAAATAAAATATATTTTAAAATGCTATCATCATCATCAAAGTTGCTGGCTTCACACATAGACAATCCAAGGAGGTATTCAGGCAGTTTCTTTAGTCTTTTCTCTCTAGCTGCAGGGTCCTGGCCCTGTGTACTGCCTGCTCCTGTTGATAGCCGCTTGCTAACCAACTGTAAGGCATTTCTGAGGTGCTCTACTTTCCTGTCTGCTGTTTGTAGCTCATCTGTTAATCCTTCCGGTTTTCCTGACCTGCGAATATCAATATTAATCACCAAATGTTGATATAACTGAAACCTTAAAAACAACAAATAGGTAACTAGATGAAAATGTATATTATTACTTTTTTCTCATGATACTAGCTGCTACATAGGTTCTAATGTTACTGATACTGGTGAAAAGATTACAATAACAACGAACCAAATCCACAAAGTGAATCTTATCTGATAGCTAAGATAATGTAAAGTACTTGGTATACCTTGAAAACGTTTGGTCGGCGAGTTGCTTAACCCTATAGAACTGTTTCTTCATTGTCACTAATCAATTTCGATGAAATTATTTTTAAGTTACAAGGTCATTGGACCCAATAGCAAAATAATAAAACGATCAAGATTTTGCTAAAACGAACGTAATGTCAGAAAGTCAATGAGATCATCCTCATCAAAAAATGTTGCAGACGAGATATCCGAAAATAAACTTCACGAAACTTCCATTAAGGCACTACATTTCCATTACTCACTTAAAACACAAAAATTAGCTTATTTATTTGTAATTTTACGTATATAGATTCAGCACTAAAATACACTCGATGAATCAGAAAAATAAAATAAGCACAGATAATTTAACAAAAAGTTACTTTATTTATATTTATTCTGTACATGGCGTGGTAACAAAACGTGATGATGTCATTGATATCGAACAAAACGTTTCATAGCGTCGGGTCGGTCTTTATTAGTGCGTTGTACGGACACCAGCACATCAACCTACCACAATCTGTCAGATTTCTTTAATAGATTTTCAACTTTATCGCTAAAGCTTAAGTTTCAAAGTTGATTGGGAAAATCTGACAGTTAGGTGTAGCTTGATGTGCTGGCGTCTGTACAGACAGAGGCCGTTGCAGTGGCACTGGTGGCCCAGTGGGCCCAGTGGGCAGTTTAACAGTATTGTACAGACCAACAGACGCCAGCACATCAAGCTACCCGAATCTGTCAAATTTTCCCAATCAACTTTAAACCTTATGGTTTAGCGATAAAATAGAAAATTTATTAAAGAAATTTGACAAATTGTAGTGTGCTGGATGGCGTCTGTATGTATGTATACTATATGTCATCGCGTCTGAACAACGAATTATGCTCGGAAATTAACATAACTTATGATAATATCATCCATTCAATGGTTAAACCTGAACTTGAATTCCTCACAGGTAGTAACTGGCCTCATATTCATTACCAAATACTGGATAAGTGAATGGTAATTCGGGAGCATACTCATTACGTTCGAAAGCCATCTTTGTCAGATTAATAGTGTGATGCTGCTAATTTCAGGCATAATAATATTATACAATATGATACATTAGCAATTGATATGACAGGATTGAAGTGATACCAGTTTGATTGTCTAAGATCCCCTTTGATCCAATAAGATTTTTAATTTTTTACGTAAGTTAGCGAAACTCCGCAGACGTGATGGGTCAAAAACATTATAAATCTAGCGCGATCTAACCTCAGCGACAATCAATGTCAAAAATTTAAGGAAATTAGAGGTATTTAAACGAAGAGAAGAAGAAGAAGAGGTATTTTTGACAGATTGAGACTGAGATCAGACTGTGAGTGTGAACCACTGACCTCTATCATACAGGTGTATAATACAGGTAGTGCTGTGAACGTATTTAAAATTATGAGAATTGCTCCTCTGCTCTTAAAACCAAAGGGTGGACGTAAGATTTTAAAATCGCCAGGGTATCCGGTGACTAAAGTCGCTGCGTGTTAACCACAGAGTACACTTTAATATACTAAACTGTTAACCTAGCACTCAGGGCCGTCTTTACCTAGTGTGCAGGGTGTGCGTTGCACACAGGCGCAGCGGTGCTAGGGGACGCCGAGCGCCGCTCGCTACGGAGCCCCACTCGGCGCGCGCGTTGGCCGGCCACGACACTTTCAATGAGCAACGTAAAAAGAGCTCTGCTTTGCATACATTTTGTATAGCATCCGGAGCTCTTCTTATATTTGTCGAATTACACCAAAGCAAGCCGCGCCACAAGCGCGCGAGCGGCTTTTACAATATTAACTTTTTTTTCAACATGAAATAAACCTTATTACACATTATTAATGATTATATTTGGTGTATAGTCCAGTCATTTTAGGCATTTTAAACCCCAATCTGCGGAAAAATTCCTAGTGAGCTGAATTTTTGTACACACCTTTATTACGACGTTGTAATGAAGATGTGAAAAATCGACATTAATATCGTGCCGGCTAAAAGAGTTATAAAGGTCAAAAGGTCACGAAAATCAGTTTTTTGCAAATATCTCGCGACCTATTGGTCGGAGGTCAATACAGGTCATTATAAAATTGTTTGTCGTGAAATTATTTACAAAAAATGCCTCTTGCAATTTTCTGTAAGATTAACCGTTTTTGAAGTAGAGCGCTGAGAAAGCGACTAGAATGCACTTACATACAGTATTGTATAGGTACCTTATACCAAGGCGTAAACTCTATTGTTTTTTATTTATGTTTTTAAGTATCTTAAAAACTTCTATCTGATATTTGGACATTTTATGAAAAGTATACTTATATTATAGAGGTTTCGAACTTAGTAAAATCTACTACATATATATATTATAGGTACAAACGACCTCCGCTGGCAGATGTTCTGTATTTTATTGTTCCGAGACCCGTCCCTTTATACCTGCTACTATCTCACTTCTCTAATAACGCGTCTGTATTTTTTTTCTCTTTTTCTCTCAATTTCTTCACTCGCTTCTTCTCCATAAAATAAACACATTTTTTTTAAATCAAAAGCTCTATTTCTTTTCTTCCGCGGAGATTTTGATGTACTCGGTTCTTCTTGGCGTCGTTTTAAAGCCGGAGGTCGTTTGTGTAATATATAGTAGATTTTACTAAGTTCCAAACCTCTATAATATAAGTATACTTTTCACAAAACGCCCAAATATCAGATAGAAGTTTTTAAGACACTTAATAACATAAATAAAAAACAATAGAGTTTACGCCTTGGTATACGGTATACAATACTGTATGTAAGTGCATTCTAGTCGCTTTCTCAGCGCTCTACTTCAAAAACGGTTAATTTTACAGAAAATTGCAAGAGGCATTTTTTGTAGATAATTTCACGACAAACAATTTTTATAACGACTGTATTGACCTCCGACCAATAGGTTGCGAGGTATTTGCAAAAAACTGATTTTCGTGACCTTTTGACCTTTATAACTCTTTTAGCCGGCACGATATTAATGTCGATTTTTCACATCTTCATTACAACGCCGTAATAAAGGTGTATACAAAAATTCAGCTCACTAGGAATTTTTCCGCAGATAAAATCTAAAATGACTGGACTAGTAGTAGTGAGTGTCGCTTCGCTCGGCGGCACCTGTTTCAATGATTCGTTTGAAAACACGCTGAAAATCATATTGCTAATAATGCGAATTCAACTGTTTGGGGATAGAAAATAAAGTTCAAATTGGCATGGACGAACGTCAAGCGCGCGGCATTTCTCAAAAGCGTGAGTATGCGTGGTGCGCACTTTGTGTTCTACCGCTTGCTACACGTAATTTTACGCCGCAATATTGGCCATAACAATAACAAATGGCAATAATTGACATACACAAAGCTTTATTCTCAAATTCACAGATTAATATTTGTTGGAGCAAACATATGTAACCTCATGTCTGTCACATTAGTTTGTAGACAGGCTGGTTGTGAATTTTAAAATGAGATTGTTTTTAAAATTGACAACTGTTGTTTGGAACAATAAGAAAATTTATTTTGATAGATTTATTATTGTTGTCAACGTGTGTATGTCCATCAAAGTTCGCTTTCTATATCTTTTATCTTTTCTCACATATATATTTGTTTAACACCAAATAAAGGTTTAATTATTCTGCGCTGTGTTTAATTAACTGAAGACACAACAACGAGTTCCAACAAAGGTTATGGACCCAGAAACCAAATAAACCGAGAAATGATTGAAAACGGCGAAAATCATTCAGCAGAAACTGTAAGTAAGAATGATTCTTTGAGCATGGCGTCAATTGAGAAACTAGATGGTGCCATTAACTATAGTTCATGGAAATTTGTGATGGAATTATATTTAATACACGATGATCTATGGGAGTATACACATACTACGCCAGTTGATGAGATAGGCAAAAAGAGAGATCAAAAAGCAAGAAGTAAAATATGCTTGATGATAAAACCAGAGTGCCTAATTCATGTGCGTCAAGCAAAGACTGCCAAGGAGGCTTGGAAAGCTTTAGAGAAAGCATACGAAGATAAAGGGCTAAATAATCGCTGCAGATTGCTGTCAAAACTAGTTAGTCTTAAACTGGAGCAGTTCACGACTATAAGAGATTATATTTCGGCATTGATGACGACTGCACAAAAACTGTGTGATCTAGGAAAGGAAATAGATGACGAATTATTGGCTGCCCTAATGCTTCAAGGTTTAACAGATAATTTTCAAGCTATGAGATTAGCAATTGAAAATTCAAATATTGAGCTTACTACGGATTATGTGAAAACTAAACTTTACCAAATGGAGGATACACATACAGCGGCTACGAGTGCAAACAATCATGCTCTTTTGACAAAGAAAAATACTTTTAAACAAAAACAAAAGAAAAAGTTTAAATGTTTCATTTGCAATGGACCACATAAAGCGAAAGATTGTCCAGACAATCCAAGCAAGAAGAGAAATGAAGCATCTACAGCTTTGGCGATGACGACTTCAACTTCAGAAGATTTTTGGATTGTTGACTCGGGAGCTTCTAATCATATGACTTCAAGGCGTGAATGGTTACATGATTTGAAGAAGTATGAAAGGGGAGTGACTGTAGCGTGTGCAAACGGAGAAAGGTTGCAAGGTATTGGAAGTGGCACAGTGGTATGTACGAAACCGAATGTTACAATTAATGCTATGTATGTCCCGAGATTAGCTGCAAACTTACTTAGCGTTAGTGCTGTCACTAAGAAAGATCTTAAGGTAGTATTCTACAAGGGAGGTTTTAACGTAGTAAAGAGTAGTAATTGTGAAATAACTGGCGAACCTTTACTTATAGGTGTAGAGGAAAATGGTGTGTATAAATTAAAGCAAAGCTTAAAGCACACAGCGCTGGCGACTACTATCAGTGGAGATGAGATGGACTTATGGCATAGAAGAATGGGTCACCTTGGAGTACGTAATCTTAAACTATTACGCAATATCATGGCGACAGGGGTGAGTTTTTCTAACAGTTCTACTACACTAGAGTGCGTAGCTTGTCTGAAAGGAAAACAAACCAGACAACCATTCAAGAAAAGCAGTCCAGCAAATAGAGCAGACAGTGTACTTGAGCTAGTACATACTGACGTCTGCGGACCAATGGCTGAAGAGTCATTTAGCGGATTCAAATATTTTGTAACGTTTATAGATGATTATACGCGTAAAACCTTCGTATATCTTCTTAAATGTAAAAGTGAAGTATTTAATAAACTTGAAGAATTCAAAACTTTTGCGGAATTACAGACTGGAAACAAGTTAAAAACTTTACGGTCAGATAATGGCAAAGAATATGTAAATACTCGGATGAATGATTTCATGAAGAAGTACGGAATCAAACATCAATTAACGGTGGAATATACACCTGAACAGAATGGTGTAGCAGAAAGGGCAAACAGAACAATCGTTGAAAAATCTAGGAGCATGATCCAAGAAGCTGGATTAAGCAATAAGTTTTGGGCAGAAGCTGTGAAGACAGCTGTTTTTCTGAAAAACCGATCACCAACGAAAGCTGTTAGGAATAAAACGCCTGAAGAAGCTTGGACTGGAAAGAAACAAAATCTGACATATATCAGAGTTTTCGGATGCAAAGCGTTTATGCACATACCTAAACAAAAACGCACCAAGTGGGATCCGAAGAGCAAAGAGTTGCTTCATATTGGATACTGTGAAGATGCGAAAGCATATCGTTTGTTTGATCCAGAAACCAAGATGGTACATAAAGCAAGAGATGTTGTTTTCTTCGAAAATCAATTTCAACCCATAGAGAGCAGTTCAGAAACAAAGAAAGATGAGATATCTATAGTTTTTGAACACGAAAATCCACCAGTTGTACCAACAAACACTGTGATAGAAAGTGAAGAAGAACTTCAAGAACAGAATGAGACTGTAAGAGAAATAAATACAAATGATTTAGATCAAAATGAAGAATCTAATGGCAATGAAACAGAAAGCTGTGATGAATGGGAATCCCTTGATGAAAGAGACGAAGAGGTACTACAACCAGAGCCGGTACTTCCTAGTGAGAGAAGATATCCATTAAGAGAGAGGAAACCTAAACAATTTCCGGATCACATCACATATCAAGCTATTGAAAGTGTTTTTCCACTGACAGTGGATGAAGCTTTATCACGCATGGATAAAGAAAATTGGAGAAAAGCAATTGAGGAGGAGTTAGATGCTCTACAAAAAAACAATACCTGGACACTGGTCAAACCACCAGCGTACCCTTACAACATCGTTGATTCTAAATGGATATTTCGAATCAAAGAAGAGGTGGGCGGATATAGGTATAAGGCACGCCTGGTAGCAAGGGGATATAGTCAAAGGAGAGGCATTGATTACCATGAGACCTTCGCACCAGTTGTGAGACACAGCTCACTCAGAACTTTAATAGCTCTCGCAGCTAAATTGGATCTTCAAATTGATCAGATGGATGTTAAGACTGCATTCCTAAATGGAAACTTAAATGAAGTTGTTTACATGAAACAACCACATGGTTTTGAACAAAAAGGAAAAGAGGACTATGTGTGTCTTCTGAAGAAGTCATTATACGGACTGAAGCAGGCTCCAAGAAGTTGGAACATAAAATTAGATGAGGAACTGAGGAAGCTAAACTTTAAGCGATCCTTAAATGAACCCTGCGTCTACACTAGGACTAGAGGAAAGAACATAATAATCCTGGCTGTCTATGTAGATGACATTCTGCTATTTTGGAACAATTTAACAGAAATGAAGGTAGTGAAGAAAGAGCTTATGGGTCAATATCAACAAAGTGATTTTTTTTTCAATTTTGGTGGCGAAATTTTTTCTTCAGTTTTCGTGAAAAATAAGGACCTGGTATAAGAATAGAAAGTCCAAGCTAGAAGGATCTTCAAGAGGTCTGAGAATATCTCGCTAACTTTTTGAGATATTTTAGTTCAAAGTCTAATGTGGCCACCAAAATTGAAAATCGACCACCAAAATCGAAAGTGCCCACCAAAATTGAAAAACAATGGCACCAAAATTGGATTATTCTGTCACAAACCTCAATCTCACTAAATTTAATAAAGCTCAATGTAACTAATCTCACAAATTCTCGGGAATTATCAATAACTTTCATCGGTTAATGAAACTCTCTATTGTTAAAAAATATTTATTATTATTTATCTGATAAACTCATAATGACAATTATGAGTTTATGACACAAAAACACGACAACAAAAAAACATTAATGTTTTTATTGTAAACAAAATTACTTGTCAACTCAACCCACAAAAGGTTCCCAAACAAAACTAAGAAATAAAAGATAATCAACATAAAACATAATTTACTTAAAAAAACAATAACGAAACATATACAATATTAAATCCAAGACATAGTGAAATAGCAAACAGATTATGAACATTTCACTAACGCTCAGATTTCAGTTCACTAAAAAACCTTAACTCAATATTTGGGTGCTAATCACCAGACGAGATCAATGGTTTCTACAAGCAGTCTTTAAATCTAAGAAAGGTATTTGAAATTTTCCAACATAAACCTTCTCTCGTCTATACTAAAAAAAAACTTAAAAACAAGAAAACAATAAGCAGAGGATTTACATCTAATAGGAATTTGACTGCACACTAATAGGAATTTGACACAGAATAGTTACAAGAGTTGCATGGAATAACAAACTTAATTGTGTTATATCTTACTACAAACTAACTTATTCAATAGGTTTTCTAAAAACAATATTATTATATTTTTGACTTCAATCTTTTAAAGATCTTTAGTAATCAACTACCAAATAACCAAGCTGAATTTTAATAACAATTCTTGCAAATAAAATGCAACATATAAAAAATAACGACGACGAATAAACTCTAAAATATGTTAAATTCTGAATCAGATGAATTATTAGCATCTAAGGCTGATGTTTTTCCAGCAGTTGCTGCAGAATCACCAGATTTTTCGAACTTCGAAAACACATCACTATTAATATTTTCAAAAAAAGACTGCGAAGGAAGAACTGCTTCATCCAAATCGGTTCCAATCTGCTTCGTATATTTCGATAAAAATGTATTTGACAAGTTAGAACGTTGCTGAGAAGGAGATGTTCTAGTAGTTAATAATTGAGATGTACTTGGTCTTTGCAAATTACTAAATTCCATTTTTTCAGATCCTTTGAATCTATGAACCATCACGGGACGTTTGCCATGCAAAACAGTCTGCTGAGATATAATATGGATGTCTTGTACTGAAGACTGAATGTTTACAGAGTGCCGTACTCTATCGGTTCTCGGTTTAATCACATTGGTAGTCTGAGCCTGAGCTAAACCTTCTTCGCGAACTATGCGTTGAATTTCACCATCCTTGTATTCATTGCTTGGTAAGTAGTAAAATCCTAAGTGCTTACCATGAAGGCATTCGGTGGAATTGTACATGCACTGAGGCTCAGCGCAAGACAGAGAACGGAGCGCCAATCGGTGCTTGAAACATTTGGTCCAGATAACTTCGTGAACCTTCATAGTTCCAGGAAATGGTCTTAACTGTTTAGGAATAAGCCAGTCCTTCTCATTGATTTCGTAGTCTTCCACGCGTTTAATTTTTACTGACTTTGTATGGGCTTTCAGGCTTTGAATGAGACTATCAATGTCCGTAATGTCATTTCCGTATGCTACTAACTGGTCTGCAGTTCTCTTTAAAACACCGCCAACTCCGTCAGGTGCACCCTTACCATGACCACATTCGCAGTAATGCCATACCACGCACATCAGATTTTGACAATAGGAACAGAACTGGGACATTATGTAGAATATTTTTTTATTTCGGTATTGTGCAGAAGGTGAATCTGAAACAATGTGTAAGGTGGATATCTCAGGAAGTATTTTGTCAATTTCAGATAGTATCGGAACCATGTGAGCCCACACTGCGGAGACGTCGTGCCGTAAAGAAGAACTGATTGTGCAGAATGCCTGTGACTTGAGTGTTTGGTCTTGTGAGCAGCGGTAATATATCACTCCGGTGTGCAGTGTCAACTGCTGTCTACTTGCACCAAAATGGGCCGACTGAATTTCAGATCCATACTTCGTCGAATAGTTTTCACTATAATCAATGTGTACTAGGCATTCTGAATAACCGAGGTTCTGTTTTATTTTATTAACTACATCTGCTTGATTCCTTATATTACCACAATGTCTCAGAAATCTTTCCAGACAGTTTTCAAAAATTTTAATAACCTGTAGAGGTTTTTCCACGAGTCTGATCTTTTCAGTAACATTTGCAGATTTCTCTATATTGTTATGAACGTAAATTCTCGTAGATTTACCCCATTTCCAATAAATCATTGTATTTGAATTGTCAAATTCTCTATATAGTATTGTTTTATTTTTACAGTCCGAGCACTTTCTCAAAAGACAATTCACATTATTTTTGTCACAACACATACTTTGTAATAGATCGGTGGTTGTGTTTTCACTTATAACTTTGTATGTTTTTAGTGCCATGGTTATAAGTTCCATATTCGAGTGTATTTGGCACATGCACGTGTTTCTATTGCTTATGTTGGGTTTTACTACCCAAAATGGCTTCATTCTACAAAACGAAGTGTAACTAATTGGTGTGAGACCTGAAGATAAATATTTCTTATGTAAAACTTTTAAAGAACTTGACAGAAATCGTTTTTGTTTTTTTAGTGTATTTCTTGTTATGGTATCTTTTTTACCTGGACAAAGCCGGCTGTTTTCATCATCTTCATAAAATTTAATTACATCACTGCGAATTTTTTTATTCTGATTGTTTGTACTTTTACTTATTGTGTTTCGCTTCGGCAAGGCAACTACCTCATTTGATTTTTTAGTCTTTAGTGTTTTGTTAACATTTTCTAATCTTTGTACTCGTTTCCTGTAAGTAGTGTTATCTCTTCTAAGTTCTGAAATTCTTCGCTGCAATAACTCCATCTCTTTGGCTTTACTTTTTTGATATCGTCGAAATTTATTCTTAAATTCACGTCTAAAGTCCACTGAAGTAATTGACGTATCTGATGTTGGACTATTAGGGCATACCATAGGAACAGTAGAAATATCAATGCTGCTGACGCATGGAGATGTAGGGGGCGACAGTGCCGTAAGTTCAACAGGGCTACTTGTACGAAGATTTCGTGACTTACTTGGTTGTGGATTAGCAAGACTTGCGGTCGGTTGCAAGCTGTTGGAGTATTGACGTTGCGAAGCCGTTTGATTGTAACTTCTGGTGCGAGTGTCTGGACTATTGCATTCACGACAGGTTCGAGGACGTAAATTTCTAGTAACTGCAGTATGTTGATGCGTGCTCTCATTATCAAATCGTGAAGATCTCGTCGTGCTGCTTGTAAGAGGGTCGTGCGTATCAACAACTCTACAATTAGGTAATATGTCACAAAGTACACGTTGAGGTGAAGCATTTGATTCTGCTTCTCTTGCGAGCCTTTTTGTTGCTTTTTTTCTTTGATAGTATCCTGTTTGATTATATATTTTATTTCTTTTTTGCAAAGCTCGACGCTCACGTTGTGACTTCTGTTGCTGTGAAAAAAGTTTACCTTCTCGCTTTTTTTGGTGATATCTCTCCCTTTCTCTTTTTCTTAATATTTCAGCCTGTTTGGGATTGCTCTTTATACTTGCTTTTCTTCTTCTTTCTGCCATCCTCTTTTTAAGCAGCCTCTCTTCGCTGGTCTGTTTTGGCATTCTAAAAAGCAACAAAATAAATATATATGAATAAGAAACTTGGTCATTAGCAAGTCAAACTCAAACTCAAAGCATTTATTTCAATTAAACCATTACCAGGCATTTTTGAATTGTCAAGAAGTCGGTCAGTCAGAAAATATGAAGCTAGTTCTAAAAATATGAAGGTGGGTCCTTATAATAATAGGTCTTACTTACTGCCAAGTACATAATATTTATTTGTTTGCTAATAAAACTGTCTTGCATCGTAAAAACTGGCTATATAGGTACAAACAATACATACAGTACATATACTTAAAACTTGGTGGCGCGTTTTCAATTTTGGTGGCATGAAAACGCCACCAAAACCACCAAAATTGAGCCACCAAAGTTGAAACCAGATATAAAAAAAATCTTCAAAAATATGGGTTTTAAGTTACGATTAAATTAATATCACTGTTTTATGCGTAACCCAAATCACTACCTATAATGTGTATGTGTACTATTAAAACACTTTAAAATAAACAGCAAATCGATCCACCAAAAATTGAACAATTCTTGTCCCCCGTGCCACCCAAAATGATACTTACGTTTTTGGCGGGAAATCACAGCACTAATCACACACCTGTTACGCGCATGTGCTGGCGCACGACTGAGAGATGTGAAATAATAAAACGCGATTGATCGCACACGCACGAAACTTCATTTTATAGTATGTTGAAAAAGTGCCACCAAAATTTTGATTTTTGCTTGGACAAACTTTGATCGAGTATCCTGTGCTTTTAAATTAGATTTTCTAATATGGTTTAATTGTTTTTAGATAATGTATCTTAAGCATATAGTAACGAAGTTGTTTATTTTTTATTGTACTTACAGCAAATTGTTGCTTTGGTGAATGCAATTATATCAAAAAATGGAGCTGGGACAAGCCACCTAACTTGAATTTTAAGGCGATTTTTTTTTTCCTGATTATTTAAATACATACTTATAAAAAAAAATGTGGCCCTAATTGAACCAAGTTACGTAGCTCACTATAAAAAAAAATAAGAAATATCCTATCATTTAACACCTCGATTCTCAACGTGGACGCGTAAAATTTGCTACTGGGATATTCACCCTTATGTCGAAATTCGATATGAAAGATCTTGGCAAGGCAGAGTTGATGCTTGGTATTCAAATTAAACAAAATTTGAATAGCATAAACCTCAATCAAGAAAAATATATCGAAAAGTTGCTTAGAGAATTTGGCATGGAAGATGCAAAGACAGTTTCAACGCCGGAAGTAACTGGACAAAGGCTAGAGAAGCCTCCATCAGAACACAAGTCAAGAGATGACCTACCATATAGAGCATTGATAGGTTCTCTTATGTATCTTG
Organism: Luperina nickerlii; assembly: GCA_963855955.1. Classification (NCBI taxonomy): domain Eukaryota; kingdom Metazoa; phylum Arthropoda; class Insecta; order Lepidoptera; family Noctuidae; genus Luperina; species Luperina nickerlii. Next base: position 9,139,997 of record OY979665.1, read on the forward strand.
CTGTGTGCACACGTCCAGATATTGCTCATTCAGTGAACAGTTTGAGTCAGTTTAATAATTCATTTGACGAGAGTCATTGGATCGCAGCAAAACGAGTACTTCGTTATCTCAAGGGCACTAAGAGTCATGGTCTAAAATATTTAAAAGGACAGAATGGACCTCTAGAAGGATATGCAGATGCAGATCATGCTGGAGAGTTTGATAGGAGATCATACTCTGGTTTGGTCTTCATAATGCAAGGTGGCGCAATCAGCTGGGAGAGCAAGAAACAAAGAACAATAGCTCTTAGTACAGCAGAGGCAGAATATGTATCGCTATCAGAAGCTGCAAGAGAAGCAATATTCCTGAGAAGGTTTATAGCCGAAGTAACTGATGGACAGGGCTACAAATTGGATGAAGCCGTGACCATTTTCAGTGATAGTCAGTCTGCCATCGCTATTGCCAAAAACCCAGTACATCACCAACGTACTAAGCATGTAGATGTGAGGTATCATTTTGTGCGTGAGGCAATTGTAAATAATGAGGTGATACTGAAGTATAAGGAGACCACATGCATGGTCGCAGATGGTTTAACGAAACCACTTCCAAGAGAGAAGTTTCAGTGGTGTGTGAGAGGTATGGGTGTGTGTGTTTGATAAACATGTATGGTGTGTGAATGGACACGAGATTAAGGAGGAGTGTTGGAGCAAACATATGTAACCTCATGTCTGTCACATTAGTTTGTAGACAGGCTGGTTGTGAATTTTAAAATGAGATTGTTTTTAAAATTGACAACTGTTGTTTGGAACAATAAGAAAATTTATTTTGATAGATTTATTATTGTTGTCAACGTGTGTATGTCCATCAAAGTTCGCTTTCTATATCTTTTATCTTTTCTCACATATATATTTGTTTAACACCAAATAAAGGTTTAATTATTCTGCGCTGTGTTTAATTAACTGAAGACACAACAACGAGTTCCAACAATATTTTTCCTAAATTCAGGGTTCCCGCGTTTTGATATATTGTACAAGTACTAGCCAAAAATGAAACATCTCCTTTGTCAAATGTTCCCAATTGATATTGAACTTTGTTTGATATGAGGTCGTAATTAGAATGGAGAAATTTCAAAATTTGGACATTGATATGATGTAACATAACAGTTATATAGACATGTTAACATGGGTACGTTTTGGCTTGTCAGGGTTAACACCAGAACACTCTGTATAATTCTAAATACATTCAACAGCACACCATGGTATCAAAAACCGACGAATATCTTCTTCATCTCCAAACAATAGAGTTTATTATCCATTGGGGAAATTTGACAGCTTGTGGTAACTTGATGTGCTGTTACTTGTACTTTGTACCCATTCCATTTTGACCGTGTGTTTACTAGGGGGCGCTTGGGTAATGTTTGCACATAAGCTCTACATGGGTTAGAGACGCCTCTGCTAGCACTGCAGTCAGACAACCACACATTTAACACATCACACTAAAAAAATCATCCCTCTTGCTATGGTACATACAAATGCGCTGTTAATATCAAAGTCATCACTTACTACTGACATTCGGTTAACGTTACCTAGCAGTCTGACAATCAGAAACAGGTACTACAGAAAAAGATATCTACACCAGTAGGTGTAGATATCTTTTTCTGTAGTACGCCTTTTTCCCATGTATGTGTATTATGAAGTGTAGTAACACTTCATAATACACATACATGGGAAAAAGGGCGTGACTTTATGTATGTAACATAAACACAAGCCTTCTTCCCATGGACGAAACTACAGAACACCACCTGCCACTATCCCTGTACCCTCCTTTTGCGACGTAACTTTCATACATCTAGCCATCCACACAGACGCCGCCGGCGCCGCCGGTTGCGAGTAATATGCACCTGACCTTTGTGAAGAACATCACCAATAAGGTGACTATATTATTATGTCCTTCTAGGGCGTGCCCTCCCGGCGTTTCAGTATTGTTGTAGGGATATGGGATCTAGTTTTTCAAGGAGTTAGCATCAGCCTCAGATTTGCTCCAGCCTCCAGGCGATATTCACGTAACAGGACGAAAAAATAGGTTGGCTATAAAGACTTTAGTCTAAGAACCAATGAAAAAAACCGATTATAGATATCAACCCCGCATTCCGAATTACGACAATATTACTCACAGCGCTCATAGCGATAATTTGCGTTCCGAATAAGATATCACGATTATGACAGCTGAGAGCTGTCAACAATTCGGAACACTCGTGAACGCGCTCACAGTGCTTACTCAATGTAAAAAAGATACTATCAAAATATTTCTTTGTACAGACACCAAATTTCTTCAGTTCTTCTTCTTTGGTTACGTAGCGACTGTCAGCCAGAAGCACAATTTCAAAAATACCACGTTAGTTTAATTTAAAGATATGATGCAACTCAAAACAAAACACACACTGACACATGCAGACATCCACACACACACACACACTGTAATTTTTGACAGTGCTCACGGTGATATTATTAGAAGGCATGGTCGGCGTTATCTTATCGCAAGATGGCGCATGTCATGACGTCATCTATGACGATTCACGGGACATCGTTATCGCGCTCACGCTAATTCGGTACGCGTTTTAGCACGCTCACATCGATTATTTCCCAACTCGGAACGCAGGGCAAATATGACTAGGAATGTCACTTGAATTTTGACATTGACACTTGTTAGGTAAAACAGGTTTCGTGTCGTGTATTTATTTACATGTAAGAAAACATAATTTCTTTGCTTTTATTGCTCGGGCTCGTGTGTGCTGGTGGAGGGAGTTTGGAGTTGCGTGTAATATTATTGAAAAACTACATCAACAACTCAGTTCTCTTTTACATGTTGGTCTGTTTAGTCCCGTGTTGGCTCTAAAAGTGATACGTATACGTATCACTTTTAGTTCGTAAATAATATAATTTTTAGTTTCGTTTAGTAGTTTTAAACATCAGCAAAATGAATCGAAAATTTGTAAACGTTATAATCCTTGGATTTGGATTTATGTTTGTCTTCACTGCATTTCAAACTATGGGAAATATAGAGGTAAGTTTTACATATTCTAAATAATCATTTGCAGTCAGACTTGCTGATGATCAATTTGTAATTACTATTTTATTTAGGTATCCCTTTTTCATCACATCTGTTTTATTCTATGAGTCGCACTTACATGACATAAAACTTTGGAAAAAAATGTGTAAAACAATATTTTTGTTCTAAATAAATATACCTCAGACATTAACATTTATTATATTTTTTTCAAATAAATACATAACTAACCTCCTTGTTTTTGAAATCTGAATAAATACTATTTACTTTACATACAAATTATAGCTATGTAACACTCACATGAAACATAAACATAACAACAATTAATATTACCATTATCATGAAAATAATTATTAAATATACTTACTTCGTTGAAATAGAAAATAGTTTTATTGTATGTCTGCTGTGAAAATAGTTGAGCATTGCCTATTATTTCCTGGGTCATGCAAAACTATGTTGTCCTAGAAAGGATCACATTCCGCAGGTGTCAGCATCAACACAAATGTCAAACAGTGGCCTTGAAATTACTATCAGTAGGCTCTGCGTAACCTGTTTAAAGCAAATCAAATATCATGAATATTTAAGAAAAACAAAAGCAAATTTTTTTGTTATTTTTTTTTCACATTGTTATTTGTTACCACTTGTCTTATCCACCAATTCAGTAATTGTTGACAACAGTTTGTTTGTTAGGGTTCCGTACCTCAAAAGGAAAAAACGGAACCACTATAGGATCTGTTTTTTGTCCGTTTGTCCGTCCATTCGTCTGTCTGTCAAGACCCTTTATCTCGGGTATGCGTGGAGGTATTGAGTTGAAATTAAAAACATATACTAACCTCTACAGTCCCTTGAAGCTGTGAAAAAATCAAACACCTAAGTTAACGTTAAAAAAGATACGGCCGTTTATGCTCCAAAAACGTATATTTCTATACTCTCAAGGGAATCAAAATTTATAAGGTACTTCCCGTTGACCTAGAATCATGAACTTTGACAAGAAGCAAGATCATGTAGCACAAGTAAAGGAAAAAATCTAAACTATTTATTTACCTACAAAGTACCGAGCCCTCGCAGAGTCCGACTTGCACTTGACTAGGTTTTTTTAATGAGCTCTAAAATTGATAACACAGAGTAAATTGTACAATTATCATCATATTGTCACATAAAATGAGTTTTATGTAGAAACTCGTTCTCATCCTACCATTTGTTCCGCGTTTATGAGGACTTATTTTTAAGTAAATAAAAATCTTTTCCAACTTTTAATTCCCATCACCTGGTGACTCAATATTTTTTATATAATCCTCTTACAAACTCATAATTATAGTAAATATGAACTTGCAAGTGAATGACAGTTCGTTAATTTATAAATCATGTGGGTCCAAACTCACCATCCTCCTTTAATGTTTTACTTAGGTAATCCTGAAGTACTCGTAATTTATTACACTATACTATTAATCTATCGGAAGTTTTCCTTATATTTCTGCCCTTTTCTATTTATTTAATCGCTTTTATTATGCATGTTCATTATGCTATAAACATCTGTGGGTAATTTAAACTTTCACCTAGATAATAGATTTATTATTTTACAACCAAGTGTATGAAATTGCAGTTTATATGCTACCATTAACCATAGAAGCTAATCAATGGTAAAATCAGTTTACAAACTATTTTAAGTTCAACAGGTATGTTGAGTACACAGTCCTTTGAATCTTGAATTCTCTTAAGGTAATAATAATAGTCCTCCAGACCGAATTTTAATCACAGCGGACATCTACAAGGGAGTTATTATAGGTCACAGTTATACACAGGTGCATTTACTCTTCCATCATTCTCATAGTCCGATAGAATGGCAATCCAACACTTCCGAAAAAAGATGCTTTCCGAGGTAAGCTTTCCGAGGCACGGGGTATCATACCGCCAACTTCGAAATCCGGCCGACCTGGGTATCGAACCCAGGACCTCACGCTCAGCAGTCACCGTTGCGACCATGAGACCAGTGGGGCAGAACAGTTCATAATATTATGTAGGTAGTGACCAGTGGCGTGCCTAGGGGTCAAAATTAGGGAAAGCCCACAGATTTTCAACGTATAAAAAAACGGCCAACTGAGGGATTGGCTGATTTTCTTATTGTGTACGTGTGTGTTGCGAATGTTTGACTGGTATTTTTTAATATATTTTTATTTGATAGGTTTAAGTACGTTTGTTGTTGTGAATTATGATTTTATTAGGGCAAGCCGGGCTTTTCGGCTTCTATGAAGGTACCGCCACTGGTAGTGACTACTTGTCCAGTTATTGAGATTGGTGATTATGGATTTAATTCCTGAAACCTTTTAACAGTCACAAGGAGTCCCATTTAAATGAGGGTTGATGATGGTGCCATAATGAGTGTTCCCAGCTGATATTCCATACAGTTTTCATGAATTACTGGCATTAATTACCAATATACATGATACAGATGCTAAAGAACAATCGATTAGCATCTAACTTTGCAATTTTATAAAAAAAAAAACCAAAACAGCAGGGCATAATTTAAACGTGTGATTTACCTAGGCCCAATTATTCCGAGAGAAATACATAGATTACGTGAAAGTATCATTTCATGTAGATATCTATTAAGAAATGTGCTCCAGTGAACGCAAGTAATTTTAAAAGTGTGAAGACGCATTAAAACGAGTAGGTGTTGCGGCGCATTGTCGCATTTGTATACAGGGTGAATTTCCAAGTATACGTGGATGTCCAAAACTATAAGAAATAGCGAAAAATCCTTGAAAGAAGTACACACAGTGCCGATTGTAATAAAGCTATCTGTACTAATAATAAAGTGAAGTGTTTGTTTGAACGCGCTAATCTCTGAAACAAAAGTAAGGATCTGGAGGTTTGATAGCCCAATTCTTGAGGAAGATAATTTTATATCAGGCTACGACCCTTAGGAGTCGAGCAAAAAGTAAAATAGTCAAAAAGAACGCTTGGCCGATACGAAGTAAATAGCCCGGGCGGGCGATGTGATGTGTCGCGCTGGGTCGGGGGCCGAAATTTCATGCGGAAAAGTCGCAAACAGAAGCTAACAAAAACTAAAACGTTGTCATCAAAATAGTTTCCGAATATCCTCTTCGCTATTTCTTATAGTTTGACCATCTACGGACTGCAACGTCTGTAACACTGGAAAACTCGCCATGTCATTTTCATAACACAGTGATTTTTCCGGGTAAAAGCGATTTACTAGCGCAGCAGAAATGTTTGAATCCTTTACGTGACCCATATTATAGCGCAATATTATCTATGTAGGTATCTAGGCATTTTCTATGTAAGTAATTAAATCCTACACGCAGTTGCCTTAATCACCATGCTATGAATAAGAGTGTGGATGAACTACACGATGTAAAAAAATAAGGATGTAAGTATGCAATCTGACGGCCAACGGAGTGCCAAAACAATACCACGATGAATACCAATGTGCTTGGTGATCTTGACGTAGGAGGCGGAGGCGTGGCGGTCGGATCGATCACCGCTTTGTGTTGCTTTTTTAGCTCAATAATGTAAATGACTACTAATGTTTTATATGGCCGCGGCACTAAACGTTTGTTTGGAAACAGTTATGCGGGCTCTGCCATAGGTACCTACTCTACTCCTAGTAAAAAAAATCTGAGTTGGCACAGTTTGACCCTTTGATTGATTTAGACATAGATGAAAAAAGTGCGTATCACAAGACTTGCATTCAGGAATAATCATAATCATCTTTATTTATCTCAACATCATAATTACAGGCACTGATTAATAGAATGTACGATCTTAAATAGAGAAAGGTGTCTGAGATAGACGGGTCCTGAGTTACAGATCACCCGGCTCTCTCTCTTATGTTAGATTGGACATGTTAATTTACGATCCCTAAAAATATGCCTTATCAAAAAGTATTGACTAGACCTAGCAGCGTCTTATCATTACACATGCGCTTGACCCCATTTACCCAGAAAAGCGTCCATGATAATAGCAATATTAGCACAATCTCAATCTGCAATGAACGACGCAAGTCGAAAATCAATAAAATCCTTAACATGCAGTCGGCCTTACCTACATTGTAAACATGTTTGTATAATTATGCAAACGGATGCCTCTGTGACTGTGACACTACCATACATAGCTGTTATTTCATAACACATTGCGTAACAGGTAAAAGCACATTATTTAATTTTATTTACGGCTCGTAGGGACATATTGATAATCGTACGCCGTGACATTAATCACTTTATAAGCATATTCGTAAGATACCTTTTATGTTTGGCTTACGCAACATTGTAAATTGAGATCATCGTCCGAGATTCGCAATGGTATTGTGTAAGTACCTACCTACCTACCTCTAATGCAGACCTCCCCAATCTGCAAATGTCATATGAGCTGTTTGCCAATTAGCATGTGCTTGGTGTGAATGTACGGCAATATAGGAAATACGATCTACGTTACATCTATTTTGTTTTGCGAATATACACATACATAACATCACGCCTAGTTTCCCCGAAGGCTTGGGCAGAGGTTGACCTATAGTACACCCATATTTCGCCAGTTATGTAATAGGGGGCGAGCCTATTGCCATCAAACGGGCACAAATTTACATTCCGGGCTGCTACTGAGAAATTCCAGATGGAAAAACCCAATAACTCTTTGCCCGACTCGGGAATTGAAACCCAGGACCTCGGCACTAGCGTTTGCGACCAGTAACTAAAATAATCAAGTGCCTAATCGTAAAATAGTGAAAAAACATTCTGTTGAATGTTACAGCCCAAGCGACCACCCAATTCGACCCTCTGCTCCTCTCATACTTATCGTCGAAGGATGCCTTAACACCTGCCATCACCTAACCTAGTGCTGCTGTAAAATGGTAGAGACTCTAGCTCTACCACAGAGAGATATAAATTGATGTTCCGAATCTTGTCATTCTCAATAGTGTAGACTTAGTATTTTGTAGCATTGAGAGTGCAAGTAAACCCTGGGGTTTTGAACAGATCACCGATATCTGATACGATAGATATCGATCAGAAAAACAATTTTTTTGTTTCAATAGTAGGCGAAAGCGATTAGAAAAGATTTACAAAATTGGCAATAAAATTCATGGTGCCTATATGTCGTGATGGCCCAGAGGGTGTGGCTTCGCGTCGTTTGTGGTTTTGGGTTCAAATCCGCGCAAGTACCAATGTGACTTTTTCAATTCATATGTACTTTCTGAGTTTATCTTGGACGTACTGACATCGGTGACGGAAGACATCTTGAGGAAACTAGATTTATAGTTAAGTAGCTTCCGCCCGCGGTTTCTCCCGCGTGGTATGTCGATAAAGCATAGGCTACTTTACTCTGATACTTTGAGAACCTATGTTCTTCCCCAGAATTCAAAGTATCCCCATACCAAATTCCAATGACAATAACAGGTCGGTATTATTATCAATCAATGATTGTCATTTACACAACCTACACTCACTACTATCATCATCCTCCTGGCCATTATTCCAATAAGTATTGGGTCTGCAGCGCAGTATACGATCTTCTTGCTCTAAACATCTCTATCAACTCAGTAGGTACCTATTCATCATTCACATCTATACTCAAAACTCTATTCTCGCTCTAATTTGGATCACCTCATTCATTCAAATCAAGCCAATACTCGGCATAATATCGTAGAAAGTATGCAATCTGCAAATAATTACGTAAATACTTGTTACGGATATTGCTCCGTTGAACAGAGCCAATTATTTTCATAGCAACGCTTCAGTGGAACTAACCAGTGAGCTGATTAATTCGACTCAACAGCACTTATAATCAGTATCCTGAAGAGCTTGTAAAGTGGGATATTAAACTGCGTTACTCATTGTTATGTCACTTATATTTTTATCAATCAATCATGAAACTAGGTTGATGGACGATCGCCGCTTGCGCATTGCACAGTTCAGACGGGAGAAACGCAGAGTTGAATGCATTTGATTAACTGTATTACATTGCTATGCTCTATATCTATACTTTCCCTTCTTATCGCCAACTATTTGCATTTAATGGCATCTATGTATGAAAGCTCACTTTCAATAAAACGGGTTAAGTTAATCTCTCAGAACTATTATATGGCTACGATGAAATAAGACATAAATTAAAGACATCGATATATTATTTTAGATGGGTGTTGAAGAAAAACCGTAAAAGTATTTGGGGGTAGCCCAAATTCCCAATTATTTTGAGGATGACGTCTAATCAGATGGGGCTGACTCGACTGGCCCTTCTTTTCGCTGAGTGCTTGGCCACCTAGATCAGTTGTGAAACTGTCATGCCCAAAACGTGGATTCATATTTCCGGTGGAAAATTAAACAAAAAAAAGAGTAATGCCCTGGGCGCGCGGGGTGACATTATTAGTTCAGGCAGAGTGCAGAGACGCTTGATAAAATTATTGTTACGACGCAATATTTTTTATTTATTGTTCCACTTCCATTAGCTGATTGAGTACCATAATCTCCTTGGGCTTTTAAGGTTTTCCTTCACCATGGGAGCTGTATACGAAGTACCTAGATGACTGACTGCAAAGTGTTAATTAATATACATTAAAAGTCTCTTTTGACTTACGAGCGGTTAATACAAGTGGATATTTATCATTGTTTTGTTTATCTACACTCGATAAATTCAAGGATTTGTTTGTACTCGATTTAGGTCAGATAGATTTACTGGTAAGATATTCCTTTTCAAGGGTCTTTTCAATGATGTGTCGATTTCAGATAATTGGGAGGTCGAAAGTGACGCGCAGTGAGGTTGTAATAGTCAGATAAGCTGAGTTATTCCGAAAAATGACAGCTTTTCAGTTTTCATCACAGTACTTTTACCTTTTGATGTTTACAATAGTTTGTAATTTAAAAAGTTTTAGAAAGTGCTGCAGCAAAACAACCTCCCATAAGAAAATTGAAATCGTGGCGAGTGAAATGTGATAACGCACACCTAATTGTGGTAATCTACGCAGAAATAAGAAATTCTATTAATTTAACTTAATGATAAGCTATGGAAAAACCTGGGGGAGGCCTATGCTGAAGAGCAAAGCAATCTGGAGATTTCGGATGTCTAAACTCTTGATTTAAATATATTGTTCAACTAGTTTGTAAGATTGCTAATAAAGGCTATTTGAATTTGAACTTAATGATTCTGTGTATTGTATTTACCACGCAATTCTTTGTGTACTTGCTGTACATGGGTGGCGTTCAACGACCCCCTTACGTAAAGATAACAAGTTTTGGGGACGATACTGTACCTAGTATCAAAAATCTGTGTCCCACATAGGGAGACCTTTATATTGCCTGGGGCTTTTACCAGTTACACCATTTAAAACCCCACGGTGACAGGTGGTGAGATTATTTATATTAATGTTGAATACTTACTTTTCGGTCCTTACAAGATTTTTACTTGATTGCTCAGGTTTCCATTAAACTAAGTGCATACTTTCGTTATGGTAATGAAAGTAATTTGCGGTAAATTTTTCATCATGTTGAACCTACTATGCTGCCGTGCTAAGCACAAAAGCGGTATCTCAAAAAAATTTGTAAAGTTGATATTTGTGGTATCGGATAGCTTAAAGAAATATGCATCCAATGAGCTTAGCCAAATAACGGTATCTTAATAAAAAAGTCCCTAGAAAAGTGTTCCCTATCTCAGCTTTACCTCAAATCACTAAGAGAATAAAAAACAAAACTTCAATTTTCTCGAAACTAGCTTTTCTTGAGATACCGCTTTTGCGCTTAGCACGGCAGTATGGTGAATTTGCCATTTGGCAATCTAACATACAGTACCCGGCGATAAATATTGCACATCGACCTTTGGAAAGAGACAATCGGCTAATTTCGGCTTCGTAGAGCGTTATCTCTGTCGCACGAAATACAAACAGTCCGGTATCTATTAGGAGCTGTTAAAACAATTATGATTTGCTTCTTTTGATAATTATTTTTATTCTTTGTATAAAATCGATAGGATCGAATAGGTCGACGTGCAATATTTATCGCCGGGTACTGTAACATAACTTCGCACCTGCAGTCCCCGAAGGGTTAGGCAGAGAGGTGTATTTAGCAAACCCACATTTCGCCAGTTTTGTTAAAGTTCCATGTTATAGGAAGCGAGCCTATTGCCACCAACAAGGCACAAAAAAAAAACAAATAAAGAAAAGAATTACGACTCCGAACTGTTACTGAGAATTTCCTCATAGATAAACCGCCCGACTTGGGAATCGAACCCAGGACCTCACGTTCACCAGTAGCGCTTGCGACCACTAGATCAACGGGGCAGTCGACGACGATTTTGCAATCTACGTACATAAATATCACAAGTGTTCAATGGGCTTTTCCACTCGTTATAAACTACAAGGATACGCTGGCGTCTTTACAAGCAGTGAAATGTTCATTATTGTTTTCGAAACTGTTCGTAAAATCGCAGTCACTCCTTATAAAGACAAGTTTTGGTAACATTTTATCGATATCCTTGTATATCCAAATGCAGACGAATATTGAATTTGCTTTATTGATACTAAAATTGAAAATTTCGAAATCGATAGTATTGTCGCCTCGATGCGATACGACATTTTAGAGCTTTATCGCATTGATATGCGCTTATAAATAAATTAATGGACTGGTACTGTAGATACTTTTTAAAGCGGGATCGATAATTCGATACTGTTTTAGCAAACATCCCACACTTTCTGGTTTCGAAAGCAGATCCTGCTTAGGAGGTTGTAGTTTTTATTTACAACCTTGCTGCTCCCAACAATTTTGGGAGCAGCAAGGTTGTAAATATAAACTTCCAAAATTATGTACCTACATTGCATTGCAAGATTGAAATAAGAGAAAGCGCTGGGTGACTTCAATGACATTATAAAATTTTAAACGGTTATCTTTCTTATGAAAATAAAAATAATATAAACCTGCTTAAACACTAAACGACTTTATTTTAACAACAATATGATGTCTTTTATCAGCTTGTTGAATAAGCGCCTGACATCTCACAATGTCAAGTAGGTATGTACTGCGGTTGTTCTTGATCTTTTGACTATGCGAAACTGTTTCAAGGTTCAATCTAAGATAAATCTTCGTAATGAGCATTTCGTATATTAATTCCAGAACTGTCAATAAGAAATTTATTTTGATAATAAGATGCACTGAATTTAAATAATAATGGACTGGAAATAGCGAAAAATAAAATTGGCATAGAGCGTCATCATCATAATTTCAGCCGAAAGACGTCCACTGCTGGACATGGGCCTCCCCCAAGCATCTCCACTTCGACCGGTTTTGTGCTTCTCGCATACAACGGGTTCCTGCGGCTTTCACAAGGTCGTCGGTCCACCTTGTGGGAGGCCTTCCAACGCTACGTCTTTCGGTACGCAGTCGCCACTTTATAACCTTTCCGCCCCATCGACCATCTGTTCTGCGAGCAATGTGCCCTGCCCACTGCCACTTAAGTTTGGCAAGTCTTCGGCATGTTCATTTTAAGACCCACTCTTTCGGAGGCTCTACTGAGGTCATCGAACATTGTACTGAGGTCCTTCACAGTCTCAGTCATGACTACGATATCGTCGGCAAACCGAAGGTGTGTTATGTACTCGCCACTGATGTTAATGCCAGCCCCTATCCAGTCTAGAACCTTGAAGATATCCTCCAGTACAGCGGTGAACAGTTTCGAAGAGATAACGACTCCCTGTCTCACACCTCACTGCAGAAGGATAGGTTTCGCGGTCTGATCCTGAAGTCGGACTGACATAGTGGCGTTTTCGTACACACACTTCAGCACCTCGATGTACCGAGGCACAGTAGAAGAGACTGCAGTACAGCCCATGTCTCGATCGAATCAGAGGCTTTCTTGTAGTCCACAATCGCTAAGCAGAGAGGCAGGTTATACTCCTCAGACTTCTGTATAATCCGTCGCAGCGTATGTATGTATTCCACGGTGCTAAAGCCTTTACGGAATTCGGCTTGTTCGGGAGGCTAGAAATCGTCAAACCTGCGCGCGAGACGGTTCGTGATGACTCTTGAAAGTAGCTTGCAGACATGGCTCAGCAGTGAGATGGGCCTATAATTCTTGAAACGAATTGTCGCCCTTCTTAAAGAAAAGTATCACCACACCTCTGTTCCATGCCTGTGGTATTTTACATTCGAGTATATAGAGCGTAGCCTAAAGAAATTTTGTAAAAGTGAATTTGGTTATTTAAATAATTTTCTTTTTAGAAATATGTAATTTCTTTATTCAGTAAGCAACTAGAGTTTTAGGCAATTGATCGGTATCTTTCTTAGAATAACTTTTACCTGTTTCTTGTTGATTTTCCTGTATCTAACCACTCCAAAATTCAGGATTAGGTACTCAACTGGTAAAATTTAACACATCTTTTTAAACATGAACATGTAGAAATCCATGGCTGAACTTGGAGATCATCATGGACTGCATCAAGAACGGCGATGTTTGAAGCTGTTTTGTACGAATTTCAGGATACCTCTAGACTTCCTCTTGAAATGCCTACCTTTGTCTAAAAGTCTAAATCATAATTTTTTGTTCACAGAAAACAGTGTTGGACAGCATATCACACGATGATCCGAAATTCACAGGCGATGGCTACACGTCGCTGGCCATCATCTACGCCACGCTGGCCATTTGCAACTGGATGGCCCCGTCTATCATCACTATCACTGGCCCAAGAGGAGCCATGTTTATTGGAGGACTTACTTACTTGTGAGTACAGAGTTTTTTCTTCAATCGGATGCCATTGAGCTACGCAATACTGTAAGCAGGATAGTAGCAGGGCTGACCGCATATAATGGAATGTGTTTATAATAGTTCTAGTGAATAAAACAGGGCATATGAAAGTTAGTGTAGGTACCTATGTAATACCAACCACATTCTATCGTATCTTTAATTGTTTGGCTGTTAACTGCAGGAAGTGCGCCTAATTTCATAGGTATTGATTACTTAGTTAATACTACTAAACTAATAATTGCCTGCTGTAAAACGTTTGCAAATATAAGAGCAGTGTAAAAAAAACATTTAACAAAATAAAACTGACATCCAAAAAAAACACTACCAAGTGAAAAATAACTTTAATTTCGGAAGTCGGTGTCTTTGGATCTGTATTTTAGTTTTTTTGGAAGTGTTTTTTTTTTTGTTAAAAAGTTTTTATTTCTCGCTTTTTGGTGGTTCTGTTTATAATGTATCTAAGTTACAATAGCCTAATGTCAACTTGCCCATCGCCTTTTACAAAATATTGCTTTTCCCGATGCAGGGACGTTAATTGTTGAGGAGTTCTCCTGGTATTCCACCATCAGTTCAATTTCACCATTCGCATTGTGACGAGCATAAATTGCTTAGAAACCATATTAAAGTAATCGAATCGTAACCCGTGAAATACTTATTATTAAATAGTTCCGGTGGCCATCAGTGGTCTTCATCATCAGTTCCACTACACCAAATGGTGGTTTCCGAGAGCAAATGTTACTATAAAATACCCCAATCGCTATAGGTATGTCTATAATATTTGAGGAGTTCCCTCAATTCCTCATGGATCGCATCATCAGAACTGGATTTTGATAAAAATGGGACCAATCTAGAAGTAAATCCTTTTAAATAAAAAAATAATTTTCCAAACCGGTTTATAAATGACGGCGTATTGAGATATCAAACATTAAAAAAAAATACAACCGAATTGAGAACCTCCTCCTTTTTTTTGAAGTCAGTTAAAAACTGTTTGTAAAATAGAGATTTATGTGCATATAAATAATGTCGAATCATCATGGGTTTTCAACGAGAAAGTTAAACTACAGCAGAAAACTTTATCTGATTTAATAGCAGAGTTTCCAGCCTCCCGGAAAAGTTTGTAACAAAAACTATTGAGTAGATTAAAAGGTAAGGTATACATAGCTCCCCCAAAAACGCTGCCTAGATATCTGAAGTATTATCTAACGGACGTTGTGCGCGTGTAACATTATACAACCTTTTTGTAATAAGTGCGCAATGCTAATTAGCTCTGATGTCCATCATCTGTCAATTTGTAGACCGTAGACCAACTATTGAGGTTTGTGAATCATCCAACATTATGATGTAGGTAATAAAACTACGAACGAGTATCATTTGCGAAAATGGAATTTTCCTTGTTTGTCTTAGATCTGTTCTAAATCAAGTTGTTTTCGAAATCTAGTTACGTGATCATGTAAGAAAGTTGTTTTTGACGCGTAAGCATAATAATTTTGGAAATTTTTAAATACTTTTTTGTAGTTTTATTATGGACTGGTTTCCATAATACTTATACTATTTAGCTTTCCAACTCTTGATATTTTTAGCCATTGATGTTGCTTTCCAATTTACCATTTTTGTATTTTAGACCTTCATGATTTCCAGCAGTATTTAATAAATGATTTGTAAACAATATGTGGATATGCCTACATTATACCTACATAGTTTACTACTGTCAAGGGTTAACTTGCGATAATTTAACAGTTTTGTTGATAATTCTGCATCTGCTAAAGCGGTTTTTACAGCAAGATTAGATTATTTTCACATTTATTCGTTTTTTGGGTTTTTCTCTCTGGAGTTTCTCAGTAGCAGTCCGGAGCCTGGAATTGTGCCCGGTCGATGGCAATAGGCTCGCCCCCTATTACATCATGGGACTTAAACATAACTGGTGATACGTGGGTGCAGGTACTAATAGGTCCACCTCTGCCCAATTCTTCTCGGGGAAACAAGGCGTGATGTTATGTTATTACCAAGTTCAATAAATAAAATAATCTTATAAAATGTCAATATTATTTAAGTATACACCAACCCGCACTGGGCTTGCGTTGTGGTTTATGGCTCACTCACTCTCACAGAAAGAAGAGGCATGGGTCCGAGTAGGTGGGAACATTATTAGCTGATTATGCAGATCTTTTCACAGTTAAAAGTAAAAAATCGCATAAAATCCAAGCGAACTTTCACCGTTCATTTGTTTGTTGGCATCGTGTAACATCCATTATTATCACACTTGTGTGAACAATTGCTCGCGCGCAGCTAACACTCCATTTGCATTAAAATTTTACTGAGTAATTGCGTGATTTTTTGTAGTTAGTCATTTAAGATGTATGGTTAATATAAGGTAATAAATCTAATGCATGTCATGTTACCAAAACTCTGGATTTTTAGTGAATCTAGATTCTAGATGAATTATCTCTTGCAGAAAATTCTTGGTAAATACCAAACTTGGGAATTAAATCTTCGTTGTTTTAGATAGAAAACAAACTCCATTTGAGATCAATCAACTCAGTTTGACGCAGTCTGCTGCTGGACAAAGGATTCTGGTTCTCTGCCTTCGGCATCCAGTCTGTGACTGTCCCGAACCCCCAGCCGCCTTTCCATCTGGGGGCTACGCTTGCCGATTCATGGTCTCCTCTCGAGGACTTGTCTGCTCTAAAGACTCGGTCCTTTAACGGACAAGCTTTGTCGGTTCCTGTAGTTGTTTATATGGACAGAAGAACATATCTACATCTTTATGCGGCTAATAGCAACGTCTACATCTTTATGCGGCTACGAAGAGAAAATGGCATTTCAAATAAGTAAAAGATGTTTGCTTTTCAATGGTAAAAGTAGCGTCTATTACGTCGTAGTGTCGCGCCATAGAACTAACATAACTGCTCCTAGAGTGTGCCAGTACGATCCGTTACGTCCAAGCAGTGTTGTGCATATTAAGTAATAACTTTTTGCTTTGGTGCTTGCGATCTAATTACCAAACTATTTTTAACACTGGCACTGGAACCTTTGATCGTTTGTTTGTGAATGTACTTCCAAGTTGTGTATGTCATAGCCTATTGTAACTTGAAGGCTTTTACTGATGTCATGGGTTGTTTGAACGGCAAATAAACACTATTACTTACTTCTTCTCTATTTCATTCTTTTACTTTATGCTTGAAAGCATAGAGCTGTTTCAGCATAAGAGTTCATCCGGTTTTAACTAGCTCGTTAAACTTCTTATCTTTTATCATGCAGTAATGCATAACGCTACCAAATCCCTGGACACAGAATATTCTGTATTGGCGATCCATACTAATATTATAAATTCGAAAATAACTCTGACTGTCTGTCTGTATGTTACCATTTCACGCCTGAACCACTGAACGGATTGCGATAAAATTTGGCAGAGTGATAGACTGCATCCCGTGGAAGGACATAGGATAGTTTTTATCCCGATATTCCTACGGGATCGACACTTATGCGGGTGAAACCGCAGGGCACTGTTAGTACTTTATATTTCGTAAAATACCGTGAAAGCTCTCAACTTGGGTCCCTCAAGTGCTGAACATTCTTGCACGTTAAAAAATTCATGACGAGATTCAAATAGTTAAGAAGACATTCTTGAGGGAATCACACTTCAATAATAAATTCCAAAGGTGTGTATGTAATGCCTTGAGGACGAGGCAGCATAATATCTGTCAAGGGGGACAATAAACTAAAGAGTAAAAAATAATACTTACTTTATTTATTTGTGTACACATGTTAAACATTTGTCTTTCGTAATGTATGTCTTATAAGACTCATAGTTTATCGAACTCCATAAGTTCGATAAACTATGTCCTACAAGTACATAAACAATTACGCATTGTGTATTACTGCAGTAGGCGTATAAACAATGATTTCACGTGGTGGCGAGTGTGTACGGTACATTCGTTTCTGGAGAAGGTACGGCCTTGTTGGAACGATGACCCCGTGGAAAAGAAAATATCTTTATACCAATTTGACAAGCTCTTTTGATACCGATTGACAAAGTGTATTGATAAGGGAGTTACCCCTTTGTCCGTCTTACGCAAAATACGCGCATTGACGTGAAGTTGCGGACACCAGCCCGTATTACCCTATTGTCATTCCGATTCGGACGTTGCCTACTATCGAGCCTTCGTTTTATCTTGGAGATCAAGGCAATCCAATACTTCAAGGTGAATTTAAAGAAGAATTAGAAGCCTTATCTTGGAGCAATTCAAAGAATGTATATTTGTAATTGGTTTAGAACGTCCACTTGGGAAGCTAATTCCGGAATCATGACAGCTGCCTGACATTTTGATCAGGTACATTATTGCCCGTGGTTATAATTAATAAGGTGTTTTCTACCAAGTGGACAGGTGGTTTCCAATCATATACCGCACTCGCACATAAATTCTTTAGTTGTAAAGTGTATCGATATATTTTCGCTTACAAACCTTCACTAGACTAGATCACGCCCCCTCAAGGTTGCCCGCTAGCTTTGTTGCATAGTTCCTTTAATTTATTTTAACAATATATTATTTATAGTTTAATGTAACGCTAGAAGATAATATACATTTTTTTAAACTATTTTTAGTCACGTCACGACTGTGTGCGTTCTTCCTAATCATTTATGTAATTGGTTTTTTTACCCGACTGCGCCGAAGCCCAAAAGGAAGGTTATGTGTTTGACCTGTGTATGTCCGTTTCTTTGTTCCTTCGTAACTTCTAAACGAATGAATGGATTTGGATAAATTATACGTCTATAGATTTGTATTAATAGCGCGAGTGTCACTTCCTACATTAAAATAAAAAAACAAAGTAAAAATTGTGAATTTGGGGTGGCATATTGTGGAGTTCGAATTTTTTCTTTTCTTCTAATACCATCGAGTAGGATATCAAAATGAAGGGTTTTAAAAAGCGATTACATAAATATAATCAACTTATATGGTTAAAAGTAATTCGAAGTGACAAATCGTAAAAAACACGTAGTACCAAGAACTAAATCGTCTGCGAAATCTTTCACATTTATAAACTAAAAAGCTGGAAATTGAATAAAATAGTTAAAAAGACTAAAAAACCCGACTGCGGTAAAAAACTAAAAGTTAAAAAAAAAACTGAAAAACTAAAAACAAGCCCAAAGTTGGAAGCAGGCGGGACCCATACCATTTTTATTATATTTTCAAACTCAAATGGGTACCGATTACTTCCAACTTTTATTTAATTTAAAATGGGCTCGTTTTTAGCTTTTCAGTTTTTTTTAACTTAAGTTTTTTACCGCAGTCAGGTTTTTTAGTTTATTTAATTACTTTTTTTTAAGGCTTGCCGGCTTTGTTAAACATAATTTTTTAAAATGTTAGTCCAATTAACATTTTAACCTGAAAATCTGAACGTTTTAACAAGCACTTAAACTGGAAACTAGATCAAAATGTTTTGTTGCGGAGCTGTCAACGAAAGTAGTCGTGTAATTAGATTACTTAACAACTTGTTAGAAAATAATTGCGTCACTCACATACCGTACCAGAAAGTGACCTTGTCTTGATTTGAAGGCACACTGAACTAAATTCAAAATCCCAAGTTTTGCAAACTTGGGAAATCTTAGATGGCATTTTCCTGTTGTCCAATTTTCGCTGCTGTTTTTTAGGAGTTCTAATAAGGACTTAAGTGATGATGTGAATAGAGTCCCGAAGTGGACGCAGAACCAAAACACCCCAATGTTTGCTTGCAAGAGATTTTTTTAATTTTCCTCGAGAAACGTAAGTATACTTCATTCTGTACCGTTATTATAGGATACATAATTGCAAGGTCCACTGAACTTATTTGAAACTGATTCTGTCTAAAGTGAAAATAGCTGGTAGCTAGTTTTGCAAACTTACGAAATCCTAGATGCCATTTTCCTGTTGGCTTATTTTCACTGTCACCTTTAAGGAGTCCTAATTAGGACTTAAGTGTTGATGTGAATAGAACGCCCCGGTATTTGATTGCCATAGATTTCTTTTTATTTCCCGTGAGAAAGTACTTATTTCTGTACCGTTACTGTATATACAGGGTTATTGGTAAAACATTAACAACTTCTTAAGAGGTCATTTTACTCATCATTATGAACAACTTTTACTATGGGACCAAACCTGTAATCGCGAAAAAAAATCAGTTGTTCTTGTTCCCTACATTTTGACGAGTTATACGAATATACATAAATTAGGGAACAGCTGATTTTTTTTTTGTTAAAATTTTTTGTTGAAAAATGTTGTACGGGTAATTAACTAATAACCCCATTGGGTTATTAGTTAATTACCCGTATTACATTCATCTCTACATATTATATGAGTTCATTTACAACGGTGGAAACTTTGTTGAAAAGGCGGCATTATCGGCCATAGTAATCAAGTTTTACGGGCTGTAGTGCCTGTAGCACTTACTTTACTTAGGTACCCATCTAAGAGACGTGTAACAATAGTATCCTATGTAACGTGTTGTTGCACCGTTATTTACGCAAGTCGATGCCTATCAGTCATACAATGAGCAGAAGTTTTCATGCTGCGACGGAATACATGCCACGTGCATGTGAAATGTGTTTGTGTGTAATTCACGTGAACGTTTGAAAAACTAGATACACGAGAGTAATTTTATCCTTCATAGAGTCGGAATTTTAGTAACAAAATTACTAGACTACAGTTTAGCTACACTGCTATATTTTAACACGAAAAAAATGCGTCTATAGACTTGTCAGAGTTGCAACGCGGTGTAAATTGTCATAAGCACCATTTATGTCGTAA
This sequence comes from Luperina nickerlii, assembly GCA_963855955.1. NCBI lineage: Eukaryota > Metazoa > Arthropoda > Insecta > Lepidoptera > Noctuidae > Luperina > Luperina nickerlii. The sequence goes on from OY979665.1 coordinate 9,160,561, forward strand.
TGTCCTTTTCATTTTCCTTGCCGTTTTGCGACTCGCGCACGATTAGAAGATAACGAACGATCTTTATTTTTCTTCAGATTATATTGCGAGGAACAAAAACAATTCAATAGTATAGAAAAATGACTTTTAAAATAACTACTAACTGTTGCTTGTTTTCCTATATTATTAATTCGTTCTTCAATAAAATCTCTTTGGCAAGGTGACGCCTTTGTTATTCTAGGTAGGTAAGTAGGTATGCGAATCGTGTACCCATGGCTCTAACCTTGACCACCCATCCCACTGATATTATGAATGCGAAAGTTTGGAGGTGTGTCTCAATCAGACCGTAACGGCTGAACGGATCGAATGAAATTTTGTACGGAGGTGGTATATACCTATTCTAGACTACTAGTGTTAATATTAACACTTTTCTAGGCTACTTGATTTTAATTCGGGAAAATAAGGAGTTTTCACGACAATCAAACTGCAAATAGACACACAATTATTCAAGTACATTAATTAGGTACAGCAAAAGTGCATTATTTTGTTTGTATTGTAATCAATTTCTCGATCTTTATTTCTTGACTGTTTTATCTGGACTGTAATGTCTTCTTCATCCACCAGCCACCAGGTTCAGGTTGTTACTGCTTACTGTTGACGCTGCAATCATGCATTTGGTGCACGCCTCTGAACAGCCAATGGCATTCCCAGGTGGTCCTCTTCTCACCCATTTCAATCATTATCGGTTTCTTTACGCTGGGTCTCGAAATTCTCCTCAATATTCGAGCGTTCTGCGCTATGTTACTTACCAAGGTACGTTGTCACGGATTCGCTGCATTATTTTTGACCGTGATTACCAGTCTTCATAACTAAATTGTATTCCTTAATAAGTCGTTGTTAGTCTTACCAAAGGAAACACCAGCCATTAATTATTCAAACATTAACAATTTATCTTAGGCCGCCTAAGTCCGAGGTGGGCTTGTTAGCGGTCATCCAAACTAAGTAATTCAGCGGGTTGCATAACCGATACTTGTTTTATGTTATAGTGGACTGTTGAACAAAATGTACCTACAGTGTTGTAACTCGTAAAAACTGCTCTTGCGCAATAAACAACATTGCATTTACTTGACAGTGTGTTAGTGGCCCACTGGACATCAGATTTAAAGTTCACAGTCGTAGTTGGATGGCATCGTGCCGAGTTCAACTTCCCTACCAAAATTAAAAGCCTTCGTCTCGTTTCTCTTCTTTGTTCCATTATTTCGTAATACTCGTGAAATTGGATTAGCAAATCTTACGTCTACGGTGAACAATGAAATGGAGCCGTTCTTAGAATTTGTTTTCAATTTGAAATGTTTTGGACATAGATTTTAGTTGTTACATCATTTGAAAAGGAGCTCTATACTATAGTAGGTACACTTCTCACGATCAAATCTTGGGGCCATTGTATTTGAGGATTCTGTATTGAAGCTCATAATACAGCAGAACTTTGCTGTTCTTCTGCATGTATGTACAAATATTCTTAAGTCTTCCGGAATTTCCATTCCACAAACCTTATACGTACCACATGAAAGTCTGGAAACTTAAGGCTATCTGGCAGAATTTTGTTAGCTGTTTTGTATCAATAGGTATAAAGATCGATTTTTTGATTTATCAATGCAGTCAGGCCCTCACCACCTTGCTGACTGGCTAATATAATTTGACCACTACCGAAACAGGATGCTAATCGTTCCATCTATCCAGTACCTACCTTCTACCATTGCAATCACATAACCATAGAAAGCAAGCGTACCAGACACATCATTAACTAGATGTACCATTGCAGGTTCTTCATCGTGACTTTCTTGTTCCCCCGTACGTGGCTGCTGTACGTGGCGAGCGTTCTGATCGGCGCAGGCGCAGCTGCGATATGGACCGGCCAGGGCAACTACCTGACGCTCAACAGCGACGCGGATACTATATCCAGGAATTCTGGTGTTTTTTGGGCTATGTTGCAGTGCAGGTATGTAACTACTATTTGGTTGGAATGCATTGACTTGAAGTTTTTTATTTTTTGTGGTTACAGTTTAGTCATTACTCAAATGGATCTTGAAGCATCCGAATTAAAACTTGACGTTAGAATTTCAAAGATTATATCTTTCCAATTATTTTTGCTATAATATTTTAGCGCGGATTAGAAAATCTATTATAATAAAATATGGATAAAAATCTAGTTTGCATCTAAATTGGTCAATTAACGTATGGATATTATTTAAAGCCAATGACTGCTGTTTTAGAACGTTTCAGCACGCCAGTCTTAATCGATTGCTTTCTCTTTGCAGCATGTTTTTCGGCAATCTTTTCGTGTTCATAAAATTCCAAGGAAAGACCCAAATTGATGTGGAGACCAGAAATGTGGTGTTCGGTGCATTAACAGGTGTCTGCGTCGTCGGACTAGTTTTCCTCATGCTCCTTCGACCAGCTAAGCGTATGCCCAATATCGAAGATGCCAAGGTAAATAGCACCCTGTCCCATTGACATAATGTATTAACTAAAACTAAACCACGGTCGACCAGGTCTTTAATAAGATTTTATTGATCCACCTTGGTGATGTTTTTGGTATTATCCGATAATACAAATACCTACAAATTATTATTAACGCAAGGAGAAATCGAGAACAGCAAGTTTCATTCCCTTGATCGCGTTTTCTTTACTTTAGCGTAAGATTTTTATGAGGCAGCATTTTTATTGAGGGCTAACGGGAAGTTAAATGGCAAGTAGGGCCGATGGTCATTGCGTAAATTGGGGCTTTGAACTGTAAATCGGAGTCCCATAAATCGACATTATCGAGTCAAGGTAAGCCCTGATTTTGGTAGAACATTGCTCCTCAAACGTGAGACGGTGGCAATGCGGAATGATATGAAATAAAGTCCTTACGACTCTTGCCTTTAGGTACTATTAGTGTTTATTGACTGCCTCCTCGTTGGTATAGTGGTTGCAAGTGTAACTGCCTGGGTTTGGTTCCCAGGTCGGAGAAAGTGTTATTGGGGTTTTTCTATCAAGATTTTCTCAGTAGTAGCCCGGAGTCTGGATTTTTGCCCGGTTGATGGCAATAGGTTCGCCCCGATTGCATTGGCGAAATGTTGGTGTTCCACTAGGTGTACTATAAGAACACCTTTGCCTTATCCTTCGAGGATTACAGGCGCGATGTTAATGTACTGTTTATTTACGTATATTGTTGGCTGAATACTGGGTTTACGCACTGTTGATGTTTTCAGGGAGAAATGGTTACGCATGAGGTTCAGGAAAGCCCAATGGATGCGTTCAAAGGTGCCTTGAAGTTGTTTTGCACCCGGGATATGCTGTTACTGAGCGTTACCTTCATTTATACTGGTAAGTTAGAAACACAAACGGAATTAAAATAATATCTTTCACATTTGTGCACAAGTCCCAGAACTGTGGGTCTATAAAACCTGTGAAAAATATAGCTTTGTCCACTGTGTCTTTGCCCACTGTAATTGTAGCGGCTAAATCGACCTAGATATCCTTATTTCTAGTATATTAATGTAAATATACAATGAAACAACAAAGAACAGTAAACCCAAAATTGTCCAACAGAATAGCATTCCAGGCTAAAGAATGCTACTAGTGAATGTTGTATTGCTATCACCAGATTAGTGATAAATAACGGTATTATAATATTTTTAAAGCATCACCGAGGTGCTTAAAGAAAGTGGTATAAAATATAGTTTAAAAAAACTGGCCACGTGCGAGTCGGACTCGCACACGAAGGTTTCCGTATCACAATGCAAAAACGCCGAAAAAACACGTTTGTTGTATGGGAGCCCCCTTCAATATTTATTTTATTCTGTGTTTAGTATTTTTTGCTATAGCGACATCAGAAATACATCATCTGTGATTTTCAACTGTCTAGCTATCACGGTTCATGAGATACAGCCTGGTGACAAACAGACAGACGGACAGTGGAGTCTTAGTAACAGGGTCCCGTTTTTACCCTTTGGGTACGGAACCCTAAAAAACAAAAAAATACATATATTTATACAATCTATTGGACTCGTCAAAACAAATCGTATGAGCCTAAACTAGAGGGGTTTACTAGTAGCCACTGAAGAGTTCGACTAACCGCCTCCTAGCTGCATCATCATATCAGCTCCAAGATACCAAATTATACTTATGTCATCCGAACTACTTATACATACAAAATTTCATTTCGATACGACAAATAGAAGTAGGTAATTTACTTCTAAGAGTTTATTACATTGTTTGTTAGTTACGAGCGAAGTTAATAAAAGTGATAATAAAACTAAACAATAATGTAAATTTCTTTAAAAAAGTTAGGCCTACATTGAAATGGTTTCTTGGGTGGTTATTCCAAGAATCTGAGATCATTGACTTCCACTGCCAGATATAATATATGGTTCCACTCCACTTGAATACAAATGAAATTGACGAAGCTAGATATTTATTATTTACCTTATAAATTTAAAAAATAGTAAGTATACAAAAAGAATGCAAAGTCCTCACGAGTTACGAATAATATTATAATTCAAATTTTAACGTGTTTCATTTTATAGGTCGACCGCTTAACTGAGACGTTGCTTGAGGTAGCTGCGCGGTGCGGGAGGGGGAGGGGTGATAATTGTCACAAGTTGACGAAACAGAGCTCTTGCATCACGTCACCACACCCCTCTCGCACCGCGCTGCTACCTCAGGCAACGTCTTCAGTTAAGCGGTCGGCTTATAGATTCGGTAATGTATTATTCGACTCCTAAAAGGTCTTATTTTTGGCGCGGTCGGGTTGGTAAACAGATCAGACCGATATCAATTAACCGGTTTAGCAATGAATCTTTACGTGTGAATGTCAACATATTTCAGGCGAATGACACTGTTATTTACATACTAAAGTGCCCTGAGAATTCGTATTATCAAAATGTAATTATGGGTTATTCTAAAGTAAGATATTCTAAGGCTTTAAAATCAGATCAAAGTGGGTTATGGAGTTCATAATTGAAAAAGGACTAGGCTACTATAATACTAATACCTAACTAATTATGCCTAGCAATAAATCAACCAACTACCATACATTACCCGGCGATAAATATTGCACATCGACCTTTGGAAAGAGACAATCGGCTAATTTTGACTTCGTAGAGCGTTATCTCTGTCGCACGAAATACAAACAGTGCGGTATCTATTAGGAGCTGTTAAAACAATTATGATTTGCTTCTTTTGATAATTATTTTTATTCTTTGTATAAAATACAAAAAAAGGTAAAGGTCGATGTGCAATATTTATCGCCGGGTACTGTAAGTTCCGAAACCACTAGTACTTTAACTAAAGACTGTAACCTATCAGAAAAATAATATTATCATTGTCAAGGCCATAATATTGAACAGCGTCGATTTTAAAATGCATTAGCATTATTAATCTTATAATGTTTGCACTACAAAAGGAGTCGGTATGTAATTGTAGCAGATGGCGTTCTTTAGCCGTTCTGCCTAGCCGTAGAAGGCGTGAAATAATGTATGTAATCTGCGTTCGCGATTTATTTACATTTTGGAATGGGCTACTAGCTTCAACTTTCTGACTAACTGACAGACTATTTAAAATTGACGATTCAAACGTGCCTGTACATGGTTTAATTGAAATAAATGCTTTGAGTTTGAATTTGCCAAAAATGTTAACAAATATGAAAAATAACTTAAATAAAGCAAAAAAATTTGAATTCGAACTTTAATTCCAACACAATAAAGTTTAGTTTACGCTAAAACTTCAAACATTTTTATAACTTTTTCAATAGTGCTAGTCACTCTGAAATCAACTTAATGGTCATTCAAATAAAGTTGATATTTGTTTAACTTGAAATAGGGTGGGGGTGTACGCACTTTTACTATACGTTACTACTGCTGGGGCTGTTCTGAATTAGCTCATAAGCAAATTAAGCAATTGCTTAGGGCATCACGATAATCCGTAGGGATATGGTCAAGAGCATGATTATGTCAATACATCATCATGCTCTTGACCATATCCATACTTGCCCAATGTGGGTTGAAGACAATCAATACCGAATCGCCCGGCTAAGACAGATACATTTATTTGTCGGATATGGTAGGTACAAAGTTGGTTGGAATTTATGGATAAGTTCAACACATCTGCCTCTAATAGCCGCATACGAATATTTAAAATGTGACTCTAATGTACCTACAGTTGGGTATAAAACCTAACTTATAAACTACTTATACTCTAATAAACAATACACGTCTATTCTTCCAAACGATTTTTTTTATATTTTCAGGTGTTGAGCTATCGTTCTTCAGCGGAGTATACAGCCCTAGCATCGGCTTCACACTGTCCATGGGCGAGAATGCTAAACAGCTGGTGGGCTTGTCCGGAGTCTTCATCGGTTTGGGAGAAGTGCTCGGTGAGTTGTGAATTTGATGAACATTGACATAAGGTTTAAATTACAATGATTGATCGGTCGTGAAATTATACGACTAGATTGGGGGCATTGTTCTGGATTGGAGTCGTAAATATTTATGCTTATCTGGTACCTATGTATATGTCAATTTGATACAGAATATTTTTAAGGCCTAATTTATATTAACCGAAGTTACGAAATGTGGAGGTAGCTATGCTACTTACGAAAAGATATCAGCATCACTAAATTAATTACAATTAAAATGTGTTAAAATGCTGCTCATACCGCTAAAATACCAACTCATGAAAAATCTTGTAACTAAATGTCTATTGCTTCACAGTTGAGTAATTTGTAATTACACAACGCTAAACCGGGTAGGTAATTATAAACAGTTTAGTTAGCATTGTATCGACTTGTTATATGTATTTTATCTGATTAATGCAATACATGATTATTGTTATAGAAAACCTTTTAAAATTAATCTTGAGATAAAACTATAATTAATTGTCGTTGATGACTTAGTTTACAAATATTTGGATTGGGCAATCAAAACCGCTAAATATCAAATACATAATAGGATATCTTGACTATACCTGTCTGTTCATTAGTTCTAGAATTGCGTAATTAACTTTTAAGCCATGTATGAGCCAACAACGTGGATAAATATTTACTAGACACCAATATGCAATATAATTTAAACTTTATGTCAAATGTCATAAGATTTATTATACCTAATTAATTACACAATGTTTGCATAGACATATATCATTTTATGTGCTGCGGTAAGTATTTAATCAAATGTTCCGGGCACATGACAGTTTAAATAATTATTTGCTTTAAACATTAAAAACAAGTGTAACATATCATTATTTAGATAAAACTTCTGTTGTTATTCCCCAGTTTTATGCCAAAATTTATACTTAACCACTAATAAGCCCACGTGCACGGACGTAAAATAATCGCCGCGGAATTTTATCGCGCTCTGGATTTTTAATTCTCGGTGTTGAGCCGAGCATTAAGAATCCAATAAAGCGTATCCCAGCGCGTCAAAAAACACACTGTTGGATTTTGAACTCTAGGCGCTATGCAGTGCGTTGAAAATCCAGTGCGTAAAAAAAGATCGCTGCGGGCAAAACGTGCCCCTGCTAACCTGGGCCTTTAAGCACAAGTCCTTTATTAAAATATCATATTTTTCCAGGAGGCGCATTATTCGGTATTCTTGGCTCAAAGACGACTCGCTGGGGCCGCGACCCGATCGTTATCATGGGTTACTTCATCCACCTAGCCAGTTTCTTCCTTATATTCATCAACCTACCGACCGTAGCCCCATTCGGGGACACCAACGAAGTCTCCTACATCACCCCGTCTCCTGAACTGGCGATGTTCTGCAGCTTCCTGCTAGGATTCGGAGATGCTTGCTTTAACACTCAGATTTATTCGATACTGGGAGGCAACTACTCGGATAACAGTACTTCGGCGTTCGCGTTGTTTAAGTTTACTCAGGTGAGCACTTGGAAGTTTTTTTTAATTATCACTAAGAACGTAGGTACTGGGTACTTAACCCGCAGTGTGAACAGTAGTGTTTGCAATGCAGTCGCCTCCTCTTTTTGCAGGTAAGATCAAATATTTATAGATGGTGGTGGCTCAGTGGTAACGGCCCCGACTTGGCCGACGAGTTGGAAGTTGGAAGGGTCGTGGGTTCGAACCCAGGTAGTCGTTGTACTTTGTGTACTTAAAACATTTTAAAATCTCTGCTCTCAAAACGGTGAAGGAAAAATTGTGAGGAACCGGCATGTCCTAGAACCAAAAATTCAAAGACACGTGACATCTACCAGCAGTCTCTGGGCTCGCGTGGTGCGGCCTACTCCCTCTTACAGAGAGGAGGCCTGTGACCCAGCATTGAGAACATAGGCTGATTATACCTATGTAAAATAAATGCAAACTTAATCATGAACAAAACAGTTGATGTAATCATTCTGAGAAAACCACAGTGCAATTATGTTCTATCTGTCGTGTTGTCTCGGAATAAATCTTGATATACGATTGACGATACAAAAGGTCATTTATCTGAATGAATTATAGAGAAAAATATAACTTTCTTTGTTGTCGACACATAGAGATAACCTTCTTTGTAAGGAAGTAGGTTATAAATGAGGATATTCAATACTGCTCTATGCGACAAAGTTATACATTATTTTAAATAAGTATAACGAAACTGTTGTTATTCGAATCGCAAAACTGTAAGACCTTATCGAGAAAACTGTTTGTTTTCTTACCTTGATATTGATCGTTATAGGTACTTTAGTAGTAAAAACATTAGCGCAAAATGAGTACGGAATAATGAACATTCAATTTATTGTTTCTCACAAATTCACAACAGTGTGTGACGAATTAATTAATGAAACGCATTTACCGGAACACAGCTGTTCTTGCGGTATCATTAAAACCATTGTTTTATGTATACTTACAATCGGACTTTTTATCTATTGTTGTTGTTGATGACACTCAAGTCCTCGACATATTCGTCATAACAGCTATGACGAACATGTCTGTCGCGTTTAAAAACAATTACCTGAATAACATAACCATATACGAGTAGTATAGCTACGGCCGTCCCTACAGGCAGACTGCGTATAACCTTTAATCTCGTCATCCCAATCCTTCATGAAATACGGACAACCCTTAGTGTCCCGTGACACGTTTAACAAGTAATTTCTTCTCTTCCCCTGGCTGAAAAAATCGCTGAAATCTCAGCTTGTAAATGTAAAGCATTGTGAATTTGAAAAGTTAAGTAGTCCCTAAGAACTGACAATGATGACCGTACTCTCTCCTATGTGCTCTGCAGAGACAAAGGTGAAAGATCCATAGTGCACATCCATGATCCATGAAATTAGGCCTTACCATAGGCATATCCATAATTTATTTTAAACTAGCTTCTGCCCGCGACTTCGTCCGCGTGAAATTTCTTGTTACTCCGACCCACCCAGTCGCATCGCATCGCCTCCCCGCGCTATTACTTCGTTTTTGCTTAGCGTTCTTTCTGACTTTTTTCTTTTTGCTCGACTCCTAAAGGTCATAGCGTGATGTTAAATAGCCTATAGCCTTCCTCAAGAATTGGGCTATCAAATGCAAAAAGAATTTTTCAAATCCGCCTGGTAGTTCCAGACATTAGCGCGTTCAACCAAACAAACTCTTCAGCTTTATAATATTAGTATAGGTAGTAAGTATAGATATTTTCTAAAAACACACTACTACTTAAACATAACTGGCGAATTGTGGGTATAGGAACTAGCTAGCTAGCTACACCTCTGCCTATCATTAGGAGGGATTACAGGCGTAATGATAAGTTATATTATTTTCTAAAAACACGTTGTATTTCTCTTTCCAGTCACTAGCAGCAGCGGCCTGCTTCTTCTACTCATCGAAGGCCTTCCTATCAGTACAACTAACGATCCTCGGCATCCTGGCGACATTGGGCACGGCGTGTTTCGTGCGCGTGGAGTGGGCCGCGCGGGCGCGCGCACGTGAGCTCGCGCTCGACGCCGATGACAAGAGCTCGCCCACCACGCATGCGCTCGCGGATAATGCGCTGCACTATGACTGAGAGGTGGTACTGGCTGAGTTTTAAGTGGTTTTAGGAAGAGGGGTTACTCTATAAGTTCTGTACCGGTCAACAGTGTGTCTGTAGTAACTGTTAAGTTAAACTGCGACCATGGACGCGCGGATCTCATAGGCATTTTATGCTTTTCGTCATTGGATTGGGATAGGAAAGCGGTTATTTTGAAGACCAATTCTCATACTTAAAAAACGTTTAAATTCAAGTCGCAATCTCATCTTAGCGTCAATCAATTTCTAAAACTCGACAACAATGTAAGTAAATTACGAAGCTCTTTTGACAGATTGAAACTGAGATTAAAATGCGAACATTCTTAAAAATACGAGACTCTGATCTTTGAAGTATTTTTAAGTGCAACTCGAATAAAAATTATTAAGGGGACTACAGAACCTAAACGCAAAAAACGCAAGTTTTTTAATGCCTAAAAGTATATGATCGAATACAGTAAACAATATCAGAAATCTTGAAGAATATATTATATTCTTCAGGATCTAAGCTAGGTAGATAGTGTGTTGACATAATACAACTACAATTTGATACGATAGAAAAAAATCATGAAGATACCTCCAAAAACTTTCTTTTCGCAATAAAAACCACACTCCGACAGTCCGAAAGTGACCGCGCTTTAGTTCATGTAGCCCCCTAACATAAACTGCACGGTGTGAAGATGAAAATCTTAAAAAAAAAATAGGGAAATTAATGGTTTGAGGAATAGAGTAACTCCTCGTTTTTAAAATCACTAATACTTCAGCGTGTGTATTATGCAATTCGGGCAGCCCTAGGCAGCCTTAGTAAAGAAGTGTAAATAAGAGTAAAGCTTATTAAATTATAAGGAGAAATATTTAAAAAAGAAAACTTTAACAACTCTGAATTATGATGACGCGTAGTTGTTTGTTGTCAGGAATAAAATTGTTGTCGATGCGCCTGCATGTTTTAAACTCGCATTGGAAATCCGTTGTTTTGAATATCGAATTGTGCAAGCGCAGTGACGAGATAAATGTCGTACATACGTAGTTTTTATGTTATGTTAAAAACGAATTTTAATTTAATTGGTGTGTATTGTTATTGGCTTCTCTTGAATAGTATTCGAATCACATTCCTTATAAAAAATCTGTGTAGTATGGAAGTATTATTACTATATTTTGTTTTAGGAAACGAAATTATTCAGGAATTGATGACTATCTTATAGATTGCATGTCAGTGAAAAAAAAATGAGAATAACGGTGGACTCGCAATGTTGGCTGTGTCATAAAAAAATCTCCAGATTGATATTGAGTAACTCGCACAATAAGCCTCGGAACACACTAGCTAGAGAGATTCAACTTGAGCAATAGTTCACACAGTCGGGCAATTAGTATGAAGCTTTATCAGTGCGCGAATTTACCGATTTAAAACCTGGCTAATACTCCTGACAAATGATCCCGACCAAATTTTATCGGTCGATTAAATCTCTAGTCTGTGTTGGCCCTATTATTTTAATGAAATAATGTTTCATCACTCATAGAGTCATGGCCTACGGCGCATCAGTAGTATAGTTTGTAAGCAAAATACAGCAAGCTTTAAAGTGAAAAATAATAATAATGATTTATCCATTATTCATAAAAGTTACACATTAAATGAAACAGGGAATAATGTATTGTTTTGTATCCACATTTAAACTTCAAAAAACCATTAAAATCATTGGATTTCATCAATTACTATGTCATTTGAGAATATATACATTTAAGTAATTATATTGATGTATGGACGGCAAAGTGTGGTGCTCTACTCATAATACTGCGAGTGTAAAAAGTGTATAAATATTTTTGTATAGAAAGTTATATATATCTAGAAGAAAGCTAAAATATTGTATACTTCTAGTCACAAAAATCTAGGTTTTCTAAATAAAATCATGAAATTTTTAAACTACTATTATACATCTAAAGTGAAACATTCCTTGTATATTTTCTCTATTTTAATTTAGTTTGTAGATATTAATACGTACTTTTGTATCTGTTATTTTATTTTCATGCTTTTATTTTAACATTTTTGTATGTCTGAACCCCAATTTGAAATTAATAGTATTTCACTGCTGATGTTACTATCTAGTCTTATTTTCATATTCTAAAATAACAGTTGACTGTACTTGTAAGCAATTTATGGAATACTATTAAAAATAAAATATTTTAATAACATTCTGTTGTTTTCTTTACCTATATATTTATTTTTAAATACTAGTTAGCAGACGTCCAGTTCAAATTTCGTTAATTCATACAAAACCCCGTATTTTCCAATTTACCTGGCAACTTTCCGATTTTTCTTTCTGAAGAACCTGATTCGGAGTATTACAAATATTTTGAAACTAAAAGGAGAATGACCAAAAGTCATACCAAAAAAGTCTCATTCATCAAGATCAAAATATTGTGTGTACTTAGTAATTATTTTCATTTTTTTTCGACATTAGGTACGCGTCGGGGATTTCATTTTTGAACAGGGAATTTAATTTAAAGTAAAAAAGTGTTGATATTATTTTATTCCCTTTACATGAGGTTTCGTTTCAAATGAATGACCTTGAATTTTGAAAGTTCTGTCTTTCAAAAAACATGTAAAACATTATACTTTGTCGATTCTACATTAATTAAAAATAAATAGAATAGGCTGTTTTTAGAGTAATAATGGCTGTTCGTGTCAATCAAAATAAAGTAACTAGTTTTTAGGTTATTTACATTTTTTTGAAAATCTCCGAAACCCGGGTTTTGTTTACAAAAAGAAATTTTGTAGGAGTTAATATGATAGGTGTAATCTATAAAAAACAAAGTTGACTTTGATGCAGCATGGTACGAGATTCCATACGTCCATGAGCATTGTCCTTTCTTTGCCAAATTGGTCCAGCCATTCAGAAGTGATGCGCTTACCAATGAACAAAATTTCATGTTTTATTACATAGATTCCTTTTTCCTACAATAAATTGTTTGAAAAGGAACTTTCATCATCTGATTCAGTAGCCTTGCCAAGAATTAGCATGGGATATTTTAAATTGTTACTGTTTATTTAATCTAAATTCTACTCAAGTGGCCTAAATGCAATGGGAACTTCAAAAACTTCAAAATAAATTGTCTCCGCATTTTTACATTTTGGATGGAATAGGTTTTAAAATTAACCCTTTGTAACCACCGGTTACAAAGGGTTAATTTTAAAAGAGCAACCTCAGAATTTTATTCTGTTCCAGCGAACATGGATCCACACGAGCCACAATGGCTTTTTAATGGTTTCTGTAATTACTGCATTCAAAAGGTTAAATCAAATCCCTGAACCAATTAGGATAGACAAACAAAACAAATCAGTAAACTTGACTACTATTTACTTAAAAGCCACTAATATAATAAATAACAAATATTAATGCTTATCACTATTTACTGGTACTGTCACTGTCTTCCCCACCAAGTTTAAAGTCCATAGGTTTATCGTAGCCCATGATTTTCGCATAATACAGAGGGTCCGTGAAATGCCTTGCTTCCACAAAGAGAGGTATTCCTTTTGCCTTCATTGTGGTGAATGCACCAGGAATATCGGGCACCTCTACATCTTCCACTTTGAAGTCAAGCTGAAAATAAAATATGTTTCCTACAATGAAGTCTATGTCTAGCAGTGGACATCTGTTGGCTGAATGTTGATTATGATGTTTCTAAACAGAAGTTTTACATGAATCTTCTACCTACACAAAACTAATATATTTTCATAAAATCAAGATTAGTTTACCGTTTTGACCGCCACATGCCCTCGGCGCCGCATCAATACAAATTATCTACAAGTCTGTCATGTAGTCGTGACTATGGCGCACTGGGCACATTTTGGTTTGTCATCTATACATGATTGTGGCGGTCAAAAGGTTAATACTAAAACTAATACATAAGTGGAAACAATGTTTTATCAATTTATTCTTCATTTTTAGTGTTTGTTTTTTCTTTCCTAAATGGCCCATAAGTTAAAAGCTTAAGTACTTCAGCAGTTATGAAGTCTCTTGAGTTTTGTGGAAAGGAGCTTTCCCTTTTAACTTCAATTCATAATCATTTGCAGAGCCATTTTCCCACATTTGGGACTGCGTATTACAGTTTCACACAAAAAACAATGACAAAACTTCCACAAGGGACCTCATATTCGACAATGGATACTTATTGACAATATCAGAATAAACTAATAACGAATTGGTTCAAACAATAAACTATACACACCTTTTTTTTAGCTAGGAAGAAATTTATAGTGGTAGCAGTATATGTTGATGTTGCAGGGTCATAGTGTATTTCTGTCACATATTTCTTAGTTATGATATGAAGTAATAAAGGCGTAATGAATGTAAAGAAGCCCACTACGGAGCAAAGTGCGACGATTAGTGAAGTACTTCCTATAGTTGCCGCCTCTCTGATGATTATAGGTTGTGCTAACAACCCGGCCGCACTAGAACTTAGTGAGAACACTTTCACACCCTTTATCTGCGGCGTCAGTGGACCGTAATATATACTCTCCAATTTGTTATCATCATCTTTCAATTTTACTGAATAGTTCCTGCTTATTACACTGGAACAGCTGATGATTGATTTAAATTTCGAGGTTATTTGTTTGTGAGTGAGAGGTTGGATTAAAACTCTACTATGATTGAACGTACTTTGAGCATAGAAACGCAACATTTTGCCTTATATTTTACTTTATTAGTTTATAAACGAAACGTCAAATCGAAAAATCAAATCCATTGAATTTAGATTTTGCAATCGGCGAGATCTTTTCAGTAATTTTTTTACAAAATTGACAATGACAGTGAGTGAGAGTGACAGTGACAATTTGACAATACTATAGTTTTAAACTTTTAATAGTTTACTCTCCCTGCATTCCGAGTTGGGAAATAATCGATTTGAGCGTGCTTAGTGTGCTTACATGGCTTAAACCCGTGAATCATCATAGATGACGTCATGACATGCGCCATCTTGCGATAACGCCGACCATGCCATTTAAGGCAAAAGCGCTAGGGTAGCCCGCGAAATTAAATTTATTTTTTGGTTTTTGCAATTTGTTGGTCAGTATTAAGTAGTAAGTTGATTAATATAAGATTCACGGCCGTAACAAATATGTATTTACAGAATTATAATCATTAAAGTCATCAACACAACACAACTCTATAAGACCAAGTAATCCCACAGAATTACTATTTCATGAAATCTTGACATTTTGGGATTATACGAACCTAAAAAGTTGTATTACTGATTATAATTGTGTAAATACATATTTGTTACGGCCGCGAATCATATTTTGATCGACGTACAACGTAATACTGACCTGCAAATTGCAAAAAACGTGGGTTACCTTAGCGCCTCTCCTTAATAATATCACCGTGAGCGCTGTCAAAAATGACAGTGTGTGTGTGTGTGGATGTGTCAGTGTGTGTTTTGTTTTGAGTTGCATCTTAGACTAAAATTAAACTAACGCAACGTAGCATTTTCAAAATTGTGCTTCAGGCTGACAGTCGCCACCTAACCAAACAAGAAGAAATGTTGTGTATAAACAAAGAAATACTGTAATAATATAGTTTTGATATTAAGTAAGCACTGTGAGCGCGTTCACGAGCGTTCCAAATTGTTGACAGCTCTCAGCTGTCATGATCGTGATATCTAAATCGGAACGCAAACAATGAGCGCTGTGAGCAATATTGTCTTAATTCGGAATGCGGCCTGTCTACGCAAACAACAGTGCAAATTCCAGATTTCAGTCAGATGGAAGTTTAGTTTTAAGTTCAGAAACCAAGAGTTTTAGTTAAAAAAAACATAAATCCTTTTTAGCGGTACAGTCTTCCCAAGTTAAATCACTCACGTAACTTGCGCTACATAAAGTGTGTCTGGCTATCTTTTTAATAATCACAGTCCAGATGGGAACTACTACCATTATAATAAAAAAATCCCAATTTTTATAATTAACTACCATATAAGTTTTCTGGCCCTTGGTCCTTATCCGGAGATGATGAAACAGCCCATAAGAAGCTTCAAATGTAACTTTAGTTAGTAATTTAACGGCTAATTAGTCTTCTTCCATCTTTATTTTCACATTGTTATATCTCATTAATGCTGTGCTGTTTCACATCAAAGCATGTCTTGTCGGGCAGTTGTCAACCTCGTAGCAAATACCGATCTCCGTGTCTAGCACCATAGAATCAGGACAATCACACCTCGAGAATCCACAGACAGTTCCAACTAACATCTGCTCAGGATGTTCGCAAGTTCTTTGAGCTGGCCAGTATGATTGGGAGCAGTTGCTTGTTTTTTTAATCATCCACTCTGGACAATTCTCCACACCTAGAATTCAATATAATAATTATAATCAGACGCTTTTAAAACAAACTAAACTGAATTATAAACAAACTAAATTATTTAGGTAAAATATTTTATATTGTACTGAATCCTATTATTAAGGTTTATTGAACACTCCCATGTAAGTTACATAAAGGTAGGTACTTCTATAATAACTTATGTACAGACGCCAGCACATCAAGCTACCCGAAAATGTCAAATTTTCCCAATCATCTTTGAACCTCATGCTTTAGCGATAAAGTTGAAAATCTATTAAAGAAATTTGACAGATTGTAGTAGCTTGATATGCCGGCGTTTGTACCATTTAAGGGCCTCTTTTATTGCATATTAGGTACCTACAGTTATGACGATGAAAGCAAGAAACCCGACGGTCACGAAGTAAAAATGTTCCAACGCGAGAGTATTCTAATGATCGTCTTACGCTAATGGATCGTCAAAGCATTTATCTTACGGAGATGGACAAATACGGTGCTTAATGAAAGTACTGTTTAGATTGTTAAGTGTTTTAATACTGGAACATGGATAGGTGAATGGGGATTATGAAGAGTAAATATGGTATTGTCCCTTCGTCTTCATATGAATAGAACACTTTTGAGCGAGCAATTAACTTTAAAGTTTTGGCTAGTTACTTAAGTTCATTGGCAGTTCAATTTGAAAATCCAGTTTTGAGCATAGATAGAGCAGTGGTGGCCTAATGGTATCAGCCCCGACTTACGAGTTGTAGGTCGTGAGTTCGAACCCAGCCAGGCACTTTAATCTGTGAACCTACTTAATTAATTTCATCTCCACTACTCTCAAAACGGTGAAAGAAAACATCGTGAGGAAATCGGCATATTCTAGAGTAAAAAATTCGATGACATGTGACAGCCACCAACCCGCACTGGGGCCGCGTACTGCCGGTCGATTCTGTAAAAATCTCACCGTGAAAATTTAGGTGAAGTGAGTTTGTTTTTGCTAGGAATTGACACTATTGACAGCTCACTCCACGCTCACTTCACCTAAGTTTTCACGGTGAGATGGTTACAGAATCGTACTGCTGGATTATGGCCCACTCCCTCTCACAGAGAGGAGACCTGCGTCCGAACATATAGGCTAATTATGATGATGATGATTGAATAGATAATATTATACTCACATGTATTATTGTGCCACAAGCAATTTGCCGTCGATGTCTGAGCATAGGCCGAAACGACACTTACGCCAAACATGAATAAAGTCCAATTGATCATTATGACTAGATCTATTTACTAGACTAGATACACCGCTGTACTAATTGCTTTTATATATCAGAAGCCATAGTTAACTTTACCACTGACACTGACTGTGTTTATAACACTGACAAATCGAACAATGCTATTCGAGGATTCTACAATAGCCTTTTGTCCATTTAGCATCTTTGAACAATGAATGAGTTCAATCGGATAGTAAAAATAAAGTCCAGTGGTGGACTAAGCTCGTTGGAGGCCTCGGGTGGCAAAACTAAATGAGGCCCCCCGGTCTCAGTTTGTAGAAAAGTTTGAGGAGATAGGTAATGTAGGTTGCAAGAGCGAGTGAAGCGAGCTCGAAAATTTTAGCACCCCACCTTTGAAAGGTTAGGTTTTTTTTGATCATTCATACAGAAACAGGATACTTATACTTGGTCTACTTATCGCTCATTTGGAGAAACATCGACGTAACTGCTATTTTTTTTACGTCTTTGTTTTTCCAAACGTAAATACGTTTCGTGCTTTGTCATGTTTAACTTATTTTTGGGAAAAAATACGTTTAAGTCTATGTTTCTCCAAATGAGCGTTATGTAGAAAAGCAAGTATGCAGGATGCAAGAACGACCGAAGCGAATTCGTTTTTTTTTGCACCCCGTCTCGAATAGTTTGTATTGCTTTTTGAGCATTTATACACAAATAGGAGTTACTTTGTCGCCTAGCCTTCTTTAGGATTTTATTAGTAGGTACTTATCGAGATTAGGAACCCCTCCCTCCCCGGACCGGGCCCGGGTCCGCCCCTGTCTCCCCTTTTAGTCCGCCAGTGATATTAGTGCTATGAATGAATCGAAACGTAGTTACCTATGTGCTTATCATCTTATTTTAGTAAATGTTTGCTAGTCTATTGACCACGCTACATCGTTGGTTTATATACTTACTCATTTTTGCGTCAAAGTGAGATAAGGGGTCGATTCATCGGCCTAAGCAAGCATAAGTGAATGGCGACAATGCGGCTATCTACCAGCCGAACAAACACCGCCTATTGATTTTGTTTATCTGTTCGCAAACAACGCACGCGCGCCCTCAAGCACGGACGACGCGACGTGCCGTGAACGATATACCATAACGAGACCATTTATAACCAAACCCCAAGATAAATCTTTTACTTTCTTGAAAGTCATATTCCACACTTATCTTCCGCCAAACACCCGCCAAAAGCGTGATTTTGGGTAGGTACCGATAAGGTTCTGCGTTACTGCGTATAATAACTTCATTTTATTTGTGTTCTTCATATTTGCATTCTTCTCCATAAGAAAACTATCATTTGGAATGAGCAACTAGAATCAATTCTATTTTGTTGTAATTTTTGACGTTCAAAAGTGCCTTTTACGTGCCTATTTGAAATAAAAGCTTTGACTTGACTTTGTTCATCGATAAAAATAAACGCTGCTAAAATACAAAGTACAGACCATAAGCAATTAAGCATTAGTAGCAAAAACTGCAATTATCTAAACATTTATTGCTTGTAGGAATTTCGATGTGCAGAATTTACACCAAAAGCTTAGGCCCGTTTAAAAAAATTAGAGGATGTGCCAACTCATGGAGTCGTGGCCATAAAAGGGCACGTAATTATAACTCTCAAAATGATCTATATCTTTTAATGTATTTTAACTTAAAGGTTATTAAATGAATATATAATATTATGTATAGTTACCTAACTTCTACAATAATTTTGGAACTACCTGTGATGATAAGGTAGAATATTGAAGTTTTGCAGTTTATGATTAATATCCCTTAATTAGGTAGTACCTACGACTGATCCATTTTTTCGCATTCAAAATCTATCAGTGGTATTACATGACGTGCTAAGTAGGAGAAGTAAGTATTAAAACTTCACACAATTTGCAAGTTTCAGGGATACAGCGACTTTCATATTTTTAGTTGAACACAATTATAAAATCCGGGCTTTGTATTCTCATTTCCACAATATGTACCTACTTATTATAATAAATGTGGAAATAACACCATGGCGACTTTTAAAATTCAAAGTTACTCAGTTACTCCAAAGTTAACCTCGGAGTAGATAATACGGTAAACCTTTCCCGCCAATTCAGAAAGCCCTGTAAAAGCTTTTAGTCGTATTCGAAACAGATTTCTATCTTATAACTTTTTACATAAAGTTCAAATTCGAATAATGTTTGATACAATATCAGAGAAGGAGATAACATTATTCTTGTGTCTCTCTCCTAAGTGTTATTATATCCATCTCTTTTACTCGCTGCAGTAAATGAGCGTCACAGAAGTTTTGTCTCTGTCGGCACTTTAGTTGAGTTTTTGAGTTGATGTAGTACTGTCGCTTGTTGCAATCGCGGCGCGAGTTTGTTTACTTTGTTTACTTTTGTAAAATAACCAACTTACTATGGAACTGACTTAAAAGGAATGTTTTAAAGTGATGTGATTGGAACAGTGATACTTCTTGCTGTTATTGTAATATAATTTTCGTTAAAATGGAGACGACGCGATTATTTTGGACTGTATTTTTGGGAGTTTTATGCAGAGCGGAGGCGGGGATGATGGGAGATCAGTGCGACTGGAATGGCAGGTATGTTGATGTCGAAAGCTCTATTGTTTGGCATACTTTTTATTCACCAATTTGAATAAAGAATCAATATATAATAATCTAATTAGACATATTAGCTTCTATTGTTAGTTGAATTTTGCTTGAGAGTAATTCGTTTAAAAAAAGTTGCCTTCTTGATTGTTTTTTAACTGTGTGAATAACTCTCTTGGTACCTACTTACTTATTTTGGTTAATACCTAAAAGTAGTGCAGCTGTCCAAGCTTGACTATTAGGCACCTATTATAGGTATACATGTACCTATAATGGTTGCTAGTTAGTACATGCTATTTATTACTTAATAAGTGACCCAATTATGTAAGTAGGTACATAACTTATTGTTCACACACCAATCTCACAACTATTTACAACTTTATTGCAGGTGTCCATACTTAATTATATTTCTTGTTCTACATCGAACAATAATTTAAGTATCAGTAAAGATACACTCATTGTGTCAACCTACGTCCACAGTGCACTGGTCAAACGGCCTTTAAGATTAACAAACCTCACGTATCTATAAATCTGTGATGTGGTAACAAGCTATTTCTCACCTCTTTTTTAGGTAGAAACGGGACCCTATTACTAAGACTCCACTGTACATCTGTCTGTCTGTCTGTCAACTGGCTGTATCTCATGAACCGTGGTAGCTAGACAGTTGAAATTTTCACAGACGATGTATTTCTGTTGCCGCTATAACAACAAATACTAAAAACAATAAAATAAATATTTAAAAGGGGCTCCCCCATGCAAGAAACGTGTTTTTTTTCAGCGTTTTTGCCTTGTGGTACGGAACCCTTCGTGTGCGAGTCCGACTCGCACTTGGCCAGTTTTTTAAAGTAGATGACTGCCTATAACTTATTAAACAAATTACATAAGTAAGTACCTCGTATATATCAGCTCATTACATCCAGAAAAAAGAAGAATGTAAGAATCCAATAAGTTTGGCGAATTCGCGCGGAATCCATTCCAGTCAGTAATAATCCTGACCCGGGGCGAAACATCTTGTCTGAGGGCAACTTATTTCCATATCATTTGCGATTGCGTGTCCTATGTTATTAACAGCCTCTTGATGTTATTCAAATGAATCATTCAACGAATACCGCGAGAGCACGACATTTTTATCATAACTACCCACATTAATGGTGCCGCCTGGAGGTACTGCTTCTTTTAATTTGACCGTACTATATTTTGATGTTATCATGTTATCTCGAAAGACAATATTTTATGAAGCTGCTGTAGGGAACAATTAGTCAAAAAAGTAATTATCAAGTAGAGAACCTCGAATATTAATTTATTAGCCATAGGTTCATTTATCGTTCCAACTAACTTCATTTTGCATTAACTCAAATCCGTTCATAGATACGGCCATTGTATCATACTCGTACTGGTACCTTGTAATCCCTATAATTACAATACACTGTACACTCTATTAAAAGGAGATAAAGATAAAAGTTCGTCTTAAGTCTTCTAGCAATGATTGATCACGGTACAATCCAGTGAGCAACACGAGCTCATTAAGTCTCCCCACTCAAACTACACTCATAGTCATAATAATCGATGTTCCGATGTCAACACGTTACAACATTAAAATAAAATAATTGTTATTGTTAATGGGGCCCGGAAACGATGTCAAATGGGGGCTCGATTACGGAACAAAAATCAACAAGTGGGGTTTCCCTGCAGGGGCGGCGTGGGAAACCGAAGTGGAAACTGTTCTCGTCAACCCTAACTTGTATTGTACATGACCCTTCCGGCTAAAAGGGTGGCTCGCCCTTGACGTATCATGTATTTTATTGATTTAGAGAAAAAGATAGAATTTCCAATAGATGTAACTGCTACAAAGTTGTGAAATTTGACGAATTTAACAAATTTAAATATTAAAGTTAATAGACTGAAAGGCTGAAAGCCCAATATACTAGCTAGACCATAGATTAACGAAATATTTCTATCTATGCACGGCTACACATCAAGCTATACATAACAAGTATAACCTGATTTCTGACTGTACGAAAAACCTTTGCAATGCGAGATCAGCTAAAACTGGAAATGTATAGCTTGATATATATGTCGCCGTATGTAGTGTACGTTACCCCAGCAAGAAAGTGTCTCCTAGAGTTATAGGAGTAGGACGTATAATATGTGCCCTATCTGCTGTAAATGTGCCCCCAAATAAAAAATGTGTGCCCCCTGTCGTTTTGGAAAAAAACGGAAAAAACGATTCCTGCTGGGGTAACGTTTTTCTAGCAGGAAAATTCTAAACGAATGATCGGAGAGAGAAAAATTGTGCATGGCCAGAGAGCTTATATGTGTGCCAAAATGTGCCCCCAAAAAAAAAATCTGTGCCCCTTCAGGTTTTCGAGATATTGCATTTCCTGCTGGAGTAACGTTTTGATGAATCGTATATCTCTACAACCATTGCATGTGCCCCTGTGGAGTAAACATACACGAGTAGCTCTTAATGTGTGCCCCTTAGTGCCCCAATTAGTTTTAAGAAAATATTTATAGTTTTCAAGTTATAGCGGTTTTATGAAAACCCGAAAAAACATCGCAGCGCCTAAATTAGACAAGAAACAAGTTCGCTGAAAACTGTATTCGGTCCTTCTTGACGCTAATAATAACCATACAAAGTTTCAAAACTATTCATGCATGCGTTTTTGCTAAAAGTCAAAACGATGGTGTCCTAACTTTGACGGCAAAATACAAGGAACCGGCTCAATCCGAGATGTGTAGGTGTAAACCAAAATCATGTGCCTTTAGTCAAAAATATATGGTGAAAATATTCAGCTTGGAATGTTTCGCATTAAGTAAATATTAACAAAAAACCAAAATATGTAAGCAACGGCTGGTTATCCGACCAAATTTGAATGACTACTAAAAAGCGACGGATTCATACATATCGATGACCTTCTTTATTGAACGTATTATACCTAAGCTGTTGTCCGTACAGTCGCGTTCAAAAGTTTTGGGGGCTAATTAAAAAATATATTAAATGCACCTTGTGACTATAATAAATGAAACAGCTTGTTGATGTGGAAATTATTATTTCTATTCCCTTAATTTTAATTCTTAAAGTAATTATTGCATCAAATCACAGATCAAAGTTCCTACCTATAAATATTAGAAATTAGTATATAAAGTAATGAAAAAAATCGGTTGTCTGTAAAGTCGGTTTACTGACGATAGTTGAACGTGACAACGTCATAAGAAAATACTGATGGAATAGTTGCATTGCATTTGTTAATATTCGCTTGCACTTCAAGCCGCCATGGAACGCTACAGAGCGAGGCCGCGAGGTAACGCTACATGAGTCATGTTTTTTAGTGAGTGCAGCCAGCTTCATCGATTTATTAGACGTTGTCACGTCAAAAATCCAAGTACTTGATAAGACAAGTATTTTTAAATAGGTAGGTAAGTCAAAACAATGCCATTAAATACTTACCACCGCAGATCGTGCCATAAAATTCAACACCCCTACAACCACATAATTGTTATAAAATGCTTAATACGCCACTTTCAACCAACTCAAAAAAAAGTAAACAAACAGTATCAGTGCAACTGCGTGACTCAACGTAACAGTGTCCTTGGCGTCATAACATAACTGCAACTGTTTACCAATACCAAGTAATAATCCAAACGCACTTCCTCAATAAACACTTCGTACCTATTATTCATAATAGAGCGACGTTACACGTAACCTGTCTCTGTCACACTAACACCGTACGCGTACTAGCTGTCTCACTTTCTCCAAGCTAGACAAAGCGACTCCTTGCGACACGACGTCAGCGGATGCCGCGGGGCCAGAGATATATGCAGCGGTGTGGGGAGGCGAAAAAAGGGAATCTTCTATTAATTAAGGTGAATGCTCCAACCAGCCCGCAAAATTCAAATTTTTTCTGTTTTTTTTTGTTCCTACGCCTTTATGAACTTGGAGGGTTGTATTGGTGATTTTGATGATTATAATTCTGTAACTATATGGGTAGTTCTTCAAAAAGTATTCTCCGCGTAACTTTCATGGCGAATATTTTTTTTTTAATCATCTACATTTACATGTACCCACATTTAAGACGCTGTAAAAATAATACGTATTTTTTTATTTTATGTAAATCGGTGCATAAACTACTGAGATATTTTATTTTGAAATTTCTGTGCCCATGAAAGTTACGAAAGACAACATAAACATAATTATTACTTACTAATTATTGCTGGCAGATAATGGCCCCGATTCTGTTGTTCACAAACTAAACTAAATTTAAGTTCAGGCATCTTTTTCTTTCTATTTCATTATGAAAAGGACAGAAGATAAATATTAGTTTAGTCCTGTCAAATTAAGATAATCCATAGACAATTTAGACGTGATTAAAAAATTGGCTATTAAAGACACCTTTTTTGAGCTTCAGGATAGCATCTGCAGCGTCACAAGTAATCTAAATTTATCATTCAATGGAGATATATAACTTTCGTGGTGCCCTAGCTAACTTTCGTGGACAAATTACCACGAAAGTTGTGCCACGAAAGTTATGAAAATTTCACATTTTTGAGAATTACGATTAAACTTATAGGTAAATAAACAAACAAAGTACTTGAGAATAATCTCGAAGATCTATCTTATTTCTTAATACAAAATGACTTGGAAAATTATAAGCATTATCCTTCAAAATATGCGCATGAAAGTTTCTAGACCAAGGCTACTTGAAAATATTCAAAGAATAACTCTCCTCGTATTTTTTTTGTTTAGAAGCGATGAACGTACGTGTCTCGCCCACTGACGCCAGGATACTACTGAGCGTCCGCGCAGCTAAAATGTGTAGCGACAAGTTGGCGCTCTTGGAAGATACGTGCAGTTTTGTTGCGCGCTCTCGAAACTAACAAAATCGTGTGACAGAGACATAAAGCTTATTAACTATTGTCACTTAAGAGATAAAATTAATATTCTTTGATAATTATGATGCATAGTTAAATACAATTAATTAGATTTATTACATTATATGCTTATGAATTGAAAACAAAAGTTATCAAAGTTTACCGTGAGCGCGAACAGAGTGTGACGCGCGAAGAACACCGATTTTGCTCCCGTTTTCGACATTAGATATTTTTTTAAATAAACATTAGAAATAATTTTAGATGTTTAATGTTTAAATTATGTACACATATAAATAAAGATTAATCTGTATTTGGTCCTAAGACTGAATGTTTAATAGGTTACGAATTAAGACCGTGTGACTGCGTTTTGAGGGACCTCGAAGAACTACCCATATACGTCTTACAACCGCGAATAATATTTTAATCAACATACAACCTAGCACTGGCCTGCAAATTGCAAAAAACGCAAGAAATTTTGAATTTCGCGGGCTAGTTGGAGCATTCCCCTTAATGATGAAAAACTTACAATGCGTGCCACGAAAGATGAGACTTGACACACCACGTGGTTTGACATGCGCAGTACACGATTTTAGGTATCTTTAGCGGTATGAGGTCTGAGTGCGGGACGGGACTGGACGTCATAGGGGCGGCAGAAAGAGCGGTGGAGGCGGGTCAAGTCTCATCTTTCGTGGCACGCATTGTACTGTTAATTTATCTAACCTACGGCTTATCAATAAATATATATGTACCTAATATAAAAAGACAAATACGGGATTTTTATTTATATACAAAAAAGAGCTACCTCTTTTTAGTAGTAGGTATTCATCACACATTTCATGAACTATATTTTTTTTTAAACATCGGGACCAAGTCAAAGACCTGGCAAATATCTCGATGTATTTCTTTCGTTCACACATAAATTACTGGATGTATTTTAATGAAATTTAGAATCGAGAAGATAGCTACCTTGGAATAGCACTTAGGCTACTATTTATAATGTACTTAATCATGTGTAACGTCATAGAAACAGCTAGTAGAATATAATCCAATAACAACTTTATTTAATTACTTATTACTTTTGTAAGTCAGTGTACTCAGGCA
The DNA here is from genome assembly GCA_963855955.1 of Luperina nickerlii. NCBI lineage: Eukaryota > Metazoa > Arthropoda > Insecta > Lepidoptera > Noctuidae > Luperina > Luperina nickerlii. The sequence continues at coordinate 9,186,685 of OY979665.1, forward strand.
CAACACGTGTGAACCGGTTAGTGAGTAAAGTAAAGAAGGTCATCGATATGTATGAATCCGTCGCTTTTTAGTAGTCATTCAAATTTGGTCGGATAACCAGCCGTTGCTTACATATTTTGGTTTTTTGTTAATATTTACTTAATGCGAAACATTCCAAGCTGAATATTTTCACCATATATTTTTGACTAAAGGCACATGATTTTGGTTTACACCTACACATCTCGGATTGAGCCGGTTCCTTGTATTTTGCCGTCAAAGTTAGGACACCATCGTTTTGACTTTTAGCAAAAACGCATGCATGAATAGTTTTGAAACTTTGTATGGTTACTATTAGCGTCAAGAAGGACCGAATACAGTTTTCAGCGAACTTGTTTCTTGTCTAATTTAGGCGCTGCGATGTTTTTTCGGGTTTTCATAAAACCGCTATAACTTGAAAACTATAAATATTTTCTTAAAACTAATTGGGGCACTAAGGGGCACACATTAAGAGCTACTCGTGTATGTTTACTCTACAGGGGCACATGCAATGGTTGTAGAGATATACGATTCATCAAAACGTTACTCCAGCAGGAAATGCAATATCTCGAAAACCTGAAGGGGCACAGATTTTTTTTTGGGGGCACATTTTGGCACACATATAAGCTCTCTGGCCATGCACAATTTTTCTCTCTCCGATCATTCTTTTAAAATTTTCCTGCTAGAAAAACGTTACCCCAGCAGGAATCGTTTTTTCCGTTTTTTTCCAAAACGACAGGGGGCACACATTTTTTATTTGGGGGCACATTTACAGCAGATAGGGCACATATTATACGTTCTACTCCTATAGCTCTAGGAGACACTTTCTTGCTGGGGTAACGTACACCCGTATGTACTAGACCGAGGATAAGCACAAAATAGGACGATGATAATCATATCACACAATGTGTTACATTGGTGCTTAGTAGGGAAAATGCATACAACTCATAACACATCAATATTTTGTTAAAAGTTCATTATTTTAAGAAAGTTCCACCCATAGGTTCCACCATAACTTCGTTGCTAGGTGAAGTTCCCATCAGACAGAGTTTATTTCTCTAATAAACAAACGATACTTTATCCCAGATGAATGAATCTCCATCGCTTTAGGAACAACATGTTGCCATAAACATTTACATTGCCATAAACAAACATTACCTATTAAAATTGTATTTTTACGACCCGACGAAGGGTTAACATAGGAATCAATACAAATAATAAAAAGAGAAAATACGGGATAATATCTACGTGCGAGAAAGTAAGCACAAACATTTGCCGCGAAGAAGCTATCAATGCAGAGACTGCAAAAAGCAAATTGAGTGTCAATGTACCAGCATCACTGTGAACATTGAGGAGCATTCAAGTTCATACATTAATATTTATTAGGGAGGGAGGAGTGAACGGAGGGGCCCGGGATCTGTTTATTATAATATCCTCCTATTATAACGCGTTCGCACGATATGCTCCAATCCAGCTGATTGGTAAATGCTCAACGCCGATTGTTGGAACCCTCCGGATCAATCTGTATAGAGTATTTATATCTATGGAAATAAAAGTTTGACAATGGGGATGAATATTGAATTTCCTGTAGCTAACCCTATCCGGCTTTTGTACGTTTCAAATTGAAAGAATATCAAAGTTAATCGTAGCCGCATTTAAGTAATCAGTACAAACCTTTGAATGGTTATCAGAACCTAAACTGCATGTAAACGGATTGACCCTCGTACTGACGTCAAAATGTGCACTGAATTATAATTGGCTAATTAAATTGCCCCACGCAAGTGCATCTTAACAACGGATGTGCGTAATGACTGTGACAACTGAATGTCACGAAAAACAAAACTTGGTATGAAGTAACATGCGCAAAATGTACACTCCAACACCTAATGTTTCACCATTTGTCAAAGTCATGCCTAATGAGAAATTCAAAACTTTAGCCGCCGGGTGTACTCTTTATCAAATTCCAGGGCTACCCAAAGTGTTTCAAACATAATAAATATATTTACTAAAGACTTTTATCAGGTCTTCTGAGGGAAAAAAACTTTAACAATGAGACGAAGATAAGGCTTAAATGGCCGCCGGCCGTAAGGTTTTTATCTGACTGGCGCCTTTCAACACATTATCCGACTTGACTTCCAACAATCGTCATTGCCACTAAATAAAATTGGCATACAAGTATTGCTTCATAATTCCTATTATTTGTTAATCTCCTTACAGCCACTCAGCCTTAGCTCATCAATAACTTAAGATTTAGTACCTATTTATTAAATGGCGCGTTTAAGAATGGAGATTAAAATAATTTAGCGATGAATTAAAATAAAACTATTCTTAGACACATCTGAATTGTGGAGCTAGAGACCTACCAGCAAACGTGCGATGGAGTGTGAGAACGTTTACTTAATGACACACGAAAAAACTAGGTATCTTATTAATAATAAGCTGTTCCAAGGTTTTTTTGGGGATACATTATGAGTTCATTAATGGGACTTTGAATCTTGAAAAGAGTATGGTACGGATTTTTGAACCGGTACAGCACAATAAGGAATCAACTCATTGTGCTTTACCGGGAGCAGAGGAATTTATATTTAAAATATCATTAGGTACAGTACTTACATCATAAATAATAAGAATGTCAAAATATCATTACAGTTATACGCAATTAGTCTTTTTGCTGTATCTATCAGTAACAAAAATATACATTGTTATTTATGGGAAAATGATGTTTGCGGTTTTACTTCCTGAATTTGACCCATTTATTGAACGTAGCTAACCGCTACGGATGTCACTATCTCAATATTTGCGTAATGGTCAGCCACGATAAAAACATCAGATGTTGTATGGTGGATTGCGAAGCCGCGGACTCTCACGCTCTCCATATGGTGGTGCGCGTACGGGTTACGCTGTTTTACGATTCCGCCTGTTCCTGGAAGAAGTTCCCGTTCCATATTCCACAGAGGTTCATTATCATTAGTGATTCACAGCCCGGTGCCACGGCTGGGAGCTGGGACCGCCCAACCAGGACATTTCACATGGCACGGCCATGGGAACTTGTGGGAATATGTTCGTTACACCGAAAGAAAACAAGCATCACATGTTGCTGGATGAAATCACGGTTATTTTTAAGCGACGATTGTTTTTATTCGCTCGCCAATTGAGGGCAATCAGCGACACGTGTTCCGTTCGAGACGCTCGCCTTAGGCATCCATTGAGCTCGTTGATACTGCGTCTAGTCAAATAAATGATCGTAGAACTAGCTGAGAGTAGGTACCTACTCTTATTGGGAGCACCAAATTATTCTTAAAATGTATGTAAACAATATATCAAGGAGTAAATGTTGACTGTTCTTCAAGTGGACTAGCACCTAAGGATACTCGATATTCTAATTCGTTCCCAGGTACTTGAACAATTCCCATTACTACTATCATCTTTAGCCTCCTATCATATCTGCATGTAACTCTACTTCAGAGAATTTTTATTACGCTCTCAAGCTCCAATCACAGAGATAATGGGTGCACGTTAGCTGGTCTCTGAAGGGTAATCCAATGCTTGTACCATGTGCCCACTTATCTTTTTGTCGTAAAGTTCGAGAAAATTCAGAGAATTGAATAATATCTGACGTTCATAAGTTTTTTGGCATTGATTGTTGTAGGTAATGATTTTGACCTACTTCGATTGGTCTTAGTCACGCCAAAGTAGGTAGATACTTCACTACTTTATTTGAAAGCGTAAACTTGGTATTCTGTATTTTCCTTCTCCGAGAAGCATCTCTATTGAATATAAGAACGTTCGGCGTATCTAATAAGATGGTAATTCCCAGTATAAAGCTAATTGTTTCGTTTCCATCAAACACGGCTTCTTTGAAACAGAACTAATTAACGGCGAATTGTAGGTCGGCATTGTGTCGATGGGTCAATGAAGCCTCTCTTTGTGTCGCTACTGTTTACTCTTTCAATTCGTTCTCGGAGTTGTTCTGTTTCCACGATATTAATTTAACAGGTGATAAGTGTAATGTAAGCGGAGATATGTATCGCGGTAGCTTTGATCAATATCTATTTTATGATCATTAGGCCTCTACTAATATCTACATCTACGTACTGCTTAACTCATGAATACTTACAATTTATACAATACCTAGTAATCGTTGCATTATCTCAATATATAAGTTATTGGAAAATTCAGATAGGTTTCCAATCAATAAACAGAAAAGTTTACAAGAAATAGTGTCGTAAATATTAAATCAGAAGTCAAAGCAATATTTTAGGCCCAAATGGCACCTTCGAAGAACTATCAACCCAAAAACACGTTAGATTTGCTAAAAATATTCGAATTCGGGATCAACAGGACCTTTTGTATAATGCATTAGACGCGTCTGGTCCATTATTAGTGACGATGCGCGGGCGCAGTATCTTGCCGCACGAGCTGCATATTAATGCGCCACAATTTCGTCGGCCGCTGTCAAATTACAATATTTCATTTGAATGTATTTCCGAAAGATATTCCTATGATATATGCTTTGTCACATAAAAATCACGCTAAGAATAAATTATGTATGTACCTCTATCTTCCATCTTTCACGATTATCATACTTAAGCAAATACCTACGTATTGCATGTATGTATATGTATTTTAGAGGGCAATGTTGAAATATGATGCTTTTGGTAAAGCTAATGCCTGTAATATAGTTAATGTTAATGCCTCGTTAATGATGGCACGGGCCGGTTTTAACGTTTTTGAGTCTGATCATGCGAGACGATGGGTCCAACCAAGCAAGCTCTGGACGAGACTTGAGAGACCTGTCATCTGTCACTTCATAATACATGTGTCGCGCACGGACAAAGTAGGACATACCACCCACGGGAAGGAAGCTAACACCAATGATGCGTTACGAAAATTTCCTTGAAAGGAAAAAAATACCGTTTTTGCCTCAGACAACATACCGACAGATTTTGGCGTCGAATAATATAAAGAAAGAAAGAAAAGAAAGAAAAAGTATCTATAATATCATGTTTACTTCATTTTTGCATCCACGGCCATTTAGGTCCATCATCGGTCCTGGGCAAAAACAAGTGAGCGGGGACCAACCGATTATAATATAAAAAGAGGTTCGCGGTCGTTCCATAACCGATTGCAAATGGCAACTGCCGCAGGGCCTGCTGCGCCATTTATAGCTCTTCGCAATCTCGACTCCTAAAAAAACAGTGCAACAATTTTCATCGGTGGATCGCTCCCTATCTATCGACCGTTCCGAGCTTATAATTAAATGAGATAAGTTGCCGAAAGACAATGAAAATTCGGTGTCACAAAAACTGCCAAACGCCGCGGTCCCTCTTCAAAATGCCTCTGCGTATCATGCGATTGTGTCTCCGGTTTTTACTTTATCTTTTGTTCGGTGGAAAGGCCGGATCGGCCGGGTATTCAAAATGTATGCAGACGCTTTACTATCACTTCTGTTGTTTTATTATAGTTAGGAGGACACAACGAAGAGCATTGAAGAGTTATGAGCTGGCATACGAAGCCGCATTTAAATTGAGACTGGAATGCCATAAAGTGAGGCTCAGCTCTCACATAATAACTCGTTTTGTTTACACAACGACTTGAAGCCCATAGCCGAGGCGACACAACAATGGCCGACCACTGAGCTTATGCCGACGTCCGTTAAGATTTCGTCCGATAGAGGACTAAATTGGCTTTAGTTTGCTTAATAAGGTGTATTAACTTTATATCGGTGACAATAGTGTTTCGCGTTTGCGGCGTCATGAAAAGATTTTGTCGCTATATTCTTACATTCAAGTCGGCATTGTATGGGCTATTCGAACCGTTTTATTAGCTCTCTTGTATCCGCAGAGATGCCTTCACTTCCTTTTATGATTTCATGTTAACTCACTTAATTCCAGCCGAATGCGCTTACGCCACGCTTGAAAAGTAGGTGTAACTTAATACCAGAACACGCGAAACGACACACGATACTATGACGGAGCGATGCGACGGATTTTGACACGTTCTTTTATTAAATGTGTTAAGTACCTATGAAAGATAAAGTTCATAAACTTGAGAGAAATAACTATAGCATACTTCGTTGTCTGCGCATTTTATGACTAGCGTTTATAATGCGCATAACATAACCATGTGCATTGAAATGCGCTTAGTCAGATATTGCTTTATGAATGCAACGACATTGGCTTAGGTGCTTATCAAATCGAGCACGACAGCGGCGAGTACACGGGTACCTTAGTACCTTCCAGTAAATATGTATAGTCAGGGACAAGCGCTTGGATTTATGGGACTGGTCCCGTAAGCGGCTTAGCTACTACCACAATAAGAACGCCACGATCACCGAGGCTTTTCACACCTCCTTGTTTGGGCCGCGCGTTAGCGTTCACGCCTTGTGTGTATCTACCCCTAAAGTTCGCGCCTTACCTTTACATATCATGTATTCATTATGTAAAAGCATTTTTTACTTTTATTTGAGGTGGTCATCGCTGCGCTTTTACACCTTTTGAAACCTGCGGCGGCATAATTTTGTAGGGACTGTAAAACATTCGGTGAACTTCGTGGAAATATATTTTTCACTTCTCATGCTCTGAAAGTGCTTCTTTGTGCAGGGTATAGGCTGCACAAAATCGAATTTTGTGCACAAGGGCATTAACGTATCTACTCATAAATGTATTATATTAAGGCAAAGAAAATGAGCCATACAGCCAAATGCAATAAGAAGTTCATAGATAGAATTTGTTATTATATAATATTTACTTTAATTTATTTGCCTTATGTGTTTTTTAAGATATAATAGATATTAAAATTTTATTTCAAGTACGGTAGGTTAGTTGATTTAAGAAAATTATTATTACAAAATTAATTTAATAGTAGGCTGTATAGGTCTGCAGCCTAATATCAATGTCGTAAGATTTAAAAAAAAATAATTTCCTTCAGTATTCAAAACTGTTCTAATTTTACTTTGAATTTTAATTAAAGAAATGTTATGTTATACTACTGTTTTATTTCCTTGCAATCGAAGTGAAAAGCAGAGTTTATAACTCGTCCACAAAACCATTTCTATCCTCGACATTACTATCAGCCCTCGCCTTCGGCTCGTGTGCTAAAAGTCTCGGATAAAAATGGTTTGTTTTGTGCACTTGTTGTAAAATCTACTATTGACGTGAGTGAGGATAACTCGCTTATGTTACAGAGTCGTTCATACGCCGTTTAAGATCGAAAAGTAGCGAAAGTAGACCTTAACCGTAAATAGGAGCCAATTAATTAGATTTTACTGAGCTTCGTTGGATGCCAGCGGGATTGTCCGAAAGGGTTAACGCTGGCCCGCAACATAAAGGGCTAAGGAAGGAACACGGGTGGGTTTTAGTCAGTAAGAGTCTGACACTCCCTTCCGCTCCACCCAGAGCGGGAGGAGTCATTTGATGATTTAACATCCTCAAAAAAAAAAAACAATGGCACTCCGGGAGTGCCGACAGAAGTGAAAACTTGAACAATTACGTGTGTATTTTGTGAATCGTCTTATAAACAAAACACGCGCGGTACCGGCTACGGCCATCCGTCTTACGAATTTTCGATCAGGTCACGTGTCCTGACGCGAGTTTAACATTTTTTACCCATTACAAAAAAAGTGTACAACGCCGCTAAAGAAGTTTTCACTTCAAAAAGCTTCGTTGGATTGATCGAGATTCTACTACTTAAATTACTTTTTGTAAAATAGGGCGTAGGTATGTAGTAGATCTAGTAGACTGGCCAAATCGGGCAACAGTACGCCCAGGTAAAAGAAGGCCCTGAATAATTTGTGAATAGAAGACAAAAAACAGTTCTACTAAATGGCTCCGAACCGAATAAGAAAGATGCATTTTTTAAATTATGACGAGATAACGACGCAGCAACTCATCATGCAAATGTGGGTTAAATAGAGAGATCGACCATGAGACTCTGACCTTTCATCAACCATCAATCAGTTGCTGATACGAAGTAGGTACGGTCTGCGATTATGGACCTTTAACAATTGAGAGTTCAGAATGTTTTTGTTTTTCAAATGTAATAATGACGCAGAAAACATGATATTCTTCACTTAACAGTATGTGAATGCCAGCTAAATGGAGAGATCGATGTGTAGGAAAGTGACCTTTCAACGAGTCATCAATCAGATGCTGGTATCACAAAGAGTGTCGATACTGCGTCCTGCGTGACTCCGGGTCGTGATAATCGTGAGCAGCCGCTATTGTTCAAGTGAAAGTTTACGTTGTGCTTACGACGACGCGGCGACGTTACGAGCCTTTTGCGTGTTACCAAAACATCATTATACGAGATGACAATAATTTGTAGGTACATTTCCATTCAAATTAACGGCTAACAAATCAGATACATCTGTAAATATAAAATATGAGGGGTCATTATTTATATTCAAACTGCTGCAGCTGACTATTGGTCAGCATCGCCCAGCATTTTGGAAGACCAAGAATTTCAAAAGTGCACTTTAAAATTGACAACAGATGGAGTATAATTGCACCTCGTTGAGCGAGGGTTTTTGATTTTTAACCGACTTCAAAAAAGGAGGAGGTTATCAATTCGGATGTTTATTTATATATATTTTTTATGTATGTTCGGGCATAACTCCCTCATATGTATATGTATAGACGGATTTGCAAATTTTTTTTTGTCCGAATGAGGCTTATTCCGAAATAGTTCTGATGATGAGTTTTGGAGACAGGCAACGGAACTCTTCAATAAATGCCAGCAAATCAACCGCGATTGCTGCTATAGCATATGTATGCATTGTTTACGCAATCACACAACATAAAATCACGCCTGTACCTTTTAATGTGGTGGGCAGATGTGTTCAATAGCTTCCTGTTACTGATATTCACATAGCAAGTAGTGTTATATATATGAATTTGTTTGGGGTAGGTAGGTACAACTAAAAAGTGATAAATAATAACTTTTTACAAAAAAAAAATAAACAACCGTCTTTAAAAAAAACACTACATAGTGAAAAATAACAAGTTCGAAAGTCGGTGTCAAAAACGAAAATACAGAACCAACGACACCGACTTCCGAAATTAAAGTTATTTTTCACTGTGTAGTGTTTTTTTTGGAAGTCGGTTGTTTTTTCTTTGTAATAAAGGTACAGATACAGAGTCTACTTGATGACACAGTTATTATCGTAATGGCCCTTTATAATATCAGCGACAAGTAATGTCTTCATCATCAAGGATGTAATTGCCAGAGGTTTTGTTGTCAAGTTAATCAAAATTGCATTACGTGTCGTTTCGTCACGGGCCCTCGCCGACAATAGTGGACAAAAAAGTCGCATTCATTTGACATACCCGAGTATCGCTATTGCAATTCTTGATGATTGATGGGACAATTTATCGAGACTGAAGCGATGATGAGGTGCACGTATACGCTTTCTTGTCGCTTGTCGTACTTAATGTGTACAAGCGTGCAGTTGTCTGCTTCTAAATAAAAGACTGACAAAAGTTAATCGAAATCTGCCTAAGCGAAAACGAACTGCTTTTGTGCACCTAAACGTGTTTCATGACCAGGACAATTTACTCACGGAATAGAAACTAATCGCCCAGCAGCTACAGTGATTATTTTCTTGTAGAACAATAAAATTAAGACCTTGCAAGCTGGTGCAAGTAAGACGTTCAAGCTCTGCTATCATTATTATAATGATGGTAGCGCGATAGTGCACCTGCGTGACATCACAATAGAACATTATCGAGTGTTTACTGTTAATATTTAGATATATCCAATAGCTGGTCGGGCGTGGGCGGTTCGGCCTGGCGTCTAACGAGTTATGTAAACATGCCGCGAGAGGTGACCACTGAACCACATAGCTCATGTGGCTATATGAGCAGTGAGCACGCGCACACGCCGACAACACGACTCCAAGTAGCCATGTACTGCTGTCAAGGATGAGGTGTCACTTCTAAGATGTTTAGAAAGCGATGTCGATATGTACTGGACATTGTTGGAATTATCGGGTGAACATCCTGTTCAATGTTGAAAATATCCATGAGACGCGAGAAGAAGCAGTGGAAAAATTTACTGATATCGCATATCCTAGAGAGTGGTTTTGATTAAACACACCAAATAAGTTGAAGAAAAGGCACATTATTTGCACAAAAATAACAGTATTTTTGGACAATAGTTAAGAAAATAAAGCAGTCCAAGGAATGTTTGCGTAGGATGTGGACGGGCGAGGATCGAGGTGGCGCGCGGTCAAAATATTTTATTTGCTCGAGCACCCCGGACAAAGGCACAAAGCCCTGTTTGTGGTTCACCATTGTGTTGGGGTTTAGTGGCTTCTAAACAACTCCACGTACGTGCCAACGTACAGAACATTATGTCCCACCACGCAAGAAATATGCGGCCTATACCATTCGTTTAGTTACGAGTGACTATCTCTTCATAATTATTATAGGAAACTCCTAAATTATAATTATTAAATTGTCGATTTCTACAGTTATTAAATAAATAACTAGTAAAACCCGCTAGCAATTTAGATGTAATCTAAGTTATAGAGCGAGATAAAATCATTATTTCTGATCGAATCATCGGAGGTTTCTAATTTGATTCGCGGTGCAATATTCAATTTTTATCTTCTTTCTTTAAATAGTAATCTAGTAAAACGTTTTATTATTGGAGTTCATTAAACTTCGCTCGAGGCATTGTTGAATCAAGATTGTATGAAATAAGATATTGTTTGCTGAACACTCTGAGGCCACCGCTACTACTCGGTACTCGGTACTCGGTACTGCAGCGTTATGTCTAAATCATAATATTTTCTTTTCCGAGCCGTTTCCAATAAAATAACCACCGGAATTGTACCATCTGAGGAGTACGGACAAGTTACCGTATTTAATGGCAAGTATATCGAGCCGTAAGCGCGAGCTTCAACGATCTTATAAAAATAAATTCTGTTGAATTTCAAAAGGGATCAAAGAAATGTAAGCTCTTATTCAGATGCCGATAAAATCAATGAGGATGATACGGATTCGGGTGAATGTGTATAAGTAAGGTGTTATTATAAAATATTGAAAATTTTTCAATCAATAAGAATGCAGGCAATTATCTGGCATAGTTTTTTTAGTATCATCAAATCAGAACCGCCTAGGGACATAAATCACAATTAATAAGACATTGTGTAGTTGCAAGAAAAGGATGCGAATATCTGTGTTGGCAGCGGAGCGGCCGCGCCGTCATCTTGTTTAATTTACGAAGTCGGCCTTTGATACCGCACTAATTGGGTCCTAGTTCTGACTAAGCGGACACTCTGTTACCAATGTAAATCATTTACATACCGACAGCTATACCTACATACCGACCTAGAACACTCCTCATATATTCATATTTATATTATTCTTTAAATTCTACAGACGAACATTTTTCGACTAATCAACCTTTTATAGCCTTATAACCGTTTAGTGTTACCTGCGCTTTTGGGTTTATTGGACGTGAACTCTTAGGTTCGTTTCCAAGCATTTGATAAACAAATTTAGAAAATGAAAATGTTCGGCAAGATATATTCGGATAGATGTCCAAATTATCTCCTTATTTATAGCTATCAATTAATTCTGAGTGAGGCAGCGGCGATCGGGTCATTAGTGGTAATTACATAGGCAAATAACAGAAATATGACACCAAACGAACCACTACATCTTACTAAGTATTTTTAGATTGTGCGCCAGTAAGTAATTTATGTTCTCGGGTTCTTGACATTGTAAAACTTTGTAGTGTAGCCGTTGCTACAATACCGTAAATTTAAATAAACGGTCCAATCTATTCAGGTTACGACATTGTCCCTTTCCCTTCTCCTTGTTCCGACTGACTGTCGATATAATCTCAGCTCTGATTTTGTACGAGTAGATATTGGATACCCTATAAAGTTGTGTGGGTAGTTGGAATAGTTAGAAATGTAGACGTATTTAATGAGATCGGTAAATCAAATGGAATAATACGAGTGGCAAAGCGGCGCGTGCCACAAGGCCGGTCAACTGAAGGAGTCAGATATCCTGGCGCTCTCGCTCGCGCACGCGCAGCCACGACGCGCGCTCTATAAGGCCTGCCAAGTATTATGATTACTCTTTAATGGAGATTTGACCTGTTTGGCAAGCCGTACGCGTTCGTCATTGCTGTCGTTACACCATATCCAAGCACGTGGCTCTGTAAGGCATTGCATACGATACCGGACACCGCTATGACTTTATTCAAATCACCGCCAGATAAAAAATATCCGCGCCGTATAAAGAGAGATGGCGGCGCAATTTGAATGACATATTTGGTGAGATGTCAGAATTTGGTGTTCATTTACCTACATATAAAGTACACACATCTTGATGTTAATTGGGGCAATTAAAATGTAGCAATCTGTATGCAGGAGCCCGTAATTGCAGACGTCCTTTTTAATTGGATTTTGTTGAAATACGTGGGTGCATAAAGCAGTTCTTGGCGGTTACCTGTATAAAATTGTGTCGGCGCGGCGCATTCGTATTCTTAGTCATAAAATAATACTTACAAGTTTAGCAGGATCGCATTGGCAATAGCCGGGGGCGTTCTGTCTTGGCTCGGGTCCACCGTTAAATAATAACAAGCATGTACGTAGTTCCACTGGCTATAAATTGCTTGCTGCCGCCGGGCACGGGGCACGCAATACCAATGCGGAAAATATTATGGTGTTCTGTATAGCTAGAAAGACTGTAGACGGGTTTGCCAGCGGCTATGTAAAGCCTACTATTGTTGGTGCTCTGTAGTTGTCAAGCCAGTCGCTTGGATGGTTACGTAGTTGAATACTTAGCTTGAGCCAAGCTATTGTGCCTTTGTTTATGTGCTGGAATTATTCTACGCAATTGTTCTTAACGTTTTGTTAGTCTATCATCATGATAGACTATAGATTGGCGCGGTGGTCGCCAACATGATAGTATCATGTTGGCGACCACCGCGCTCTCTCCTCACCGGAGCGACATGGTGGCTCACGGCGAGACGAGATGTGTGCGCTGCTGTATCCCGAGCCGCCGAGCGTAAACTTCGATATGATTTGGTCAAAATTCAGCATGGGCAACAAGAGCAGCGTTGCGACCATTGTTATATTAAGACTTCGGTAAAGGCTCTTTACCGAAGACCTTTGTTAGAGCCTCGACTGCCTCTAAGTTAGAGGCAGTCGATTCATGTTTTAAATGTCCTTTGTCTTTATTATATTGTGTGAAAATATTATATTGTTAAACTATAAAGTTGTTTCAGTTATTAGTTAGTGATCTAAGCACATATTAAGTTAAAAATCAGCATTATAGGATAGGATTTGGTTATATCTTTCAATTACTTTCATCTTTTCATCTTGTACGCTTTTATCATTCATCTTGATTTTTTCACCCCTACTGAAATCCCGCCCTCTACTCAATCGAGGGGTGATAACAAAAAGGTAGTAGAAAAAGTTTACATTAATGAAGCCAGAGCGTGCGGCTTCCTTCCAGGCGGTCGAACATTCTGTCTCGGCACATTCCGTCGCATTGTGCCTGACCACGAAACGCGCGACCACACCGCACACCGCATTACATAGCACTTATTGAAAACGAAACACTTTGGACACGGGACAACGTTTTTGTTGACCACAACTTGGAACTTGGTGATCTGTCAAACAAGTTAAATCGTTAATCAACTAACTGGGAAGTGTCCACTTTTCTTTTTATTACTTGTAATGTAAGTCTCGCTGCTTGCGTGTCTTCTCCGCGGCTACTTTTTGTGTCCACCTAAGTTTAGATTCGAAACTTTCTTTACGCACGTGATCTTTAGTTTTTTTCTATCATCAATTAGAACTGATTACATACACGACATTGTATATACGAGGTTATGTGTAATTTCTCGCATTTCATATTGCGTTGAAAGTGTTGAAACAATACGACTCGTTGATGTCTTTTGTAGGGGCTGACATTTTCTTTACATTCACGAACTTTCTTGCTCAAAAATATTTTGCTTATTGTAATTAATTCATAGTTTGCTGGTTGAAAATAAATAAATTCACAGGTTTTCCGTTTCTTACCTACAATTACAATAATAAGCTTGCGGTAATTAAACATAATGCGCATGAGCAAATTACACTTGTGAAAGCTTAAAAGAAAGTTGAATTACGCAATTAATCCTTAGTTCCTTCACTCTAACGTCTAATTGAATATTAAAACGTTAGAAAGTGCAATAAACAAAATAAATAGGACAATGAAATTGTAAGTAAGTGAGTTTGTTAGTATTTTAGTATTCAGTTCGCAAACCGCACGAGTGTTTCACACGACTCCTTGCGTATTCAACGGGCGTCCGCGCGTGAGAAACCTGCCCCAAAACATGCGGGTTAGTGAATTCCCTAATCTATTAAAATGTTATCGCGAGTACGCGCTTTGATATCACTTGAAAGATGATATCTCTGATGGGAAAGCAATTCGTCTCAGATTGAGGTAGATTGTCATTTGTTTGCAACTGAAGCATGTTTAAAACTCGGAAAGTAATTTGTTAATGAGATTTGTTCCCTGAATCGTGATTTATCTCGACCGTTACTTAGTGTTTTTGCGCTTTCTATTTTCAGTTTTTACTTTACTCGGTTTATGAACATAATATCCCGCAATTGTTCCAATTACCATTTCTCCGCTTCATAGAGACAAGTGCTAATATCGTGGCTAATACATTTCCTAGCCGTAAATTCAACGTTAATTATAACATTTACATTTAAACTTGCTTATTAAGAGAACGTCTCATAAGACCGTCAGGCCGCTATTAGGGCTATTAGGGATAAAAATACTTATTTTATACTTAGGTCCACAATCGGAACCGTTAGCAGTTGCTAGATTTGCAATGACATGCAATAACTGGACTAGTTTAAGTGTTCGCCCATAAATATGGAGCTTTCCAACATTTACATAAGAACGAGTCTACAATCAATTCAAATTATTTCGTAACTAGTTCCGTTTACTCGATACATGTTTTATTACTCGATAACACTCGACATGTTAACACCAATCGATACATTGGTATATCGAAAGTTGTTTTTAAAAACTACAATTTATCTCCATAGTAATTATACTGTGATGCAAGTAATTACGGGTACCTAATATATTAATCTATTAGAAGTTTTACTGTCTTGTATATTAATTGGTATATTTAAATATAAGTAGTCAAGGGCGAGAGAACAGATTTGAGAACTTATTAGAACAACTTTTAGTTTTGTGATATTTAAATAATTAAGAATTGATTGATTGATTATTCTTCTAATTTTCAAGTACATGGTATTGATTTAAAAAAAAAACGATTATGTATAAAAATGGGTTGAGGTAGACTCCTTTAATAAAGATTGATTCTTGGCAGCTCTGGACAGGGAGAGAGATGGAAAGAGAGTAGGGAGGCCTTTGCTCAGAGTGGGACATAAAAAAAAATATATAAAAATATCGTATTAGTTCATACGATATTTTTATAATTTTT
Organism: Luperina nickerlii; assembly: GCA_963855955.1. NCBI lineage: Eukaryota > Metazoa > Arthropoda > Insecta > Lepidoptera > Noctuidae > Luperina > Luperina nickerlii. Next base: position 9,202,165 of record OY979665.1, read on the forward strand.
TATATTTTTAAAATTGTTATAAGTATTTATATTTTTTGACAATAAACTTTCATGTTTAGATACTGTAAGAACTACTAACACAAGGATACATAAAACGATAGGCACGTTACTAAAAGCAAGAGGAATTAAAATTAAAAGTTTGATGTTTATTTATAAGCGTGTAAAAAAACATAATCCTGAGCGTAACGTAACACATAACTCTATGAGTTATGACCGCTTAAGTTAAAGTAATCGGATGAGACAAACATATGGACAACACACACGAAAGCTTTGTTGTACCCTCTGCTTTGAACTCGCTATAAATCTGACCAAATTTTAAATTCGTGTAATAAACAACCACAACATTTATGTAAGTTTGGCAATGCCACATTTGTACATACATTAATAGTTTTGTCGCCAAGGCTGTAATCCTAGAAGTTATATAATTTTGTTGCAATCATTAAAATTAGCCTTTTTCGAATAGTATTCGGTAAAGCGGCGGAATATCGGCAGATTTACTGAAATCCGATCTCCGCATCTGAACTGCCGAGGGTTTCTAAAGCTCTACCAATTGGTTCCAAAGGACTTAATCATAATTTTTGTAGTTGCTAATTATCGTAGTTAATAGAAAATCCATAACTAATGTTTTTGTTATAATAATATTGGGCGGCTTATTTTTTGTTTCGACTATTTTTTTAAATCAATGATGAGAATTTTGACCGGATATTAATATGAAAAAAAAAAATTCATATGAGAATGCTTTCTCCGTTCTCGTGATATATGTTGCCGCATAATTGACAGACTGACAGCCAGACGTATTGACTGACCGTCCGAAACGTCATGGTGACAACTGCCACAGCTGTCAGTCGTCAGATAAAGCCGTGTGAACTGCGCTTATCTGCAAGCGACTGTGATCACACTGATCACGCACGAGATCGAAATTGAGGTTTTTTCCAGAAATCTCCACTGACAAATCCCCACCAGTGGGGATTGTTATTTTTTTCCAGAAATCCTCACTAGTTAAATAAACTCAGCCTAGTGGGGATTTTTGGAAAAATAAGTAACAATATCCACCTTGTGGGAACTATTTGATGTCAGGTGGTTTCCATACAACGACATCCCCATAAAAAAAAAATTGTACCTGTAGTACCTGTAAGTACGTGTAGGTAGGTATCAAAACCTATATGAGTTAGAATTTTACATGGGGCTATTAATGGTAAGTACTTTGGTGATGACCCTTTACTATACCAAAATTAAAGCTTTCCACTTTGAATATGGTTTGATTTTATTGGAAGTCCAAAAGCAAATTAATTCAGCTATCAACGATACGTGTGTGATCCCAGCACTATTTACAATTCACAGGTAATCAATCCTTATCAGAACTTTTATGACGAGCTAGCCACAATGTCGGGATAGTTTATTTTATATAGATCATCGCTAATCAATTCCCACGATTCGCACGCTGTGAAAGTATTCGGGTATCGGGTCGAAAATCCCTATCTTTTATCGATATGTTTTCCCATGCCAACTATTCATGCAACACCTTTTTGACGTTTATTTGCATACAATGTTATCAGTCTATCGATTTTATCTTGTGTTATATTTCTGTTGGTATAATGTTTGGAACATTTTGAAGATCTTACATAAGTAGGTACTGTAGATACTTATTTAACAGGTGTATTTTCTGACTAAAGAAATAATAATAATAATTTTTATTATCAGGCAACTAAGGCCCATAGATAAAATACACAAAATAATAATCTTATACAATAATAAACTAATAATATTAAAGAAACTTAAAACTATGATTACTATGAAACTATGATTTATGTGGTGAATATTTAAATTGCCCATATATTTTGTTAGTCTTACCAAGGGGAATCGTATTACCCAGTAACTGGGTTGTGGAGGTCAGATAGGCAACCGCGTCATGTAAAATACTGGTATTCAGCTGCATTCGGTTAAAATGGAAGCCGACCCCAACATAGTTGGGAAAAGGCTAGGCAGATGATGATTTTGTTGGCTGCATAATTCTATATTCAATAAATGATGTCTCAATAAAGTTTCAAGCCTCTATCAATTTCAGACTTCCATTAAAACGTCAAAACAGCGATAGACTGAGATGCTACACGATCTTTATTTTAAATCAATTTCTAATGCAAAAAAATATTCATGAAGCAGTAAACGCAGATAATATCGTGCCTAATCAAATATGATAAAATGTCCCGTCGTCACGAAACACTAAATATTTAATATAATATTATTTAAATGAGCGCCGCGCTAGGACTGCATCTAGAGACACGCACAAAGAATGAGAAATGTCGCCCCTCAGGGTCCGCATAATTGCATGCTTTCCAAATTACATGTACCTAATTGGAGCTGTGTTTTACTGAGCTCGCGTGTTTTTGTCTTTTAAATTACATTTTTGTTCCTTTTATTTGCCTAGTTATAAAATTATACAGCATTTTTATAATAATAATTAATGTCGAGTAAGGACATTAAACACGGAGGCATTTGCGATTTTATTTTATGTTTAGACTACAGCAGATATGTCGAGTACCTACGTTCATGAATGGCATTTATGGCGAGTATTTATGTTGAGCCGAGCAGAGGTCAACACGTTTTGAATACTTAAAACAGATTATTTACAACGTTTGTCAGCATGTGTTCACATGTGCTGCGCGGGCGCCAGCGATGGCGACGGTGACGTCGGTGGCGCCGCCCGCACATGCGCACTCAGCCTAATTCATGGCCAAACCTCAACTGACACTCAAGTATTATAGACAAAAAAATATTTTAATACTGCCCTACACACACACACACGACACGATTTATTAGCGACATTTGTCCTAATACAACTAATTTGGATCGGACATGCCATATTAATAATTATTAATTATAATTAGTTAATTATAATTAATTAATAAATACTAATTATAATTAATTAATAAATACTAATTATAATTAGCCAAGTTTCTTGCAAATGTTCCTAAATCGGAGTGTGATATAAAAATTTAAATTAATTATTCTTCCATAGATGATAGGCAATTTACACAATGAGCTGTTTTTGTGGCCGTGGTTTGTAACATGCAAGCCTTTTTCAGGGTTCCGTATCCAAAGGGTAAAAACGGGACCCTGTTACTAAGAGTCCACTGTCCGTCTGTCTGTCTGTCTGTCACCAGGCTGTATCTCGTGAACCGTGATAGCTAGACAGTTGAAATTTTCACAGATGTATTTCTGTTGTCGCTATATCAACAAATAATAAAATAAAATAAAGTTAAAATTTAAAGGGGCAGGTATAAAAGAAACGTTTTTTCCGGCGTTTATGCCTTGTGGTACGGAACCCTTCGTGTGCGAGTCCGACTCGTACTTGGCTGGCTTTTCCTGCATTAGATTTACCTACTTAGGTCTAATCACAGAATAACTAATGGTCTAGTCTAGTAAAGTAATGCAAAAAGATCTTTGATGTCTATGCGTCTATAGGTACTCTAGGTGCTCCGTGCACGAAAGCAGCAGTCACCAAAACAATTGCTGACTGCTGATAAATATTAGTTTATCAACTACCGTTTAGTAACAAAATATTGACGTCATCAAAAATGCATGACTTCTAAATATTTTACGATGATGCTAACTGCGCATAATTTATGCATGCTTGTGCTTATATTACAAATAACGCGGCACATAACACCAGTTACTCGTACAAAGTTGTTATTAGTACTATTAGTTATTCTGTGGTACCTACAAGTCATATACATGCAGTAATAAGTGGTCACGCTTCAATGTAACATCATGTATTCATGTACCTACTATTTACTCTGTAAGTATGGAACATACTGTATGTCGTGTCGTGCTGTTTATAGAGCCAGTTAGAGCCACTGATTGGACGAGATGACTTTACACCAAGTATGGCGGTAGAATGTTTGCTAATCGTATGTAATGACGTGCAGGTAAATGAGGTAGGTATTTCACGGTAGTCATCTTGCATGATTCGGTGGGCCGGTTGTAATGACAATGAGGTGTTTTTTTCTGGGGTTTCCTTTACAAGTCCCGAGTTTCTAACAAGAAAAATGGTTATTCTTAAGAAACAACATACTTAGGTACATTTCCGCCACGGATACCGTCAACAAAATGTTCATTGTTATGCAAAGTCGCGACCAATGTACGTTCAATTTTGTTTATCGCCGTCAATTGATTTAAAAGGTGCAGAATAGCAATTACCTCCGTATTTCTTAGCAGCTGACAGAGGGGCGCCCACGCGCCCCGCACGAGTTCTGCTCTATTATACAATCAGGACGAATCAGCACATGGGACACACGACCACTCACCACGCTCGGAGGTCAACTCGCTGAGCAATCCAAGGCTAGCTCAATACCAACCAAATGATCCTATTATAATACTCAACCAACAATCTAAAGAGTACAAATCTTTTTGATCAACGTATAATGCTAGCAGATTCGAGATTGCTCATCATACAGTTTCCTAGGTCTGCCCACGTCAATTACACTATTTTACACTAGATCGTGGGCATCGTGGCTGGCACATCATTATTGTTATTGTTTCCTGGCAATTCTTGCTATATGAGTATAATAGATGCAAGTAGTAATTTAGTGAATAGCAATTGAAAAGAATTGCTGCGCAAAAGTTTCTCGTAGCGCAATAACGACAGCTTATAATAAAATTTCAAGATTGATTCGTTGAGATTGTAAGCGATTGTCGCGGGCGTTACAAAAATGTTGCGTTCTCATTTTAATCGTGCGTAGCCGAAGGCGAAGCGAGTTTCTCTCGATGATCATCAATAGAGCTGGGTCCCTGGGCGTTGTATCGAATGTATCGCTGGTATCGTATATGAATACAATAGCACGCACGTGCTGCGCCGTCGCCCGCGGCGTCCGCCCTGCCATTGTCCAGCCAGCCATTGTTTCACGGAAATCCTCCGTACATGTCTTGACACTCACAGTAATATCCTATTTTGATAACATTACTATGTGTGATTACTGATTAGTCATCGTAGGTAATAAAATACGGTGACACAGAATAACATGTTGAAGGGGAAATGTCAATAAAATGTATTGTTTCAACAGGTGGACATTGTGACAAAGATAGGAAAGAGTTATAATCATTTAGATTCCGATCATAAACACATTCTTGTCGATGATCAATATTATAATGATAATTTACAATGAAATGGTTTCTTTTTTCTTCACGTCATACGTTGACATATGTGGTCGTCCAAATCAAAAGGGACCTTATGGCGGTAACTAGTTTCCGAGATATTAATAAATTTGTAAAATACCTCAAAAAAATCGTTTTTTTATTAACTGTATTTTTAAAAAGATGATTGTATTTACTACATGTAGATGTGTTCAACTTTTCGAAAAGTCAATTTAAAAAAGTTTTGTAGTCATCTAAAGTTTAGTAAAAAAGGAACCTTATCGCGGCAAGACCTAACAAATCGTTTTTCTTGTAATTCAAACCATTATATTATATCAACATTTTAATATTGCAAGGTAGGTATAAACTAAACTATTCATTCAGGATGGGAAATCATCAAATGACTCCTCCCGCTCTGGGTGGAGCGGAATAGGGAGTGTCAGACTCTTACTGACTAAAACCCACCCGTGTTCCTTCCTTCGCCCTTTGTTCCGGGCCAGCGGTAACCCTTTCGGACAATCCCGCTGACCCGGCAGGCTTCGGCCAATACGGGCCCCTTCGTTTAGTGCTGACATCTCTTTGAGGCGCGCGTGGAACACGTACGCGCCGTCCGGCACGGGCCTGGTCTTGATCGGACGGTGAGCTACCCATTGCTCTCCGCCCGCGCCTAAGGTGGCCGGGAGTAGTAGCGTGGCTCCCGACGCCCGGAACGTCTCCCGCGGCGGCTGGGACGGGAGGCTCTCTCTCTCAGCCGTCCCGCCGCCTCCTTCGCTAGCATGACTGCTTCGCAGAAGGAGGCGACTACTCCCCACTCCCTCTCGCCCCGGACCATGGCTTGAACCAGGCCCGGACGCGAGAGGTCGCCGCCATGAGATCGCGCCGGAGGTCTGTCCACTCCGCCGCAATTGCTGCGGAAGCGGAGTTTCCCCCCGGCGTAGTGCCTCCGCGCGCCACTCATACAGGCGCGCGAGGACTATCGCCTCCAGATCCCATGGCGGCAGTCCGGCAAGGAGGCTTGCCGCCTCGCCCGAGATCGTGCGGTACCCCCGGATCAGCCTAACGGCTACCACCTTCTGGGGCGCGTTCAAATAATGGGCGGCTCGCCGCCGCAGTGAACGCGCCCACACCGGGGCCCCGTTATAGGGCCATGGACCGCACGACCCCCGCGTAAAGCCTCCGGCAGGAGGCGTTTAGCCCCCTCAGGTTGGGCAGGAGCCGCTTGAAGGCGGCCCCGGCCCGTTCCAGTTTGGGAGCCAAACGTCGGAAATGCTCGACTAAGTTCCACCGGCTGTCGAGGATGAGACCCAGGTATTTCATCGTCGTCTCGACGCCGATGTGAACCCCTCCTACCGTTAGTTGGGATCCCGATGGTGGCGTATTCCGGAACCCATGAAACGACATGGCCTCGGACTTGTGCAATGCCACCTCGAGACCCAACTGCCGGATCCTCTCCACGACTATCGCAACCCCGCGTGTCATCGCGTCGGCCGCCGCCTGATGCGACCTCCCCTGCGCCAGGACTAGCGTGTCGTCAGCGTAGCGTATAGCTGCCATTAGATAGTGTCGCACGCCGCCGCATGCGGCATTCTTTGTATATGCGTCTTAGGTCTAAGGTCCCACTATTGTAGTCCATATTTTGTTTAGGTACTTTTAATAGAGGTAAACAATCTTGTTAGGTATGTTTTTTATCATAAAATATATTTTTAAAATAGGCTAAGGCTAATAGCAAAAGTAATTCATTATAACATCTGTTATTTCATTTTGTTTTATCTTGTAATGGCTATAAATTATTTCATAAATATATTTTTCGAAAAAAACGTATCAAGATTGTTTACCTTTATTAAAATACTTAAATTAATTAACTATACTAAGAGATAAGTGTCAGCAGACTGCAACGGACCGCCTTAAGGGCCCTTTTTTGCGTATATACTTGTTACGAATTTTCATACCTTGTGATAATGAAAAAAAATTTGTTAAATAAGTAACATTTTCATACCTTGTGATAATAAAAAAAGAAAATTTAAGTTATCTTGAATGTTGCACTAAAATATTGATTATGCATGCTAAAAATAAAAAATATTGTTTAGTGCCCACCATTAGGGCCCTTTTTTAATTTGTTTGAAGAAATTGTTCAGTTCTCTATGTAACTTTACAAGATCATAACTAACAGTTATCATTGATCTCTTAGCTTTATTAGCATCTAAACCAATTATGTATAACCTATTTAGTGATTAAGTGTTGATTTTGTTACTGTCAGATCTCAAAGTTTATAAAAAATAAGAATTCTTGCTAGTAAATAAAAACTATTTTTTTAAAATTGTGTGTTGTTTTTATTTACATCTAAGGCCTTTCGCAAATCTATGTAATTAGTAGCAATATAGAAACGATAAAAGTTTGGTGAGAAACAGGCGGTTTACTTATTTTTAATACTATTATCGATACTTTGCATCTCATTGATAATGCATTATGTTGGCGGGTCTAGTTCCCACAACAAACAAGTTTATGCAAGGATTGTAAGAATTTCCATTAGTAATAATCATAGTCAATCAAAGTATACCATCAGTTACATAACTTCACACTAAAACATAACTTTTTTGTACGGCATACTTAAATTGCGATTTTCTCGAAACTTATAATTTCGATCAGTGAATTTCAAAAATTCGTAAAAAAATAACGGTAGTGGCTAGAAGGTTGGTTCTTGGTTCTATAGTTCGGTACATTTATGTAGTTTCCAGCTCTGTAGATAACTCATTTCCGCCATAAGGTCCCTTTTGATTTGGACGACCACATATTATAAGCTTGGTAAAAGTTCTATATTTTGTTACTCAGCATCATTAACTTACCTCTTCTTCTTTATTAGCGGAGCAATCTGAAGTTTTATAAAACGCTAGACCACATGATTGATTAGTTTCAATTTTCCTTGTTTTGCCTGATCTAAGTTGCCTTAGAGACAATAACAAGTTTAGTTGAAATACAATAACGAGCTAACACACTCGCTATTGTATTAGGCAAGGCACAATGCGGTTAGGTTACAACTAGATCACGGAACTGCTTTGCTTATTTAGCTGTTCCTACAATCGCCGTACGTTCGACTATGACCTACAAACTAAAAAACCTTCCGACCACTACCTCCTGCCTTTGTGCGCGAGAGCATTCAATTCTTATAAGATCTCGAACTGCGCATGTACGGGTGAGCTTAAAAGCTTATAAATCTTTGTCGCTGCGCGTGTGTGAGGGCGGACTTGACAAGAGCAACTCGATAGCGACACAATGCCTGGCATATTACCATATTGTAAGAGCCGGCAGTAAAACTTGTTTGATGTTAGTGCAACAAATATAGAGCTTTAGATACCTATAGCTTTTATAATGTCCGTGTAATTTGGTGCAAAATATTTTTATGGCTTGAGCTAAAAAATAAATCAAAGCTTTCAACTATTGGAGCTTTTCAATTTTCTACTTCATTTGAATTGCGGTGGACCGCAGTACTTTAGTAATGAAACATTTACAATAACGGAATTTACGTTGGTTTTGTATACAATTTGTATCTATACGGCTAACAATAGTCGGCGCGTGGCGTGGGCTGCAGGCTGCGCGGGCGCGGTCCACCAGGGCTGCTAGACCTAACTGTAACACTTTCATAATTATCTACTTACAATAAATAATTGCTATGCTTTGCTGTTAGGATAGGTCTACAAATATTCTAGTCAGATTATAAATGGAGGCTTTGTTTTTGTTTTGTAGTTTGTACAAAGTTTATTAATACAGCATTAAATTGTTTTGGAATTACCACAGAAATCTAAAAAATAAGGCAATTGCCTTATTATTTAGATTTCTGTGGGAAAGACCCACCAACTATAAATTTGTACTTTTTAAATCAAAGGATTATGCCGAGACACTGTTTACACCTTCCCTATTCGAAACGTGAACTTCAACATAGGAAAAGCTGAAAGCCGTGTTAGTACAGCCAGCCCTACAAGAAACGGAGGTTGAACGCACGCGACATTGTTATCTTGCGCCAGGTTTGGGCGAGAATAAATAAAACTCTTCGTAGAAAACACACATTTATTTTATTATTCTGTCGAGGCTCTTGTAATGTCGCGATAACGCTTTATGGGACCTGTTATCGTGCACTAACGAACTTTCACAACACAAGACTTACGACCAAAGTTGGGGATCATAAAAATTGTAGGTATAGAAAACTTAAATTGGACCTCGTGTCGTTACAAAAATGAACTGCCAATTTTTTATGATATTTGGAAAAAGACAATATGGGTAGTAGATATTTTATATACCTAGTCATAAACTTTGGATTTACATAACCTGTCCGATTGTTAGGTTTTTATAATAGTGAATCTTAGTGGAATGGTAATTCCTAACGTATATTAACACGAATGCGTTAAAATTTGAAATTTATTACTTGGTAAGTAATAATCTTTTATGTAGAATGATAAAAACGCTTTGAATATAACTTTTATTAAAAGTTGTAAAACATTGCTAATATAGCAACGATAGAAAGCCTATTCATATGCCGAAAATAGGACATAAACTACGGGATACCGGTTCTCCGTCGACCAAATTAGTATCTACAACTACACACATAAATCAATAATTTTGAATGATATACAAATCAAACTTAATTGATCTCGAATCATTTCAACTGTTTCTAAATTTGATTAAAGTTTAATATTGCAATGTCTTCATATCACTTGTATCTTGTGCCAGAGAATAAAAATACCTAATATAAACACTAATTGGACAGCGCGCGTGACTCCATTTTAGCCGTAATTCTTTAGACTTTTATAAATGAGATAGATAGATATAAAACTATATTGTGTGACAGAGAGGGGTGTAGTGTGGTAGGGTGACGTTAAGGTACATTAAGCCGCAATTATACTTAGCCCGCGCCGCGTGTCGCAACGCGTGGGTAAGCTATCGGTTACATACATTTAGTACTGGAGTGATTACATTAGTCCCGTCCCGCGTGTCGCAGAGCCTGCTGACGCCACGCAGACCGAGCGATTTCGATCGGCGTGGGGTCGGTGGTGGGGGTTGTGACGCGTCAGCCCAGTCGGGTCTAGTGTAATCACGCGTGGGCACGCGCAGACAGCCGAGTGGCGACGTAGAACAGTGGACGTGTGTTTAAAAATGTCAGACGAATTAATTGAAGTCGTTAGAAACGTTTGTTCAATTAAAGAATGTATGTAATTGAATTGTTGTTTTGTCATCCTGAAGTACTGTTGAAATTTAATTTCATCGCTTTTTAGTTCTTGCACCAACAAATGATATTCACTTCGGCTTCCTCTTGAAGTATTTATTGGATGTACCCTTGATGTACCCAATATCTCCTTTTCTTTCTTTCCTTTTTGAGTAAGCTTAACATGAGCAGGTATGCTACATTTTCTTCAAAATCCGTATCCGAGTCTGAAGAAAACATTGTAGACGTTTACTCCAAAGGCCTCCACTGTACTGACTGAGACGAATTTTTGTCAGGGCGCGCGGCGACACGACACGCAAATGTAATAACCCGCCGTTGCGTCAGGCAGCGTGGCGACACGCGGCGCGGGCTAAGTATAATTGCGGCTTTAGCGGCTTTTAGGCCGGTATCGGCGCCCGCGTCATTTGCGTGGTAATGGGCCGGGATTGCCTCAATTTAATTCTGCCGACCGTCATCTTTTTTTACACTTTGCTGGTTAATGGATCACGGTTACTGTAACCTCTTTGTTGTTGTTTTGTGCACAAAACAATAAATATGAATCGTGTTTGAATATTGAACTGCAATATTCAAACACAATGGCATCTATTGCTGCATAGCACACATATTTATCTTGCCTTTTTATAATTTTTATTTCACTGCTTTCCAAATAAATGTAGGTTTGTTTATTTATTTAAAATTTTGATTATGTTCCAATAGTTTCAAAAGTATAAATAAACTGCCGCAGTCCGCTCGTTGCAGTTAACACCCCTCGCACAGATTTTTTGTGTTTCTGTTTGGAAATAAGAAAAAATCTATGCGGTTTTTATAAGGTTGGTTTTTGTGTGTTTGTCTTAGCGTGCGCCGATAACATAGGCGATAGGGCTCCAACACTCGGTAGTTTTTTTTTAGTTTTACTTTATTTTACATGCTTTTAGGCTGAGCGAGCAATTAACGTTGCCCGCCCGGTAGCCTTTAGTTTAGAATGTAGGTACGATTAACTGAAACCGTTCAGTTCCGTGGGTAAACTAGGCAACCTAGTAATAAAACACCCAAATGTCTGCATAAATCACTGCTAGGCCGACGTTAATTCTAATTTCTGAGTAAAATAACGTTCAATTTAAATACTGCTATAGAATACACCTACACAACTTAATTATTCGGTTTTTAATTACAGGTGGCCATTTAAATCTTCTTACACAAATTGCTTGGCAGATCAAAATAATATTAATCAAGCAAGACGAAGTAATTACAATATCAAAGCTTGATTTTTAAAGTTCAGGTAGTAAACCCTTTTGTGTTAAAAGGTTGTTAACCCCCGTAGACAGGGGTGCACTACCTTCCACGTGTTTGTCGCGACGGGTAGGGGTGGCCACATGAGCCCCACAGTTCCACTTGTTGCTATTAGTCAGTAATTTACAACACATATTTTTCAACATTAGCCCATTAGCGGGGATTAGGGAAGTCTCCCGATGACGTGAAAGTAGGATATGACGCGACAGAATTCCTCATTGCCGTCATTCCGTCAGTAATAAAAGAAAATCGATGCGTTGTCAGGCGAGATCGAGCACCGCCTGATTAATGTACGCGTTGGGACACACGGGATACATTTATATTGTGCGTAGGAGTGAGATGTATACTGAGCAATGACCCTTATTCATGGCAGTTTTAGCGTTTAAAAGGGTGATAGGTATTTTGTTGTTTGAAAGGGCTTTTTAACAACATCTAGATTGTTGACAAACGTTTGGAGGCAAATTCAAACGTGCATTTGGAAGCAAAAGCTGTTTCTGGGCCATTAAAGTTGTCAAATGAGAGAGTTTAATAAGTAACTAACTAGAAGAGTACTAACTGGACCTTCCATGATCACCTCAAAAGAGAACTGATTGCAAATGAGAGCCCATTCAAACAAGATGAGACAAGCCTCGAAAGTGTCGACAAGGAGACAGATGAACAACACAACGCGGGCCACACAGACAATGCACTCTAACATAAAAGCGACGCCTTGCTTTTATTGGCCGGCCATGTAAAATCTTTACGTGGCATCTTTTATAGTGTGGTGTGTCGTATAACTCGTATATTTTAGCTTTATGGCGTGTGGCTGAGTTGCCGTGGGCCGGCGGCGGCGTGGGCGCTACTCCAGAATCGAGCCCACGTGCCTGATCGCAGATATCATTGTCCGCTTCGGGCTTGTTTATGGGAGCACTCCGAGATACCGACGAGAAATGACACCTTGATCGCGTGCCTTAATCTACCACTCCCTAGTCCCTACTAAGAACTTTCATCTAGATTTCGCGTTGATCTAATTTAATAGAGCTTTGGACCGGTTTGTGGGGTTGCAGTGTAGAAGAACAAGTTCGAGAGCTTTCGCATTACTTTGCCAGCTTAAAACACAAACCACATATTTATTTACTCGTTCCATTATCGCATAAAAATTGAGTGAACACAAGTAATAACCGAGATGAGATGAAGATTTGGCCGATGACACTATAAATGACTGTTATAAGTTGCATGTAGCGTATAATCTTGGAACAATAAGAACCAACGGTTGATACAGTATTGGCTCGTAAAAGCGTAGTGGCTTGAAGCGGCAGCAATTTGAGTGTGTTTTTAATATTTTTTATTGGTTGGAGTATATGAAGCCGGTCGGCAGTGTCGCGTTGGACACGGAATACGTAATGAGCTCTCTGGTAAATTAACTACTACGGTAGCCGCGTTCCAATCAAATCGCCCAAATATGATTAAGACAACTTTCTGCCTGTGCTTTAAATAAATGTACTAGACTGTTAATTATGCAGCTACTGTATGCGCCGATAGGTCGAATATGACTCCACGATTTTTGATATTTAACGATTAGTACAAGGTTCAGGCATTCCCGAATTAAAGAGGACAAAGAACGACTACTGATGGTCCTCGACTCTTCCGTTACTCTTTCATCATAGCCAATCTTAAACAGAGTATAAACTCACCATTCTTTTGTTTCTAGTGGCCTGACCTCAACCACGGAGCGAGGCGTGACTCCGGTCTACCTTCGCTGTCGAGAGGGCAGCATCTCCTGGGTATACCCTCGTGGTGCACTGCGGCTGCTGTTCCGACCATCCTTGCCGGCTGATGAGAGGGATTTCAAGGTCTGCGTGAGGGTCATACGGCGACCAGACCCGCCTGATCTATTCCACACCTTGCGACTTAATGATACAGGTAATTTTGTGGTGCTTCCTAGTAATGATATTGATTTTTATCAGGGTGATCTGCAAACAGAATTCCATCAAAATTATACTATGTATATAAAACATTTACTTTATAATTACTATCCTGTTTCTTCAAGGAACAAACAAAGATACAAAAAAGTAACAAACAAAATTAAATAAAAATGTAGGTACACATAATTAATGGAGTTAGGGATGATCACAGATGGCAAGCGCTCTGCGTAAATGATTGGTTGTGTGGACCCTTTTTGAATACCAGAGCAAAACTCCTTTAACATAATGATTTAATTGTGGTCGCCTACTAAGAAATGCATTCTTTCCAGAAGTCGCGGAACGGTTTCCAGCGCGTCTCTTTGTGGAGGGCGCTCGTCGCTTAGTTCCTTTGTATGCGCCCAACGATGGCGACCCAAGGGAACTACGATGCTTCCGAAGCCGGCGCGGTCGTGCTGCGCTCTACGTTGAAGCGGAACCAGAAGATGGTCCTCAGAAAAGAAAAGCTACCTTCAAATACGAAGCAAGACCCCTGGTCCAGAGACACTACGACCCTTCTACCGCAGACTGCAGACCTTGCACCGAGTCGGAACTAGAGCTGGCCTTCTGCACCAGCGACCTCGGTAAGACCTCACACGATAATCTCATTACTCCTCTAGCTGTTCCTTCACCGCAAATCCGCAATATAAGTAATCACAAAACCAGGAGCCTTCGCCCCGCTGAATGCTATTAAACCCGCGCCGACGACCGCACAGTAATTTGTCGCCATCATCGGGATTCCTCGCGCTTCAAATTAAATTAAACGTTGTTATACTTGAAAATAATTTTATCATTTTTCCTCGCTTAACTACCACGAAGTATTTACACAGCGAGACCATTTATCTAAAGGGCTCGTTATTTTTAAATTTTAAACAATGTTGAATTTTTACGCAAATGGATGCAACCGAAAAAGGTTTGCTCATTGTTTGTCGAGCCTTATGTATCGCCGCTAAGTGCTAGTTGGATCTCTGTTACGATTAGATTGCATTTCATACCGGTCATGACTCACGGAAGCTTTTGCATGTAGTGAGCGAGCCGGGATGAGCTGCTTAGATTCAATTTACGTCCGTAACGACGGACGGTGCTTGACAAGTGTATACCGGATAGACTACGCGTACGGCACGCGACGCGGCGGGGAGTTCATGTTAATAGTTTTTTCTGGTTTGATAAATTATAATAGTTGAGGAGTTATGTCACTGCAGCGCATGCGTCCCGCCGCGCGCCGCGTCGCCCGCGCACCCTACGTTATTAGCCGCCTCCGACACGTATCATTGATTTTTTGTTTGTCATTCCACACAAAAAAGGTAGATATTTTTGGATCAAGGCAACGTACGTGTTAAGGTTCTTTGTCAAATAAAAATGACAAGCTATCGTTAAATTGTCAAGAAATGGGAAAATTATTATCCGATTGTTTCTGTATGTATTTGAATAAATAAATAATGAATCATTATTCATTAGTTATGACAGAACGGAGGATTGTTATTAGCAACAAGAAGGTTCCACCACACGAAGAGCGGAACATAGCTAACGTCCGTACTTCGGGCGCATATTTCGGATATAATAAACACTAGCTTACAATTAAATTAACAGTTGTCTTGATAACATACCGCGGTACTGGTACTGAGATAGTCATGATGGCTCGTTAGTGAACCGCCTATGTAATTATCGAGTGTTGGGCTCGGGTTGATGACCACGACTTGGACTATTCACTTATCTTGCTCAAACAAAAGCTGGGCGTAGAAAAAATCCGGCTACATTTTGCGCTTACTCACGGAGCGGACAAAAAACACGGACAATGGGGACACAGTGATTAATATCTGGACAATAAATCTGGTGTCGCGACTGGTACCTATTCGTTGAGCGAGCTACATTGTGCTACAGTTTGAACACTGCTTTTACCTCACCGAGATAAGTGGGGGACATCTACCGGCTTTTGTTTCCAACCAAGTTACAAGCCTTGAAAATTGACGAGAATTTTTAACAGAGTATGCTTTTCCTTAAAGCGAAAATTAATACGCTAGGTGTAAGTAAAGGACCCAAAATAGTAAAAGGATGAAATGCTTGATTAAACTTGAGCTCATAATAAAATTATATTGTATTCGAAACGTGAAAGAATGGCGTCGTGACAACTGCTGTTGAACATTTAAAGCCGCGTTGTAGTTAAAACGAAAACTCGTCGCTGAATCAATTGTGTTCTCGAAACACGCTTAGCTAGCTCAGTCATTAAACTTTATAACTTCTAATTTGTTTGTGCCGTAGCAATTACTATAATTAACAAAAACTCCGCTTTCAAACAAAACAATCTTTGTAAATGCAATGCTTGATAATAATTTGGTTTTAGATATAAGGAATGCACATTTACATATTTTACTAATATACAATGTATTGACGCAAAATATTATTATTGTGGGATATTTTCCTCGAACAGCTTTATTTTGGATGTTTATTATGGCGAAACCTGTTTTTCTTTGGAATAAAATACATATATTCTATTCTAGGATAATGAATTAAAGCATACTTAACTTGCGGTCTGAATTTATAGCATCTACTGTAGCTGGGTAGTGAAACACAATTGACAAGCAATAAATTAATGATGAGTTCGTAATTTCGTTTAAGTTTTAAAAACCTCAATTATGTATAAAGATACCTTATTCGAAACCAAAAATAAAACTTAAAAGTGCCATTGTTATAACGTACCATCTCTATTTCAGTATCCCGAGGCGTGATCGTGATGAGTGAAGCTCGCGAAGACCTGGACACGACGCAATTGACTCTCCGACTGACCAAGCTGATACGTGCCACGTCGGGAGAGGAATCCAGGGACAAGCCTGATGACCTGGCTGAAGATGACGATTACTATAGGTAAGGACTGAGTGTTAATATTCAAATATTTGCGTCCCAGTAGCAGGTAATTTGAATTTCATGTAGCTAGACTATGTGACACTAGAAAATTCCGAGAATGCTAAACTCTAAGGTTTCAATATCCTCATAGGTTTAGCCCTAAGTCCAATGAGAATGTCAAAAGTTTCTAGTAGGAACCTAAAATAGTCAGATCCTGGTCAGTTATCATTTGTATATCTAATCAATTTGACAAATCTATGCCTACCCCAGAATATGCAAGGCATTTAGACAACGTACAGGTCACATCGTTATGAGTGAAGCATTTAAAAAGTAGATACCAAGTATTTAATTGCAGTCCCCTGCGTAGATCATTGCGAATGACCGCTTACACAACCATTAGAATTAGATTACGAAACCTTGTATGATCAACGTTTTAGAAGTTAGAACAGTCAAGACATTGTATAAAAAATTGTTGTAATGCGCCTGCCACACACTCGACGAGTGGCATGGGAAGTAACGAGGAAAGGAGGCAGAGACATAGTGTGGCAACATTACTCGTCATGCTACACGTCATGCTCCTCGTCCTACCCACTGCTCCCTATTTTGTCGGTTTTTGCGCGCGAGTCAAAGGACCGGCAATACGAGTGCGAGTGGCCGGCCACATTGACATAATCGCGCGGTCGCAGTCTGCATGGAGCGCTCGCGCAAGACGCACGCGTATGCAAAATTGGAAATTATGTCGTCGCCAAGCGTGGAATGGTCAAATGTAAAGGTGTTAATGTTTATTGATTTGTAGTACGGTAGGTATAATAAGTCACTATGTCAAGAATTAGTCTAACAAGAAAAGTTGTATTTATTAGTTATCTAAAAATGCATAGCGCGCACGCTGCCACCGTTTCAACGTCCATTGTCTCACCAAGATAAATGACAAGTGAGGAGCGTCGCGATTAATTGCGCGAGTAGAGCAGTGTGTGGGCAGAGAGGGCAACATCGCGGCAAATCACGGCAGCGCGAGGAGCATAGCGATGAGCAGCGCAAGGAGCATAGTCTGGCAGGCGCATAAGACAAAGGAATTGTCATATAAAAAGATACTTGGAACCAAGTCTTTTACAAACTAAATTGATCAGATAGTCAAATGGGTACACTTTTAAGAAAACCAAGTAAGTACCTAAAACGTTGTTGTGTGATAGTATCTAGAACCTGTTGTCCACCTACAGGCTACATGCACGCTCATAAACCTCTGACTGCAGTAAAAATTTATTATAAGGTTTATCTTTGTTACATCTCTTGGACATGTAAATTGCGGACTGAGCACGTCTCCTACAAACTGTTGTAAGAATTACGTAGGAGTACCAATATTTTAAAACAAAACATCGTGTGTAATTTCACTGAAGCTCAAACTAGAGAAGTTACCACTATGTTTCTGAGGTCCTGACCTAGATCCTAATCCATCCAAAATATTTACCATGTATTTTGCCAAATACTAAAAAAAAAAATTAGGACAAGCTTTTAGAATTCGGTAGGTCTGTAAATCTTGGTTGGGCAGCTTGATACTTCTTCTTTATATTCACCACTCTAATGAACCTTCGTATTTCCAGGTATGACATCGACAACACACTAGAGCGCACCACACACCGCAACCACAAGCGGCGGAAAACGCGCAGCCTTCACGCGCACGTGCATGTTTCTTCGGTGTGCGGGGCGGCCGCGGGGGCGGGCGAGTTCCTTGTCATGGCGAGGAGACGCCTCGGAAGATACTCCTTAGTTTGCGCCCCCAGGATAGACGACTGGGCCGAACTGGTTAAGAGACGGAACGCTGATGGCACGGCACATTGCCAGCTGCAGCATTGAAATGAACTGTGTTACCCTAAAGATGGGCTGCTGAGCTAGCGTTGGCTAATGCTGTGATTGGTAAAAATCGGTGACGATAAAGACACTTGCGAGTTGGATAATGATGGACGTTGAGTGTAAAGTAAACCGTCTGCGAATAAGTGTTATATGCAGTTGGTTATTTTGAAGAAATATTTTAAATACAACAGTGAAACATTGTTGCTTCGGATCCTATTTCAAGAGTTATATCTATAAGTTATGTTACTGCTTGCCATAAAATCAGCTTGCGTATTACTATTAATGCAATATTGTACAAAAGTTCTCATCTTTATGTATCAAATGTTTATATTTACTGTAAATGGAGATGTAAATGGAGAGTTATGTAGATTTTTAAAGGAATTGTGGTCCAGAGTGCCAAAATATGTAAGATCTTCATTTAGATGTAAGGTTGATCTCAACTCTGTACATATTATGATTAAGTGGGATAAAGAAAGCCATATTAGTTAAGCACCATAATTAGATGTAATGTAATATATTGCAGTTTAAGTGTGATTTAGAACAGATTATTTTTATTTTATATGATGCCTATTCGGTGCCGCTGTTATAGGAAACCTTATATTGTTCTTTACTGCAGAAATGACACATCAGAAATGAAATAGTTGGCTCTTGGATACATATTTAATTATTGTGACAAGCTGGAATTGTTTAATAATCATTTAATTAAACCAAGATTATCCTGCAAGTATCCATTTTTGATGTTGAACCCCAAGATTTGAACTATCTAATATACTCCAGAATCAAAGTAAGGTGACCGATGTAGATATTATGGTGCTGCCATAACAATGTCTTCTTTAGTGCTTCCATAGACGGATCCTTTATTTTTTTTTAAATATGATATCTATATTATCGCCTGAACGAACCATTCAGCCTTTGTGAATACTTTAGTAATATATTTTGTACAAAATTCTAAGTATAGTTGTCGATATGTGATATAGTTTACAACGAGTATGTTATGAAGTGCCTAATGTATATACGAGAATATAGCTATTGACAATACATAGTGTTTATAAATATACACATATTATGTAAAACGAAAAACTGTTAAATAAAATAGTTAAAAATATTTTTTTTTGTTTTCATTTTGTTATTGTTCCCAGTTTAGTAAAGAGGTTTATATTTTAAAACCCATACAGCCGATGTACTCTGTAAAAATCTCACCGTGAGAACTTAGGTGAAGTGAGCTGTAAGGGAGCTGTCAATAGTGTCATAATACATAATTGGATCCTGCTATATTAGAGGGCTAATAAAAAAAAAAATTGCGAAAAAAAATTGGGACCAAAGGTTTTTTTTTTCGCAATTTTTTTTTACTAAAAGTTGTTCATAATGATGAGTACAATGACCTCTTCAGAGGTTGTTAATGTTTTACAAATAACCCTGTACTTTAAAAAAAAAATAGTCGACTACTATATTTTCAACTCAATCTACAAAAAGGCGTAATGTGTAATCTTTACAAAAAACAAACCTGTTAATAAAAGCTAAAAGTAGCAAAAAATATGCACATAGTATAAAACAAAGTCGCGCCCGCTGTCTGTAAGCTTCGATTTTTCAAACTACGCAACGGATTGTAATGCAGCAATAGATAGAGTGATCAAGAGGAAGGTTTATATACATGAATATTATAGTAGAGGAAAATCGGGAAAATCAAAGATTTGAACATTGGCGTATCTAGGGTTTTTTTTCCAGGGCCTGGCCCCTAACCTCTATTTTTTTGTTTTGTTTTTTTTTTTTGATGGGAAATCCTCACGGAAGCCCTCCGTCTGGGATGAACGGAGGGTTATGTCGGACTCCTACCGACTAAAACCCCACTGTTCCTTCTACTACCATAAGAGGGGGGCCCGAGAGCCTCGAGAAATACTTGTACATTCGCCGCACCCTCGACTGATATCAGCCCGCCATGCTTAGCGGTCCCCATCCCCAAGTGCGGGCGATCCCACGACCGATACTTTTCATTTAGCACGTTTTTCATTATTAAACATTCTGTTCCTAAAAGAGTTTCGTCAATTTGGAGAATACCCTTATACCCCACAAAATGCTTTCCACTTTCGAGGTCTAAATTAAGAAATGCATCGATCCAAGCTGCAGCGCGCGGACCGGCGCGGTGTTCCGAAGTACGCCTGCTTGACACTTTGCATTGTGGGCTGTGCCACGAAATTTAAATGTATCTACTTCAGTTTATTACGTTGCGTATTAGATTAAATTATTTTTGTTATTTCAAAAGTAATTAAATGGAATGTATTATATAGGTTATAAAATAAATAATCTACAACCAAGACCTACACAAACTTATTGTGTAGGTCTTGGTTTTGATTGCTTTTGTGTGAAGTTATGTTACGTAAGTATCCAGCTTAGAATTTCGAATACTTAGGTCCCCAAACATCCAAGGGTGGGCAGATAGATCAAATTAATGTACTACTGAATTGTATATATTAAAAATATCGATAAAAAAAAGTAATTTTTTTTATCTTTTACATATTACAAAAACAAAAATGGGTTATTTACCAAGCTATTTTAAACAATACAGTACTATTCTTTATTCAATTAAACACAATAGATACGTTGAACATTTCATGTAGATCAAAATTACCCGTTACAGCATATCATTATAATTAATATCTTAGTAGATGTCAGAGATTTAAAAAGCGGGGACAGAGCGGCTGGCGGAGCGGTACGTAGTTCGCCGGGTCAGCTAGTTAAAAAAAAATACTGTTGAAACATACCTACTATAACGGCTGTGCAATTTCAAAACCTAGCAACCAACATTAAAAATTAAAATCGGTGTTTTTGCTTTTTGCATATTTGACTTGCTAGATATTTTAAGCAAGTCAATTAAGCAAAAACACGGTTTTTTTTTAAATGTCGGTTGCTAGGTTTTGAAATTGCACAACCGATATGTTTTTTTATTTTTTCGCCGTCTCCTATGTTTTTATAAGCAATGACTTAGAAGATACTATTTTGATATAAAAAAGTCGGGAACCCTACACACGACTGCAAGTATTAGGAAAATATAAAATGTTGTCATAAGTATTAAGAAAAATAAACATGAAATATAGCAATTCGTTTATTGAAAAAATCACAACTGATACCACATAGAAAAACTACTCGGCACGGTTTAACTCTTAACTATATATAATATCACATAACACTTTATAATTTGATAGACTATATACATAGAAATTTATTCGTATTTGGTACACTTTGTGAAAAACCAACCACTAGGTGATCGCAGCTCAATTAAACAAAACAAAATAATTCCTTTACATTTGAGTTTTAAATAAAAAATGTTAACTAGAAAAGAAACAACGAAATAATATACATATTAAAACAAATAAAAATAAAATATGGATCGGATCGACAACATGTGTAACGAATTAATTGTAAAAAATACTATTTTACAGTCGAGTCCAACTGGTTAAGCCTTTGCATACAAGTCACTCGTATTCAGTAATGAATGAACACATTGGTTTGTTACAAACCGTCTTACTCAAGAACATCTGATCTCAATACCGCACTGGACCAACACCTCGGAAACTCCAACGACCAAAAATGTAATAATTAATCAAGGTGATTTTTTTTCACTAAACCCGTTTGCCGTAACTACTGAATACTATTTCCATAAGAATCTAATTGTAGGTTATTATCAACTGCATACAAAACGGAAATAACAACAGGTACGTAGTTTACAATGTGATAACTGATATGTATTCTATGTCTTTACAAAATATACGTTTTTCGTGTACTAAATACGTCGGAGAAATTGAGTATCAACAAGTTGTGGTACAGTAACTTAAACGTGTTAGAACCTCAACATATGTAGTATAAATTTAGAATATACACTACTAAAACAGTCCAACAGTGGATGTAGGCAACAATATTGATCCAAAAATTAATAAGATTTTTACATTTACGTAAGTAATACATTATGTATGCAAAATAAGTTGTAGAAAACAACAAGTGTCTATATTACAACGGCTTTTTTTTGGCATTTAAGTGAATATATTCATAATATTAGCAATATAAAACTGAACTAATGCTAAGCAGTACTACATGACAAGGATTAAATTACGGAGTAACAGTCATAATCTCGTCATAGTAGGCTATGTGTATTTTTAGTACAGCTGATTTAAACTTTATGGCGGCTCGGAACATGAGGCGAGTCGCCAAAAAGTTTGACTCGAACTTTAATAGGTATTACATTATTTTATTATATACTCAGTAATTTTATCCAAAAGCTCACTCGTTCGTCCGCATCTTCATTAAATTCGTACAAGTTAGCACACACCACAGTTACCGACAATCGTCACGACAATGAGCAAAGTACTATCAGCCTTCATAGTTCGGAACCATCTCTCCAAGTAATTACGCACTCCTCTATATTAATCACATTCATATAAATACGAGTAATTAAATATTATGGAAGTCTGTCCACCAAACATATGAAGAGGAGAAACAGGGAAAATAGAGTTATTATTTAAAAGATATTATGTCTCCTTTGTTCAATTTTAATGGACAGATATCCCATGCAGGAACTACAAACTTTCAAAGAAGTGAAAATGCAATTTATTCGCTTATAAAAAGGAGTAAAAGAAAGATTATACGATGTGCAAGCCAATTAACTATTTAGTTGTGCGACCAATTCAGAATAAATGTTGACAGAATGTCAATGAGATATACACCGCGTTCTTCACGTTATCCATAAACTTTGTCAAACGCTTCTATAGCTTATCAAAATTAAATCTAACAAAGGAAGTATAGTCCAGTCACTTTAGGGTTTCACCTCGGAATTTGAGATAATAAGCTGGAAACTCGTATACAGCTTTATTTTGGCGTTCTAAAAGTTGTCTCAAAAGTCACATATTATCTCGTGTCTGCGTCGTAAGTTATTCGAGGTCAAAGGTCACGAAAATCGGTTTTTTGCAATTATCTCCGTTTCTATTGCTCCAATGATGTTAGCACCCATTATCAAAATTGTAGAGCATAAAATTTGCGACAAATCTTGTTCTAAACATTTTTTCATAGAGTCAACCGTTTTTGAGATAGAGAGCGGAGAGCACCCAGCGCTCAGGCATATATACTGTAATACAAGGTCAACCGTGAATCTCGGTGAATAATACCTTGTATATAGTTACTAAATCATTACAATATTACTTTTCTTTTTTTCTTAACTCTGCTGCTATGTCAGCTGTTTGGCCACAAAATAAACACAGTGTTTTAAAATCAAACACCTCACTTCTTTTTTTACGAGGTACACTGGATGATGGTGAAGGTTCACCTTCCTCTAGTCGTCGTTTTGATGCTGATATAGAATTATTACTGGTGTATACTTTCCGACACTCGACATGCACATTCACAGAGGTTAAAGTATTTAAGAAGTCTATGTGACCATCATTTCTTTCGATACTTGCAGTTTTTAAAGTTTTCAAGCTACGCACTACATTCACAGAGTCACCTTCAGTTAGAGACTTCCCACAAATAAAACACAAGTCAGCCATAATTATCAAAATTGTACGTCTGTCGTTGCTGAGATCTTCAACTAAAGAATTCAGTCAATAGAAAGTAGTCCGTTGAAAAAGAAATCAGTCTCCACATAACAACTGAAAATCTGCCACATGAACTATGGAGGGGTCCGCATTCGCAGGTATAGACATTATAGAAAAAGGTCGTCTTATAGAGGTCCGTCTTCCCAGTTATAATCTCAATAGAAAAATAAGATTATACATTTTAAACTTTAAAATCTGTAAATATTAAAATCTTTAAAATTGAAAGAGCAAATACTTAATAATTTTTTATTCTTATAATCTATAAATACATATATATATATATATATATAAATAAAACATCATTCAATACAATGTATTAACTAATAAATAATACTAATTATTTATTGTTGATAATATTGTAATGATTTAGTAACTATATACAAGGTATTATTCACCGAGATTCACGGTTGACCTTGTATTACAGTATATATGCCTGAGCGCTGGGTGCTCTCCGCTCTCTATCTCAAAAACGGTTGAGTCTATGAAAAAATGTTTAGAACAAGATTTGTCGCAAATTTTATGCTCTACAATTTTGATAATGGGTGCTAACATCATTGGAGCAATAGAAACGGAGATAATTGCAAAAAACCGATTTTCGTGACCTTTGACCTCTAATAACTTACGACGCAGACACGAGATAATATGTGACTTTTGAGACAACTTTTAGAACGCCAAAATAAAGCTGTATACGAGTTTCCAGCTTATTATCTCAAATTCCGAGGTTGACCCCTTTTTTTGCCTAAAGTGACTGGACTAGTAGTACTTAAAAAGGTTTCATTACAAAGATATTTGTAATTTCATTTTATGAAATTTAATAGAGCTATGCAGTAAGAAAGGGTCTTAACTTAGTTTTGACAAGTTCAGGCCCGCCAAATCTTATGAATGAAAATACGTCGTTGCCAATTCGGATAGAGGAATGCATATAGGTTATAGGGCGATTTACGTCAAGGTATTTAGTTAGTATGAAAATTAACAAAAACTAAAAAAATAAGAATTCATTATAGTGTCCATAATGAAAAATGCTTATTTCCATGGTCTGAACATCTGGTCGAAGTTTATGTATATCGTCCGGAACACGGTGTACATTACGGTTACGTTTCAAGAAAAAGCTGATAGAAAACACATTAGAAATTCTGTTGACTACTAGAAAAATATTAACGATCGTTAACAACTACATAATTATACCGTTCAGGTCAATATTCTTCAAAATATTAATTTAATTTTCATAGATTTACATTTCTTTATATTTTTTCATAGTCTTGTTATTTATAAAATTTGATATTGCGATTACGAATAACAGGTTAAGACGGAATTATTGTCGAAAACATTTATTTGTAACGCGAGGAAGCTCTTTCTAGTGATATTGGGTGATTAAAATATCATTTCATTCTCAAATTAATGGAATATTCGTAAAACAAATAAATATGTAGTTCAAGTAGCGTGCGATAAAACGTAATTGAGGATATAAAAATAAAAAAAACTTAAAAGTATACGACAATCTACGGTCTAACTAAGCGTTACATCACAGTTATTAAATAAGTAATACAATTCAATACAAATGTGATGAACATAAACATTTAAATGAAAATAATATACATAAATATTCTTAAAGATAAAGTATAATCCTTGAATTCGATGTGACACTAGTAGCATGAAATTGTGCCAAGATGAATCAGTTAACATTAATTCAATACGTAAATGATTTATCTGGTAACCTAAGTAACTATAATATACGCCAGGGATGGCGAACCTCTGTACACCTACGTGCCATTTTTTCCAAATAAATATTTCATGCGGCCATGACGTGCCAAAAAACCATTATGGCTTGGTGATTATTGGAAAAAAGTTGTATACTTTCGTATTATTATTAGGTATAATTTTGAATCTCTCTTGACATTTCCTGGGACCCTGGGGTCCCGGATCTTTGGAAGGCGTACGAGGAGCCACAACAACAACTCGCAGAAGCCCGTTAGACGTTTTTAATTAAATGAGACACCAACCGACTCTGTTCGTGTCCTGTTCGCACTATGCAAGTTCACCCAAGGACAACCCCCGGGCGGTGAAGGACTCGGGCGGGGAAGGTTAACAGTTTTATATTTATTTAAATGAAATGACAAATTAGTGCGACTTTTGCTGCTGCAAACTAGATGACTTAGGTATCTTAATTTCTGAAATGATGCCGTGCCCAAATTATTTAGTTACGTGCCACCAGTGGCACGCGTGCCGTTGGTTCGCCACCCCTGATATACGCTGATATCCGTGGCGCGGTCATACAACGCTGGAGCGACATAACACGAGACAGAGTTTTGAGTAATCCCGTAGGAGCTAAATATTCTCGTTCTACTCGCTCGTTTTATGACTGCGTTTGTATTTTAGCGTTTATTATAATAGTAATCGCGATTAATATTAACACAATGCAATTTATGTTCCAAAATTTTAATTCATTACTAACAGTAATTAATGCAGTTAGCATGCTTAATTACTACTGGTTAAAAGAAGAGCAAAAATCTTGCACAAAAGAATCCAACTTTAGGCAATTTTCGATAATATTTTCAAAACGTTTAACGTGTATATATTTATTACAAATGGATTTTTTTTAGCTTTTGAAAAACAAAATTGTTTACACACTAAATCTATCTTTTAAAATGCTAACTCTAGTTTAGCGTTTATTTTTTACAACTTACACCATACGTAGTGTTATTTTAATTTTGTTTAATATCTAATCATTGCACTGACGTAATTGCTATGAGTTTGCTCTATTAGCTCTATTAATGTTGTTTGATTTGACTTCGCAAATCATTTCAATTCGGTATTTTTTTTAAATTTCGTATTCTTAAATTTTTTTCGTGTTTCTGAGGCAAGATTTTTTTGTCATTTAGTAATTTTTAGTGACTTCCATAGGTTCTGTTGGCGATGAACAGTTTTTTGCACATCTGGATACCCCAACAGTAAATAATTTGCGGTTTAATCAAATAAAAGGAAAATCCAGTAAATTATAAAATTGAGTTTGAATGCACTACAAAGTTTTTTTTTATTGTTCTATCAAATACTAAAGATATACACAAAAAATGCTATTTGACTATAGAAATCTAGATTTTACACAAAAAACAAACCGGATTATTAACACACATTCAACTAGCTCAAGAAGTTTTTATAAAGTTGAAAAAAAAAATGATGTGGCCTGAATTCTTGTTATGCTGACGTCAGTCGCGTACGGTCAGTACCAACATACGCGCCGCTGACGTCACCGTCGCAGTATGGTGCTATATAGAAAGAACACAATGTATATTCACACGCGCGACAGACGTACGCGACCGACGTCAGCGTAACAGGAATTTAGGCCTTATGGAATGGAATTAAAATGACAATTTAAATTAATATCTTCTGTAAGTTAACGTAATACTTTGCATTTTACACCGCAACAACAATTATAATATAAGTAGTCTTCATAGCATATACTGGTGTAAAAATATATCTCTCAATAAATAAATAAATAAGTAATACGCATAAGTAATACAATAAATAAATAAATAATACGCGTATTTGGGGCGACATGACAGTTAACCATGTTTTAATTTGCCTTTACCCTAAACATTCTCGGCAAAACTTTCAAACAATTTATTCACGTCAATATTTATCAAAACAATATAATATTCACAGCTTTTCTAACAAACCACGAATATCTGCATAGATACATCAGAATTATATTTGAATAGTTTACTGTAATTACAGAATGTAATTTTTAATCACATTCAGCAGCTACATCAACAGACGTGCAAAATGCAATCTCACACTGTGTCATCTCAAAACACACTTTAAATCTCACACATAAGACTCAAATTTGTACGTACAGTTTCACTCGAAATGTACCGGAGTAGGTGTCATGATGTCTACGATAAAGTCCTCCATGTTGGGTAGAACTAGAAACTTCTCGAACTCTTTGCTGAGCTTCTGTTCGATCCAGTTAGTGATGTGCGCGAACCGCAGCGTGCGCGCTCCCACCGCCGGCCGGGCTTTTAATATTAGTTGTGGGTTCGTGCGGAATCTGACGAGGAAGGGGATAATAAGATAAGCTCGCGTGTACTATTTTGCACTTTATGGCATTTAAAATTAAGTTTATTGTTTAATGTTATCATTTGTACTCGTTTGATAGCAATAAGTTCTCTTCGTATTATACGATACTTAAGGCTACGCCGACCGCCTAGTGGCGCCCTCATCGTTTTTGATTTTTCTTTTATTTTAGAATGAAAATGCGAAAACGGAAAATAGTGGCCACTATTATCCGTTTTAGTGTTTATAATAAAACTAAACAATGTAAAACTACCGATTAGAATAATATTAACGTATAATATTGTGGAGCACAACTTAACGTGCTTATTTTCTGCATTTTCTTTCTAAAATAAAAGAAATAACCAAACAAACGATGAGGGCGCCACTGCGCGATCGGCGTTTGGTCGACGCCCTCTTAAACATAAGTAGCGAAATGTAGGTGTACTATAGGCACTAGTGTACTCTGTCTCTGATTATGTATATGTTATCATCCTATAATTGCCCTGCTTTGTGCTCCTTTCGTTCTTTGCTGAGACACAGATGTCTAAAAATAGAACAGATTGGTGTCTTACCCGAACCATATCCTATCATGCGGTGGTGGCGGTAAATTGAACGCTAGTCGCCCCTCTAGAGCGTGCACTTCTAGATGCAGCTTTATATCCGTGTTCGATAGACCTTCCATTGCACGTTTCACGTATTTGTAGTCTGTCACCTGAGAGAAACAAAATGAAGAAGGATAGAATCCAAAGAAGAATATAACAAAATATGATTAAGAATTACAACACCTAATATCGTAGCACTGAATATTGAACTTTACTTAAAACAAAATAATACATTTAATAGTAGTGTGCAGTGTACTATAAAACGAGATTTCATTCAGTAATATTGATAAATTAATTAAAAGAGGCAAATATTTGACAGTTATTTGCGACGTTGCCAAATTTCTGATTGCGCCCTCTTAAACGTTTAATTGGCCATTGTTTAATCTGAGTTAATGTTATCGGAAGATTTCACGGCCAAAATAATTTGTGTAAGGGGCTTAGATATTGTACTTATTAAAAAAAGCATACTCACTTGTTGGAAGTATTTGTTAGTGGCTATCTTGTCGACCATACGTAAGAACTTTTTCTTAGAAGAAGTACTTTCGGTAGCAAGTGGAGTGTAAGATCTGGAAAGAACAGTTAATTTCAACGTGTTATAGTATCAAACTAGGAACAATACCCGGCTGTAAATATGACACGAACAAATATTTTAGTAAAAATGCGATTTTGTAGAGCACCGCGCCCCGTCGCTGTCACTCATACCTGTGTGAAAATCTCTTACTAAAGCTCGATATTGTCATATTTACGCCCGCGGATTCATGGTCAAATTAAATTAGCTGGCGAAACTTCAGAAACACGATGGCTATCGATATCTAACCACAATAAAACAAAAAAATATGATATCGACGGCGAAGTGACAATACCTCCTAACTGATTTTTTTTTGAGAAATTCATTTTTTTTTCGTTTTGAATTTAAAGGCGTTATTCGCATGTTTTAGTGAAATCGCCTAAGTGTATTTTTAGTTGCAACAGAATTAAATTAAAATGTGGAAATATGTAAGTACCTCCCAACTAAAACAACGTGTCTATTTTTGAACGTTCTTTTCCAGTATGTGTAAATTTTTGACTTTGTCAGTTAGGAATTATTGGCACTTCGCCGTCGATATGACCCTGTAATAACTATAGGTGATTACCATTATTTAGGTCAATGGTTTTGTTTTATCGTGTTAAGATATCGTATAATAATGTTCCCACACCTGGAACATATTCCTCCTCTGGATGAGAGGGAGTGAGCCGTAATCTACCACGCGGGCCCAGAGCGGGTTGGTAGATGGCACATGTCTTCGAATTTTTGGTTCTAGGACATTGCCACCACACACAGTGGTGAGGAGATAATTTACACATAGTACAGCGCTTGCTTGCCTACAACTCGGTAAGTTGGGGCAGTTACCATTGGGCCATCACTGTCTATGATTTCATTATCGCGCGTTCGTTTTTTTTTTTCGAAGATAGATGATGATCCCCGAAATCTGTACACTATAATATTACCGGTTAATAGGAACGTCCTTCGTTCATTTATATACTGTATAATTATGAAACTTACCCAGGATCAGAGGTAATAGTCTCGTTGCTATCTACGGGCTGCACGGGTGGACTCTCATCGTCGTCACTTGACTCCGCAGAATCTTCCATATCCGAGTCGTATATCGCTGGGTTTCTCAACTACAATACGGAATTTCAGTTTATTAAAAGGACATTGGGTAAATTGTATGGGGCTTGGTACAGACGCCAGCAAATCAACCTGCCCGAAACTGTCAAACTCCCAATCAACTTTGAACCTTATGTTTTAGCGATAAAGTTGAAAATCCATTAAAGAAATTTGA
Source organism: Luperina nickerlii (assembly GCA_963855955.1). Taxonomy (NCBI): domain Eukaryota; kingdom Metazoa; phylum Arthropoda; class Insecta; order Lepidoptera; family Noctuidae; genus Luperina; species Luperina nickerlii. The sequence goes on from OY979665.1 coordinate 9,232,462, forward strand.
CAGATTGTAGGAGCTTGATGTGCTGGTGTCTGTACAAACTTCCACTAACAACACAAACCTTAATGATACCTCAATTCTTTAAATTTATGTTATACCAAAATTATTGAACAAATAATAATTTTCATTTGTCTATAACTTTTTAGTGACAGATATTTTGTTATGGATTTGTCTGAATAAAAATTACTGCTTATTTAATAGACTATTCAGTTACACTGGTTTCGTTAATTTCGATCCAGCCTGTCCCTTGGTCCCAGCGACGCCCTAAGCCGAGGTCCGTACCCCACCGGAGGTGCCCTTAGCGTGTAGTCGTTTAGTTTGTAAGTTTCATTAAGCCTGGCTGGAGGCCTTAATTTATTGAGGCATCCACAGGCAAGCAGACGACAATCTCATAGGTTGAACTGCAAGATGCCTCATATAAAAAAAACACAGGTAAGTAGAGGACATTAGAACCACTTTTGCCCATTGTCTCTTACGAACAGCTAAGCAAGTTCCAGAGGCTCAATATTATAAAATCGTTCAATATTGTAAATCTTACAGAAAAGACACAAGGTTCACTTTTGTCTAATATCAGTGTTCACAATCGCTATTATTTCATTAGTCATATTTTCATCTCTTAAAATTCAGCTATAATGGAGGTAGCTGATCAAACTTTGACTCGTGGAATATCGTATTTTAGATTATACAGGGTGAATTTTCCAAGTGTGCGTGGATGGCCAAATCCGAAATTATACGATATTTATGTACCTAGTAAAAAATACTCAAAGGAGTCTCGGGGCCTATTTTGATTAAAAAAAAAACAACGCAGTTTTAATTTTATTAATCAATATTGGCCATTTAATAATCTTTCGATTATTATAAATACAATTAATTTTCCTAGCCGGGATTCGAAAATGTTGATTTTGAGAAAAGAACAGTCTGTATTTTTACACCATTCAATAGCGTCACTTATAAGAATCATTTTCCATAATGTCAAACGGCAAACAGCGCCCGTTGGTGGACATTTTCATAATTGTTTTGAAAAAACTGGCTAAGTGCTAGTCGGAATCGCACACGAAGGGTTCCGTACCACAAGGCAAAACGCCAAAAAAAAAACACGTTTGTTGTATGGGAGCCCTCTTAAATATTTATTTTATTGTTTAGTATTTGTTGTTGTAGTGGCAACAGAAATACATCATCTGTGAAAATTTCAACTGTCTAGCTATCACGGTTCATGAGATACAGCCGGTGACAAACAGACAGTGGAGTCTTAGTAATAGGGTCCCGTTTTTACCCTTTGGGTACGGAACCCTAAAAACAAGATCGCAGCTTTAGTTACAATTTTAGCAACGCGCCAAAAAAATATCCTTGTACAGTATTATATCGTGGTAGAATGTTATTGAAAAGTAAGTGTTACCCGTCGCGCATGAGCCGCATCGTCGGCTGCAGCCGACGCACTCTGCATACCGCTGCTTAGCCCATGAACGCTGTGCGCCAGTAAATGTTCCTCCAGCGTCATGTCTGAAAAATATTATTTTTATATTACTTTCATCAAACAAAATTATGTGCTGAATAATATGATCGGTGAGAAAGAGAGTAACGATATATTTTTTAATTTTATTAGTTGACAAACAGTTGGGTGCTTGCTTATGTACTAAATAAATTCATTAGGAAGTAAAGAGATTATGTAGAGTCGTGCAATATCAAAAGATACATTTTATTATGAGTAGGTAACGCCAATAGTTTAGAAACGCCGGTAATTTAGATTATACTTATCTTTATGCACTTCAGTGAGATATATAAGATACATGTTTATTCCTAGTTCAATAAGAATCCATATATTATTATATATAAGAATATTATATTATATACCTACCACTATTCTAAGGCCCTATTTTGTGAATATCTATGTAAATAAATTATTTCAATAAACAATTTCTATTTCAATGCTTACAGTAGCTATTTATGTTACGATTATATTAACACCAACATACTCGTATTGCAATAAATATCTTTTTTTATATACACGTGTTTCTGTGGTAGTAAAACATTTTCAGTGCGTCTGTAAAGTATCGCCATTTAAAATTACACGTGAAAATAATACTAACTCTTTTCCTTAAGCTTCATGAGGTTGATTTGCGTCAGTATGGCGATGTAGGCCCCTCCTTCGTACCGTATGTCTGCGTCGAGCCACACGCCGCGCGAGTCCCACGTCGGCACCTGCACCCGCTCCACCATCGGACACGCGCCCGCCAAGGACAGCTCCGTCACCATGAGAGGGGACATGAAGGTTGGTAGCTGGGGGAGAGGAAATGTTTTAAACATAACATCACGTCTGTATTCATCGTATTCTATTCAGGTGAGGGCAGATATGTATAGTAATCAGTAAGAAATTAAAAGAATCCTAGTACAATCACAATAAGAGTCACTTTACCTTGAGCGTGTTGAGTTTCCTCTGTATCCTGTTCTGTAGACGGGTGATCATGACAGGGTTCCTCATCAGGTCGAACATGATTCGCGCTAGCACTGTGTTCACCCACGTCACTTCCGACGGAAGCAACCGGCAAGAACAGTCCGTTGGTGAATTTTTGTTCTGTAGTAAACGTTAAATTAAAAATAAATGATTATTTATCATAAATATCTTTGGAACAAACAATAGGTATAGTTCGCGTCAAACTTTATGTCTGCTCTGAAGTGCGCTACTCGGTGCACAGTACCTCCCCCCTCACCCCCGCTGACACGTGAATTTGTTACTGCGCAGCGTCTCGCCTCATGTTCCGAGCCGCCATAAAGTTTGAATAGAGCTGTAACGACTTGTAGGAATAAATTGGAATCGGTTCTCCGATAATATGAAAAGAACTAAAATTAATTAAAGAAGGGCGTTTCCTATAGCCAGTAATATTATAGCGCCCGGAAATGCTAAAAAAATATTCTCAACTAACTATTGAGACCAATAGATACGACCAAGATTCATAGTAAAAAAAATCAATTAAAGAAATATATTAAATAAAAATAATGAAAACACTAAATACGGATAAACTAACTTTTTTGATAGATCTATCTGTAGGATAGTTCTGTTACTAATAGAACTGTACTTTGAACGTTCTCATGTTCATAGCCGCATAACCATCTATGGTAACTTTTATAGCGACTTTATTTCAAAGCAATAAGGGTCGCTTTTGTACTTCAAGTGGTACTACTGACAGACGACAGTACTAACTATACTAAGAATGTCTAAATATATACCAAAGGTTGATCACACCAACGTCAGATTTCTTTTATACGTGAAATAAAATTGATGTCTGACAATTTTTTCTCCGATAACCATCTGGCTTTGGTGAAATCAGCCCTAAATAAAACAAATAAAAATAAAACGAACTTCTTTATCTTTTCTCTTCTTTTTGTTCTTGGATCGGTCGCGCGGCGTCGGCTCTATTTGACACAACACCGCCTTTTCCGAAGTTGTGTTTAACGTCATATCGTGACACTGTTTCACGTCGCATTACAATTAGCCTAATGCGAATGTCTACGGCGTCGTCCAGGGTGAGGAGCTTGCGCGGGTGCTAGGGCGAGCTCGAAATATCAAAAATATTAAGTCAGCAGCTTTTGACCTCAGCTTCGCTTGCGTGTAGGTCGGGATTAATTCTGCGGGAACGTACTACCGGGATAAACAGTATCATATGTCTCACTCAACTACGGTCATGGTCTACCTTTGTGCCAAATTTCATCGAAATCCGTTCAGCAGTTAAGGTGAGAAATGGTAACAGACAGACAGACATAGTTATTCTTGCATTTACAGTGACCTCCAAAAGTTAGTTAACATTTTTCTACGTCAGCTGTGATGCCAGTGCCACATTATGATATAAATTTGTAATTTCAAATGTTTGAACTGTACACTATAACGTTTTCATTGACTAATTCAACTACCTACGAGTTATCATAAAAGAATATATCAGGTAATCCCTTAGGATTACCTGATAATTTATTTTATTTTAAATCATAATGTGGCATCCCTGCTGCAGCTGCAGTGGAAAAATGTCAACTAACTTTTACTGGTACTGCATAATATTAACAGGTTCACCATCCACAAAGTAGACACAATAGTTAAACAATCAACATGAATCATATGTGATTCATGGGATAGGGAATGGGTTATGTATGGATACTGAAGTAACTATGGCCGGCGCCTAGCGCGACGTATCTGAGCACCCAGCGACCGTCTATTGTTTTGCCGAGTGGAAGCACATCTAGCCTCTACTGCCCGCTACAACAACTCGCGAAGCACTATGCCCACATAATCCCGCTCTCCACCGCGACCGTTAATGCTCTAATCACCTCACGTTCACCCTGGACGAGGCCTAACTGCCAATCTACAAGTGACTACAGTCCTTTCACAGTTATTTTAACTCTGATTTTGCGTCACTGTCAAAATCTTTATTCTTGTTACAATAAGATTTATGCAAGTAAAATAACTGTAAAATGACTGTACAACCCGCAAGAGTTAACTTGAGACTTCGCTCGGATGACATAAGCGCGCGATACTGGCGTGTCGATGGCGAAAGCGATAACAGCGCGGGGGTCGGGATGGGTCTTGCTCGGGTCTCAAGTTAACTCTTGCGAGTTGTAATCATGTGATCGTTATAAGTAAAGCATATTGGCGGGGTGTTTGTTTTCTGTTGACACTCCACCGAGGCGAAGCGAAGGATATTTATATTAACAGGTTCCGGTGCGGTAAGCGAGACACAATAGAAGTTTTATTCTTATGACGGCTATAGCCGTATATTGCCCTTTAAAGTGATAAACGACTTTTTTCTGCTCAACACTCATATTTCGATTTATTTTTCTCTTCTTCGCCTCGGTAAACTGCCAGCTTTACACTTGGACAGAGGACTTATGTTTAATTAAACTGGAGGAAATCTGTAACTGAGCATTTCCAACGTAAAATATTTCCACTAAGGCGGTTAACAGTTTATTTTTTATCAAAATTCAAGGCTTCGATGATTACACGATGAATAATGCTCCCTAACCTAGCCGTCTCAAACTAAATTAAACCTTACGTCACACAAATAAAGTACAGTAATCACCTGTATTATTTTGAGGAGGTATGGCCAGAAAGTCTTTTCGTAGTCCGTTTCATGCTGTAAGGGCTGCGATATCGATGAAATCGTGACACCGCCTTCAGATGAGTCTACTGCTTTATTCTGTAAGGAAAAAGCAATATGTTCATTTAATATATTTTTAATAATTAGAGTATTATTTACAAGCAGTTTTTTCGATGGGACATCACGTCGTTTAAAGTGACGAATTAGTCATTTTTGTTGTTAATAAAATATTTTTTTTAAAAATGTGTTTTATATTTCCATTATTAGAATGGAAATATTTGGTTTTATAATTTGAAATCTCTTTTTACATATTTGTTTCAACCTATGTATTTTATTATTGAGATTATTATAAATTTTGTTACTTTTATTTAATTTGTAGTTATATTCAAATTAAAATGTAACTATTTTATACATTAGCTGTTTTACTTCATGGATTCAGTCAAAATTCCGAATGAATGTCGATATCGATAAAAAAAAGTCGATGGTACGGACTCCTCTTTCCGGACGAGCGGCTTTTGTTTTTTGTAGTAGCTATCGCGTCCCGCCAAAGTGACAGATTTTTTTGTTCAAAATATTGCGTTTATGCCGTTTCTAGTGTTATATTCTTTAGGTTTATACCAAACAAAAACCTTTTTTTTATAATTTTGTTTACGTTTTTATACTCACAGATGACTTATTGAAAGCGACAGTTTCTTTTTCAGTGAGCTTATAAACAGCCATTTCGACGTTGTCTTTGTTCTCAGCTGTGGACTCGCTGCCCGTCTTGTCTTCCGCCGCCGAATTCTCCGCCGAAGCTGCATTGGCTTCTGTTACCGCTATTACTAGGCGACGGTACCTATGTAGAAGAAACATGTTCTAGTTTAAAATATTTATTTTTGTAGTGAAGGAATACAAAGGAGCAATTCTCGTAATTTTAAGAACGTTCACAGTTTGATCTCAGTCGCATAGTAAAATTTTGAGATTACTGATGTTAAAGTTCATGTACATATGTAGATGATTTTTGGAAATGGTTAATAAACTTCTTCCTTTAACTATAAAAATTTAGTTTTCTCGAGTCCCATGAATTTTTGCCTAGGCTTTTTGGGGTGCTTAATTGTTGCAAATGGGTCACACTATCGCGTCGTAGAAGGAATGCGTCAAATTATAAGTCACCCTGTATGGACAATTTATGTTTGTAGTCAATTTGCCTAACAATTAACTTCCCTGACTGTATTATAATAAAAGTCATTTATTATTGTAATCGATCGCAGTTTTCTTTTTCATATAGCGTGTAGATTTTTCGTACACCTGGATGGCAGTGTACCTTTCCATTGGTATAGAATAATTTCATGACAAAGACCATTACGTAAAGAATGTTGGACTGACCAATAAATCCAACTACAGTAGAAAAAAACGGAAAAGTTGAACAATACTTCGTTATGCTTAGCATCCGCCATAATAATAGAATTTCCTGTGACGTCATAAAGCCACAATCTTAATCAACAAATCCAAATATTTCGAACCATTACTTTTCGCATGCCATTAGTCGGATAATGAGTACAGAACAGTGCAAAATGGTGCAATAAATAATTAAATGATGAATCAACTAGGAATAAACACCTAATCGAATTAATTATATCAAATTATAATTGTAAACAGTATTGTTTATACAATAATATAAAATTTATTCATTCTGCAACTACAGTTGGCTGATTAAGTGATAAGGGGTGTTTATCGCTAGTATAATCGGTAGGTACTTGACACTGATAACTTTCAGAAACAATAGGGAAAACATTAAATAATTTTGGAAAGTATCAAAAGAGGAAAACAAGCGAACGGCGTACGACGAAATAGGCCAAGAAGTAAATACGGAAGATATGGTTTAAGTATACTAATAATAGCCACTTAAGAGTGAGCCTTTATTGAGGAGCGGAGGAAAATTAACCTTCAACAACATTCATAAGAGACGCCTTCTTCTCATGGGGATAGGCAGAAATAACAGAACGCCACCTGTTACGACCCTTGCATACTCCTTTTGCATCGTTTATGTTCATACATCTGGTCATACACGCACTCGGGTTGCGAGTACTACGCACCTGAACTTTCTGATGAACATCACTAATAAGGGCACTATGTCCTCCAAGGGCGTCCCTTTCCGGCGGTTCCACTCACATCTGCCTTAGAATTATTTTTGTTAGTCTCCTTTCATTCATCATCTCACCATGACCAAACCACCCAAACATACACATAAGAATCTTTGTCACTACGTTTTCTTTTAAACGAAACCGTTGGTTTATGACATCATTCCTCACCCTATCAGTCCCTTATTTGTTTATATATTAATATTCGCAAGGTAACAATCATACCATATAATATATAACTAGGTTCACATAATAGGTTCGAACTGATTATGAACCAACAAAGCGTATAATCGCACAACATGATAACCAACAACAATAATAATGACGAGACCTACAGTAACCAGTTTAGTTCACTTAAGAATATTGAGCGGAGAAGAACCGTTTATTGGGTAATGCTCCTCCGCTCCGTCCCAATGGAGTTGCAGCCTCACTGTCCTACTTTAAGCCGAACGGGCATTCTCGCAGATAGAAAACGGACATTGATCATTAGGGAATTTTCTACAGGAATAAAATCTATACTAATAATAAGGCTGAGGCTACATTAGGCCGCGACGCGACCTGCGACACATGAGCGATTAAAACAAGTAAATGAATGCTCACGTATATGGCTACACCGTACATCAAATATTACTAGCGATTTTTGATTTCTTTATGCGATAGGAACAACATTACTGAAATCACGGCATCGGCTACATCAATGAGCGAAATTGAAGCGAATTTATTAGAAAATTTCTTTTTTTTTCGCTTGTAATGTAGCCATACCATGTTTTTCTCGTTTCGCTCTTCCAGTCGCATCGCAAATCGCTGCCTACTGTAGCCTCAGCCTTAAGCTGAAGAATTTGTTTATTTTTTTGTTTGACACGCTCTGAGGGGCAATTCTACTAATTTTAACAACGTTCACAGTCTGATCTCAGTCTCAATCTGTCAAAAAATACTTCTAATTTCCCTACATTTTGACAAGTTTTTGACATTTGTTTGTCGCCGAGATGAGACTGCGACTAGATTTTGAACGTTTTAAATTACGAGAATTGGCCTTCTGATCTCTGGAACCACCAGTCGGATTTGAAAATTTATTTTTGTATTTAATACTCCAATTATTTTAGATTAGAGTTGCGTACACCAGCCCGTATTACCTATTTTAGATTATTTAACATTACTCTAAGACTCTTAAGAGTCGATTAAACGAAAAAAAAACAGATCAAAGGTCACTAAAAATTGAAGTAATAGCGCGGGCAGTGATACGACGGGGTGGGTCGGGGGAACAAGAAATTTCACGCTGACGAAGTCGCGGGCAGAAGCTAGTGTATTATAAGATAAGGTTCAAAGTACTTTCGAGACTGTTTGATAACAGTCAATTGGATTTATCTTTGGGGTCAGTTAGACTATATTACCGAGCACTAGTTTTTCAGGGAATGCCATACGTATCACATTCACTAGTTCCTAATCGTCGACGTCGTATCGATGATTCCATTTGTTTGTTTTAAATAAGCTTCGACCTGAATTCGGCCAATTTGACAGCTTTATACTTAGCTCCGCCTAGGTCTTCCATAGTGAAGGTGTCAGTGCACAGAGAGCACGACAAGAGGTGGGGGCATAGTTTGCGACGTGGTTCCTCAGTCGTACTGCAGCTCATCGACGTACCCTGACTAAGGTGTGCCGGCAGTCGCTCACCTGGCTTCTTAGTCGCTTAAGAGATTTCCAGAGGGGTAATTCTTGGAATTTTAAGAACGCTCAGAGTCTGATCTTACGTCTCAATCTGTCAAAAATACCTCCAATTTCCCTACATTTTTGACATTGATTGTCACTGAGATGAGATTGCGACCTATATAAAATTATAATTCTTTCCTTAAATACTATATGTTTGGATGTGGTATTTGTATATTTTAAATTTTAATTTTCTAACAATTCTAATATTATAATATGTAATTTTATCTTTTTGTTTGTTTCAGTCCAGTACTAACCCCACAAGATCTACAAAGTTCAATTCAACTGTATCATATTTATATACTTACAATATAATTTTTTTTTTGATACACACTTGCTTTTCCAACTCACTTTTGTCATTGGCAGAATAGTCGACATCGGCTTTACTTGCCATAATTGAAAATAGAATAGAATAGAGATTGCGATCAGATCTTGAACGTTTTTATTTCTTGGCTTGGTGTGCCATGGCAGTTGGTGGCCCGAAAATGAACATGTCTTACCATTCGTGCTTGTCTCTGCCAGTTCGCGTGAAAAAGTACAGATGCGAGTGCTTGTCTTTGGAAAGCTTCACGTGCACGCTCCATTCGCCTTCGCTCGTACCGTCCGCAGCTATTTCCCTCTCCTAAAACACATGATAGTTTAGCATTTGGTGGTGTACGGAGAACGGTGAAATTGCTGTGATTTGAAATTAAATGGAAATCAAAATTGGCTTAAAGATTTCTTAGAAAGAAAGAAGAAAGAAAATTTTATTTTCGATATGACGCAGAAAAAATTATTAATTGGGGAAACATGCGTCACATCCACGCAAAACAACCATCGCTCAGCATAATGCTACGACGTCTCTGCGCTCAGCGCTGTTTTTCAGCGACAGCCGGCGTTTACGTAATTCTTCTCTGGGACGTTTACGTACGTTTACGTAATTATACAGAACAGTAAGAAATCCTATTTTACTGCAGCTAATTAAAAGTCCCGCCATATAATAATATAATCTCCTGATTAGCTTTATCTACCTATTGTTAATAATATCGAGTTCGTTATAATATAAAGTATTACTGTTCTGATGGGACTCAAGGTTACGCGATGTTGGCGCGTCATAGGAAAATATAAGAGGAAGTTCCGAATAAAAGATACTATTACATTCGAAGTGTGTTTTTTGCATTAAGTTGGTGTAAAAACCAAAGGTATAGAAGCGAGTTTTTTCAGTAGTAACAAAAATGTTAACGAACAAGTTCTAAGAATTTTGCTTGTACAAACATACGGCTACTTTACTAAACTTGTCTTCATTTACGTTAATTTAGCTCTTTAACAAAAATAATGGCAACTTTACTAGGCCTTAGCCTCGAAATACTTTCTTATATGTTTGTGGGTTTGCTCGTCAAGGTAATTGGCGGTATCTGATGCCTAAAAAAGGTTTATGCAAAAAAATGCAATAAGGAGGAATTTTATGAGCATTTGCGCATAATATGTCAGGGAGCAACATAATATTTTTTTGTAAGTTGTGAACAGTTTTTGTAGTTATTAAAAATCATAAATTAATATTCATTATTTTTGTTAAGTATATAAACTTACCACATAACATCTACCACATGATATCACGCCAGTTTTCGAAGACAGAAAGTTCAGTTTTGTTAGGCAGAGATGACCTAAGACCTATAGTACAGACGCCAGCACATCAAGCTACCCCAAACTGTCAAATTTTCGCATTCAACTTTGGACCTTATGCTTTAGCGATAAAGTTGAAAATCTAATAAAGAAATTTGACGGGTTGTAGTAGCTTGATGTGCTGGCGTCTGTACATTCACATTTCGTCAGTTATGTTTAAGTCCTATCTCACAGAGGGTGAGCTTATTGCCACCAATCGGGAGCAAATGCAGATTCCGGACTGCTACTGGGGAATACTATGGGAAAACCCAATATCACTTTGTCTGACCTAGAAATCGAAGCCAGGACTTCATGCTCAACAATAGCGCTTACGATCAAAAAGGCACCTAATACTAATAAACCTAATATAGGGTGTCTCAATAAGAGTGCACTTTTTCATTTTAAAATAAAAGCATGTATTTTATGAGAGAGTTGTGATATTTTTATTGGATTGTAAAGAAGACATGTTCCGATTAAGTATGGAATAAAATATCCAGCAAATGGCCCCCATGGCTCTGATGACAGGCCATCACTCTTTTTCATGAAATTATCCATGACTTTTACACGAGTTGTGGCTGTATCTCACCGATGACGCGTTGGATCTCTGATTTGAGCCCAGGAATTGTTTCTGGTTATTTCGTATAAACCCGAGATTTCATAAAACTCCAAAGAAAAAAGTCGCAAGGCGTTAAATTGCACGATCTGGTTGACACATTAGGTGCACTTTCTCGTTTCAGCGTAACTTTCCCATTTTTAGGGTTCCGTACCTCAAAAGGAAAAAACGGAACCCTTATAGGATCACTTTGTTGTCCGTCTGTCCGTCCGTCCGTCCGTCTGTCAAGACCCTTTTTCTTAGGAACGCGTGGAGGTATGAAGCTGAAATTAATATCAACTACTCAGGTCTACTGTCCCTTGAAGCTGTGAAAAAATCAAACTTCTAAGCCAACGAAATCAAAAGATACAGCCGTTTATGCCGCAAATTTTCGACACTTGCAAGGGAATCAAAACCTACAGGGTGCTTCCCGTGAACTCAGTATCTTGAAATTTGGTACGAAGCAACGTCTTATAGCATAGATAAAGGAAAAATTACGAAAACCATAAATTTTTAGTTACATCACATAATATTTTTTTTTAATAATTTTAAACTTACTACCCATTTCCTCATAAACGCGTAGAGGTATTAAATTGAAATTCTTACCAAATACTCAGGTCTATAATACCTTTAACCTGTAACAAAATCAAACTTCTATGTCAACGCAATCAAAAGAAACAGCAATTTAAGCTGCATATTTTGAAACTCGCAAGTACTCGCAAGGGAATCAAAACCTAAAGGGTACTTCCAGTCGACCTAGAATCTTGAAATTTGGCTTGAAGCAACGTTTTATAGCACACATAAAGGAAAAATTCCGAAAACCTTAAATTTTTAGTTACATTACAAAATATATATTTATTTTTTAATAAATATAAACTTATTACTTTTTTCCTCATGAACGCGTAGAGCTATCAAGTTGAAATTCATATCAAATACTTAGATCTAATTGCCTTTAACCCGTGAAAAAAAAAAAATTCTAAGTCAACGCAAAAACGCAAAACGCAAAAGTACAACCATTGATACCGCATATTTTGAAACTCGCAACTATACGCAAGGGAATTAAAACCTAAAGACCACTTCCCGTTGACATAGAATCTCGAAATTTGGTAAGAAGCAATAGCTTACAGCACAGAGAGCAAAGAGATCTTTGTCTTAAATTTATGCTCCTCCATCTTTCCCCATTGTAATGTTATGAATTTCATTTTGCAATAAAAATACCATAGTTATGACACGATTGTCGTAATGAACGAACTTTGTAAACCTTGCAGGTTTGTACGGAACCCTCGGTGCGCGAGTCCGACTCGCACTTGGCCGGTTTTTGTAAAGAGTTTTCACAATTATAACGCGTTGTTCTTTCGAAAAGCGCTCCATTTTTAATAATCGGAATGAACATAGGTGACGGCCTTCGATCAATAATTGTACTAGATGCCCGATAAGCGCTTCAAAAACGGCCCGAAAAATAAGAGCACAAATACTTTTGTGCTCTTATTTCAAATTAGTATGGTCCAATCATAGCCAACGTTAAGACGTCAAAATGCCTCAGTGCGCGTTCAAAAATTGTGTAAATAACCACCGTAACACCAAGATTTTGGAAGGAATATCTTTTTTTCGGTAATTTTCTATCATTTAATGTTTTTCATAAAATAATAACACAATTAAATAGTAAATATAAATAAATTAGCAAATATTATATTTGTTTGGCCAATGTTTGCGACAACGCGCCAACTATTTTAGCAAACATCGACTATTGTGGAACAGGGGCATGGAGTGGTGTTATTTTAAATGTTATTTTTGTTTGTAGATTTCCTAGCGACCCATTTCGATGTGCAGAATGAGTATCTATTGTCGCGAAAGAAAGGGGAGAACAAATATACAAACCTTTTAAAAATTCGACAATATGTTCGATTCATTTTGACAGATTGGACATAACAGGAAACACGCAAAGGCGTAGATTACTAAAAACGGCGGTTCCCAAATTGCAGGTAATTATCATAAAGTATTAAAATACACACATCAAAAGTGTCTAGTGATCACGCATTTTTATGCGGATTTCTTGAGATTGAGATGTGGCTTTGTAATAAATTTATGATTTTATAAATTTATATGGATCCTTTTTGGTGCATTTCATAATTTGAAACAGGAACTGTTAATCAAATTCGAGTAAAAGATGAAAATCAGCTGTCAATATTTTCCCTATAAAAACATACAACGCATTGAAGACATTATTAGTGCTACTGTTTCCCTACTACTGATTAAAACCAACGTTATTATGAAGCGGCGACGTCATTTAAGCAGGGAAGAAATGCTCAGAGCCGTGGGAATGATAGAAGCTGGTTCCCGGCAACGTACTGTGGCTTTAGCTCTGAATACAAGTCAGAGTGTTATCAAGTCGACTTTGGACACGTTACCGAAGCACTGGTACCGTGGCTGAGCGCCATGGAGGACGGTATCGCTGCACCACACGGAGACAAGACCAATACATTCAAATCTTAACTCGAAGAGCTCCAACAATAACCGCCATGATGTTAGCCGTGAGGCTTCATCACTCTTCAGGGAACTTAATTAGCGACCAAACACTCAGAAACCGCTTGCATGAAGTGAACCTTCATTCCCGAAGACCGCTACGGGTACCACCTATAGCAATGCACAATCGTAGGATTCGATATCAATGGGCTCTTGAACACAGAAATTGGGCAAAAGAACAATGGCGTTTCGTGTGCTTTTCTGATGAGTCTCGTTTTGGTATGAGACCGGATACAAGACGTATACGACACTGGAGAACCCCTGGACGCCAACAGCGATTAAAATCCTGCCAGGAAGTCCATCCTTATAGTGGTGGAACCATCATGGTATGGGCGGGTATTTGGATCGGCGGAAGAACTGAGTTGATTTGGATCAGAGGCAACCTCAACGCTCAAATTTATGCTGAGACGATTGTATCTGACGTCATCGTTCCTCTACAAGTGCAAATCGGTCCCTTATTTCAGTTAATGCATGATAATGCACGACCGCACACCGCAAGAGTTGTAAGACAGACTCTCGCCGCAGCTAACATCAATGTCCTGCTCTGGCCTGCTCAGTCGCCAGACTTGAACCCGATTGAGCATGCATGGGATATGCTACAGAGAAGAGCTCTGCCGAATATGGAGGGTATCCAGTCGCAAGAAGACCTTTTTTTGTTTTTGCAACGAACATGGGCGGCCATTCCACAGCGTGATTTGGATGAACTCATTTTGAGTATGCCAAACCGATGTTCTTGTGTTGTTAGTGTTCGCGGTAGAAACACGGATTATTAATTGTTTAAGTTACCCAATAAATTTTTAAAGAAAACTGTTATTTCAGTCTTTTTTTCGAACTTTAATGTTAGTGGTTCAAATGTCAAAAATCCCTTTATTAGGAAAATGGCAAATTTCTTTATTAATGCAAAGGTGACTTGGTTTATCCTTACTGTGACAAACGAAAACACTTTATTTGATGAATCCTTAAAGAAAATTTTAATTAATATCAATCAGGAGAAAAGTTATTGCAAAAATATATGTTGATCCCTAGACACTTTTGATGTGTGTAGTTGTTGTAGTATGTGTCCACGTTTTAAACGCATATATTGAAAAAGATGTGTTTCCTGGGGAAAACGAACACAACTATAAAATAAGCTTGATGAAACTAATTATAGAAAAATTCATTGATGTAAGATTACATTATATTTGTAAAAAAGAAACCGCTCAAATAAAAATTGATTCCAAAAGACAACTTTATAACAAGCTGAATCTGTTTAAAGGAAATTAAACATACATTACGTTTAAATACACCGATTAACACAATGGTACTATTTTAGTCCTCCTACTTTTTTTAATCGGTTAAAAATATTTGCCACCATACAAAACGAACCTTCGCCTAAAAATATTATATTCTGCAACTCCAATACTTACTGTGTTCTAAGCATTGAAATGCAATACCAAGAACTACGTCTAGTTCCAAAATACAGTAAGCACGAAATTGTCAACAAAATGTTTTTAACCTTATTGCTTAGAAATTAAGTTTCATTTTAGAATAAATATTTTTGTAGTTATTATAAAAATGACTTTTTATTTTCAAGTGACATTTTAAATTTATTGCTTTTAACCTATCTCCGATGACAGAAGGACTTAAATATTTATTATTTGCATTCGTAATACAACTTTATGTTAGAGTGTTAAGGTTTATAATAATTTGAAGTTGTTAATATTATTAAACGTTTTTCTACAGTTCGTAGTAAGAAATATAAATGTTTATGTGTGTGCAAACATGGCCACTTTAGCGACTTACTTTTGTTCCTGATCATTCATCTAGTACTATTATTGATCGAAGGTGACGGCTGTTGAATTTCAGAGTTGCCACTTGAACGAAAAAAAAATATTCTTAATTTAAAAAGTGCACTCTTACTGAGACACCCATTATATAGTAGTTAGTTTCTGGTATAATGGTACAAACACCTGTACTTATAGAAAGAAAAAGTTTAAACAAGAACCTGTATAGAAAGATAAAAGTTTATTTGGACACAGTTCGTGAAAAACAAAATAAAAAAAATGTTTCAAACAACAATAGTGTGTGCCTCACGACTGCGCCAAAAAGGTTCATTTCAGCATTAATGCCAGACAGATGCAGTCTGACGCTGGTTTTCTAATTAACCTTTTTTTTTTGTATAAAGACTTTATCTACAAATAATAATCGTAAGTATTAAACTTACCGTTTCCTCCAAAAGGTCCTTAATTTTGGACAGTTCGTTATCATCGAAGTCGTCGTCGTTATCATCCTTAGTGCTGGTGGCAGACGTGGAGGCCAGGTCGATCTCGTGGTCATGGAAGGAGTCGTCAAGTAACAGCGGTTTCTCAGGCTTCACTGTGCTCTGGCTTTGAGTCTCCACTGGTTCTGTTGCTGTGGAGACGTTGTCTGTCTTCTTGTCTGAGGGGAGATAGAGATTTTATTAAACGAAAGCGTCGGGGTAGCCTGCTAAATTAAATTTTTCATGTTTTTTTTGCAATTTTCAGGTCAGTATCCGGTTTCATGTTGATCTAAATATGATACGCAACTGTAAAAAATATTTATTTATCGAAACTTAATACTATAAGTAAATGCAAAAGTCTGTCTGTCTGTTATCTCTTCACGCTTAAACCGCTGACCTGATTTAGATGAAATTTGGTATAGAGATAGTTTGAGTCCCGGGAAAGGACATATGATAGTTTTTATCCCGATATTTCCACGGGATCGAAAGTTACGCGGGTGAAACCGCGGGGCGCTGCTAGTAGTATAATCATTATAAAAATTATCAACACAAATCTCTCTAAGTTTATATTACCCTATTAAACGACTATTTCATGAACTCATGCATGACATTTGTGGCCAAGTCTAACTCAAGGAATTGTATTACTGATAATTATAATACACATAAATATATATATATTTGTTTTTGTTTGTCATATTTGTTACGGTCGCGAATCATATTTTAATCATTATACAACCTGATACTTAGCGCAACCTCCCATAAAACAAAGGCCATCTAAATTGACGCAAAATTACTCGATAAGTAAATGCTTTTTCACATTTTATGTAGATTACCTACATGAAATGCGGGAAAACAGTATGCAAGGGAAAAGAATCTGTCACTTTAATTTTAACATTTTCTTGATTGTTTTACAATATTGCGTTAATTATTACGATTTAAATAACTTAACTATTAATCGACTTTCGTTTCTGACTGAACTAAGTCCACTTTTAATTTTGTTATGTCACTATCTCCTGCCCGCGACTTCGCGTGAAATTTGTTGTTCCCCCGAACCACCCAGTCGCATTGCATTGCCTGCCCGTGCTATTACTTCGTTTTTGCTTAGCGATCTTTTTGACTTATTTTCTTTTTGTTCGGCTCCTAAGGCTCAAATCACAACGAGATGGCAGCGAAGCGGCGAGCTGTTTCAGTGTCATATAATTTTAAATTTTATCTTCATTACTATAATACATAGTATCGCTTGAGAAACTTGAGTTGTCGGAGTGCTCGCGGCGCCGCGGGCGGCCGCGCGTCCTTTCAAGTTACTCAAGCGATACTATGTATTTATAGTAATGAAGATAAAGTTTAAAATTATATGACACTGAAACTGCTCGGCGCTTCGCTGCCATCTCGGTGTGATTTGAGCCTAAGGATCCTAGAGTGGTGTTAAAATGAAATAGTCTATTGCCATCCTCAAAAAATGGGATATTAAATGCAAAAAGGTTTTTTGAAATCCGACTGGTACTTCCAGAGATTAGGGCGTTCAAACAAACAAACTCTTTAGTTTTATTATTAGTATATACACCGTGTTCTGAACGATACCTATACATAAACTTCGACCAGATGTTCAGAGCATGGAAATAAGCATTTTTCATTATGGACACATTAATGAATTCTTATTATTATTTTTTTTTGTTAATTTTCATACAAACTAAATAACTTGACGTAATTCACCCGATATGCATGCCTCTTTATCCGAATTGGCAACGTCAATCGCATTTTCATTCAGAAGATTTGGCGGGCTGAAACTTGTCAAAACTAAGAACCTTTCTCACTGCATAGCTTAATTATATATTATTTATTAAAACTTTATGCACAAGTAAAAAACTATACAAAGGGTCAAAGGCGGACTTAATGCCTTGGACATTTTCTACCAGTCTACCTTAGGTTGATGCAGAAACAATACTCAGCTACAACACTACTGCTAGCTGTTATACTTTGTTAATTAAATTTCATTAAATGAAATTACAAATATCGTTTTAACAGCGCCTTTTAAAGTACTACTTCCATTGTTAGATTAGGTTTGTAAAAGCTATAGAAGTGTTTGCCAAAGTTTATGGATAACGTGATAACGTGAAGAACACGGTGTATAGATTTAGTTGTAGACGAGCTCCTTCGTCTGGGGACTTTCAATTGTTAAGCAGCGGTGCTGTGTTTCAATTTGAAGGGTACGGCTGCCGGTGTTATTACAGGCACCTGGGACATTTCATCTTCGCCTCTGGCATGGTAAAACGATTCCTCTAGTAAAACGAATGTACATAGGTGACAGAGACCACTTACCATCAGCTGGTTGGCAAGCATGAACATACAAAAAATACAAATTACAATTATAGTTAACTGGTTCCGGTACACTGAACGCTTATAGACGTGGTAACAATAAAACTT
Source organism: Luperina nickerlii (assembly GCA_963855955.1). Lineage (NCBI taxonomy): Eukaryota > Metazoa > Arthropoda > Insecta > Lepidoptera > Noctuidae > Luperina > Luperina nickerlii. Next base: position 9,250,783 of record OY979665.1, read on the forward strand.
CTATTGTGTCTCATAGTGTTTCTCGCCAAATTTTTATATTTATATTAACATTTCTGTTTCCTAGGGTAATATAACCTAGGTTACCTGTATAAATGCACGGTCGTTGATGTATATACGTTTATGTCCAGCAGTGCGATTCTGTAACCATCTCACCGTGAAAACTTAGGTGAAGTGAGCGTGGAGTGAACTGTCAGTGTCATCTTACCAGATACTAGGGATTGACCAAGCATACATTTACAAACATAATCGAGATTTTAATAATATTTTTTTAGCCTAATCCTATTGATATTTTTATATAATTCAAAGCTAGTATTTTAGTGGTCAAAACATTAATATTTTGTGGGGTTTTACTTACAATAAAATAGCAAAACAGAAGCGCAGTCAGAATCTCAATCCTGTTTTTTTTTATTTTTTCCCTAGTCTAGTAAGTCCTTATATAGACTGAGGCGCGAGCGCGTCACGCACGAACAGTAAATAAAATTAAAACATTCACGTTTATGACAGCTAGACTGATGAAAATACGCATCGACATTGTTTGGTTATTATGAGCAATTGTAGATCGAGTCTAGTAAAGACTGCGACGATGTTCAGCGTTGTTATTAACCCAAATCTATTGAATTAGAAGAGATAACCGAGTGTGTCAAGTCATCGAGTGCTAACGGATGCCTAGCTGACGGACCATAGAATGTAATCCCACGTAGTTTGTGTGGCGTGATCACTCCACCCGATTCACGACACTAAATGTCGTAAATCGGGTGAAGTGAAGGTGAAGTGATCACGCCGCGCTTGCGCGTTAATCACTGTCATTATCACATTGCAGATTGCGTGATCACCTTAAATGAAGAAGTGCTTGGTGTCAACCCTGAAGTGTATGTATGGTCCCTAATAGTGCATAACTTAGTAAGTACCTACACTCCTTTAGAATATAAGTAAGCAGTTTACATCAATGCGCATTGTAACATAAATTCACTAGATATTCATTAAAGTACATTCTATCAAGCTGGTTGTCTAATTCTAACGACCCTTGAACCCCCAACATTTCATGGCGACCTTCGATATGGCGACCCTGCCTTAGAGTCTGCCAAGGGGCAGATTAAGCAAAGTTTTCGTTGAGCGATTTTCAAAATGTGTAACTCTAAAGTAGAAAAAGACGAGGTATTCGCCAATCAAAACGCGGCTGGTGGAGGTGTTGACGCCGAGGTGGTGTTGCCATGGTTACGAGATTCGAGTGGAGTGATATATGGTACATTCCGAATTGCACTGTAATCGACTACAGCGTGCTTACACCTTGACCCCAATTCTGCTGTATGGTATTTATCTATTATTCCCCGCATAATCTTACCACGCCGTACGGTTGTCAAGCGTGGTATTTTGACAGTTCAAACCGGTTTCGGTCATTGTGTCATAGAGAATACGTTAATAGCAGATGTAGTGATTAGGTTATTAAGGAATTGACGTGGTTTCGAAGTAATGAATCATTAAGTGGTCATAGTGAATTAGGGCCCTTTTCTGAATTAACGTGAACGCGATAACGATGTCCCGTGAATCGACATATATGAAGTCATGGCATGTGCCATCTTGCGATAACGCCGACTACCGACCATGCCCTAAATTAATAATTATCACCGATCTTTAAACTAACGTGGCATTTTCGAAATTGTGCTTCTGGCTACAGTCGCCACCTTACCAAAGAAGAGGAAATTCGTGGTGTATACACAAATAAATACTATAATCCAACCATGAGTAACTATTCAAGTGAATAGGTATATTACTGACTCTCAGCTGCCATAGTGGTCATTTATCTAAATCGGAAAGCAAATTATTCATGTGAGCGATGATGACTTAATTCGGAATGAGCCATATTTCACGCCGCGCAAGCGCGTTAGGCGCTGGCGAATGTTTTGACCACTAAAATACTAGCTTTGAATTATATAAAAATATCAATAGGATTAGCATTAAAAATTATTATTAAAATCTCTTTTATGATTGTAAATGTTTGCATGGTCAATCCCTAGCATCAGTGGGATGACACTGACAGCTCACTCCACGCAAGTATTCACGGTGAGATTTTTACAGAATCGACATGCAGATCTTTAAACATGGAAGCAAACGTCGTTTGTACGATGTATGACTCACAGTTCAAATATTACCTCTATTGCACAAGATAAAGCAAACAGTTGACGTAATTGTGTGAAAATATTGAAATATCCACTTACCTCTGTGCATTTTTCTAACGAGTCTATGCCTAAGACCTTCCTTTCCCGTTTCGCCGTCAGAATGTGAACTGCTGTAACAAACAATAATGAAATGGCGTTTTCAATTAAGTGTGGCGTAAAAAAAAAATCAAGATAAAATATTTATAAAAAAAAAAAACAAATACCATTCACACTTTACTCTTTCGCGAGATAGAAGATCCAAAGAATGTCTATAAATAAATAAGATTTTCATCAATAATAAATTGGAATTGTAGTACTTATTACAAGAAGTCAACAACAAGATTTAAAAAATTAAGAGTTATGATCTTTATGAGCCAACCTCTTTTCCCGTCTTCTCCACACAAACTTCCGTTTCTTCTCGGGACTGGTATTGGTCTCGGTCTCCATTTCATGTTGTTGTTGTTCCTTCTTCTTTTCAAAAGGAGTCTCGGCCGCTTTCTTCTCTACCGCAGAAGTTTCTTTCTCCAGCACTTGAATCTTTTCATTGTCGTTTAGTATTATGCATATCGGATATTTCTTGCTCCATTGTCTACAACAAGAAATAAGATAGCATGTAGATACATATAGTTCTTTTAACTGGTTTTAGTGACTATAGTAAGTTAAAATGCGTTTCCTCTATCCATAACCAACGTAACCGTAACCAGGGGCGGATCTTGAATTTGTGGGGCCCTGGGCTAATACTGCTTAGGGGCCCTACCTAATTACTCAACCAATTGCCATTTTATTATGATCGGATTTTTTTTAATTCTAGATAATTTTTATTATTGACAATATCGTCTATTGTTTTCAGTTCGGTTGAGGGCCCTCTGTAACCACGGGGCCCTGGTCTGCAGCCCAAAAAGCCTTTAAGTAGATCCGCACCTGACCGTAACACCTTAGTTACATACAAAAAATCAACTCTTAAAATAGTCCCTAAGACATTACAAATCCTAGGTACATTTTAATACCCACTTTTATTCTAAATATAAATATATATAACTATATTCTAAGGCTGTCTGCATAAAGATACATGCTCCCAGTACGGAAAAGTCGAAACGGATTGGTACCGATCGGTGCGGGGAAAATAGTCCCATATTTTCTGTATGCGTTCGCACCTAAAGAAATAGGTTGAAACTCGTCAGTATCGACTACACTTTTTCATACCAGGCACTCGTGGGTTGATTTGTACCTATCAGTCGATACTGATACAAGTTTTCGGGGTATTCCTCGAAAAGCACCAAATGAAACGTCTATCGATATCATTTATTAAGAATCTTTCATGCTCTTCTGTTGGTTTCATTGTTGATGCATTTCGAGGAATAAGATTACAATGTTTTTTTTTCGAGGAATTATTTTTGTGCGTTACGAGGAATACCCCAAGTTTTTCGGTCGCATTTTGTCGGGTCGGTATTTGTACCGACAGGTCGGGATCGGAACCCTTTTATCTTTGTGCAAGCACTCTATTCCTATCCAGCGACGTCGTTGAACGGGCACAAATACAGATCCAGGGCTGTGCTACTGAGAATGTTCTAATGCAAAACCCAACAACCAATGCCTGTTTCGGGGATCGAAGTCAATACCCAACGCTCAGTTGTCACGCTTGCGACCACTACACCGCAATCTACTTTCAAACTCGTTTTATTGACTATTTCGAATTGTCATGAAATCTTTAGATATCTACGAGCATCGGAGCATGAAAATAAATACGTAGTAAATATAATATAATAACATAATCCAACATGTGGAATGCATAGTCAATGCAACATGTATTAGTAATGAACGCACTGGCACTGCACTCAAAACCTTGATCGTAGTTGTACAGTACGCCACACTTCAGACACAGCTTCAGAGGTAACAAAATTAGTATAAACTAGCCACTTAGCCCAGGTAGTACGGGTGCGTTTTACCCGCGACGATTTTGTTTGGCGCACTGGATTTTCAACGCTCTGCTTAGCACCGAGAGTTGAAAATCCAACAGTGTGTTTTTTTGACGCGTTAGGATGCGCTCCGTTGGATTCTCAACCCTCGGCTCAATACCGAGAGTTGAAAATCCAGTGCACGATAAAATCCCGCCGCGATATTTTCACGTCTGTGCGAACGTGCGCTTATTGTATTGAAATTCTGTACTACGCTAGGCCAGCTCAATGTCAAAGTATTACTACTAACGTACGGCCTACTGTACTGGACCAAGGCTGGTAGTAATTTCGAAACAGATACATTCCTATATCCATTATCGAATTTCCATACTGGTTTAGTTACTTAGTAGGTAGCTATAATACTGAGCTTATCAGATGGCCATAATCAATACCAGGTTACTACGATTCATATCATTATGTTATATTAAGAAACATATAAATATAAGCATTCCGAAATCATATATGTAGTTTGTTTAAGCTTTATAATGATGGCATGCTTCCCATAGAACGATAAAGTTTAATTTTTGGAAGAACTAGAATTAGTTTGCTGCTGGATTTGTGCCCGGTTGATGGCAACAGGCTAGTTGTGTTTAAGTCCCATACAACAGTGTATGGGACTTAAACACAACTAGCGAAATGTTGGTGTACAATCCGAATCAAACTTTATGGCGGCTCTGAAGTGCGCTACTCGGTGCGCAGTACCTCACCCCTCACCCCCGCTGACACGTGAATTTGTTACTGCGCAGCGACTCGCCTCATGTTCCGAGCCGCCATAAAGTTTGAATCGGAATGTAGTATAGGTGCACCTCTGCCTAACTCCTAGGACAATACAGGCCTGACGTTATGTTTTGTATTAATTACGAAGACAACTATTACTTTGAAGCCAGGGGCAACTTTACTGCAAGTCAGACTGTGACGTCGTCGCATTGGAATATAGGTCAACCACATGATCGCTTAGCGTTAGGGTGAAGTATCTCAATACTTAGTGGTCAAACATAGGCCTATTAGTAATAGATAAAGTCGGTAATGCAAATGTGCGGTGGATTTTAGAGGAGGAAGAAAGTCTAATATGCTTGTCAATTCGCACCATTCAATCCTGAATGGGTACTGCAATATTGGATTTGTGGCACAAATGGCCATGGAGTGAAAACGGAATTTTTTTGACAAGGATTTCGACACAAGCTTCGATTCATCTATAAACTGGAGTCTATTAAGTACGTATTATTGTGAATTTATATACTAGTCACACACATTTATGGTGTGAAACGCATGTCTATTGTTTCACTTCATAATTACAAAGGTGATCTTTGATATGCACTCTGACTCAGTATTAAACGGTCTGTTCATGGGCGTAGCCAGCCTTGGGCTCAGGGTGGGGCAGCAGTCAACCTATCCGCCCCCTCCCCCGGTAAAGTTTTTTGTAACTTGAGCCGTTTGGGCTCTGCGCCTTAAATTTAGAGGTTTATATTTTCAGGTACAGAAAATAAACAATTACACACAGGACAGATATTATAGTTTTATTTATGAATAGTCGGTGTTTATAAATTTAAGTTTTAACTAACTTTATAAGTAATATTACTTCAAGAGAAGCCGGCGTGGGTTCTGGCAGAACCTATTTAGCACTTCTTCTACAAATGTATTTTTTGATTCGGCGATCCTCGTTCTGTGCACACTTAGCATACACAGGCCGCTTAGACGATTTTGGCTCATGGTTGAGCGAAGCCACGTTTTGACCCGCCGTAATGTGCTAAATGATCGCTCTATTGTACAGGTCGTAAATGACTGGGCAAGAAAAATAGCGTGTACAATTTTTACGCTGGGATAAAATTGCATTTCCGAAATTTTGATCAGATCTGCCACTTCCATTTCCTTCAATGCATTAATTTCCGTATTTTTTTCTTGTCAGAGCCAGGGTGGGGCAAGCGCCCCAGCTTGCCCCAGTGTGGCTACGCCCATGGGTCTGTTCCATTCGGGGATTTATTTTATGATACATCACAAGCCAGATGTCAACTCTTGGCTCACTGGAACGTTATTTCGAAATTTTTATAGTTTTTTATAATCCGAATGATAATATGCGATAAGGATTTTTGATCGCATGTTCCAAGAAATTTAGTCAAGTGTAGTCCATGAACATAAAACATACAATATTTGTATATTATATCCAACATCTACGAATGTGTAACGGCCAGTATTTTTATGTAAACGGGCCATCACCAGTAACCACCATATTCGCAATTCGCATGAGTTGCGGACACCAGCCCGTATTACCAAGTCGAGATTGAAGAGAATTCTATTAATGAGTCATGGCTTACTATTAATTTAATCGACAACGTGCGTAAATAGATGTATCTATCGACATAACGACTGATTAAGGAAATTGAAAGCCACTAGGTATTACCTACAAGTAAAAAATGTAGAAAAGGTACTTACAATAATCGCAATAACCCTACCGCAAACATAGCAGTGAGTAATCTTGTTTTATCTTATTAATTATTATTACACAACATTGCATAACAACAGGAACTTTTGTCCAATATTTTTACAAATATATGTATATGTTTCTGTTGTTCAGCCAGCTGCATCCGGTTAGACTGGAAGCCAACCCTAATATAGTTGGGAAGAAGCTAGGCAGATGATGATGATTTTTACTAATTAAATTTTATCATAAAAGAGGAAATCCGTATGTACTGTGTAACATTGAACTACTGTTTTACATCATATTTTGGTAGGTATCTAATCTTTGTTACAAAACGAAACAATTGGTTGGTTTCATCCACTTTATAATTATACGGATGGCTTAATTATGCCAATTTGTGATAAAATGCGGCATACACAATTCATTCTGCACATTTTATATTTATTTTATTTAAACATTACTGGCGAAATATGGGTGTACTATATAATACACCACACAAGGCTAAAATAATATTAGCACCTAAAACACACCTTCCAATATAGAAATAAAAGTATAATAAACGTATAATTGAAATCCTTAGAACCTTCACTTTGGTGTCCCCTTTAACCCTAACAATTTATGGACAGCTCTGCCTAGCTCTTTGGGGAACGCAGGCGTGATGTTATGTTATTTTATTTATTTATAATTTTCTAAATAATCAAATTAAACAAACTGGAAAACAAAAACAAAGATGTTTTCTCATTTTAGGTAGTTTTACGTTTTGAATATAATTTGCATACTAACTATACTACTGCAGTAGTATAGTTAAATACCGATTTTTTTTAGAGGAGTGGTGGTCCAGTGAATGCGGCCGTGACTTACGAGTTGTAGGTCGTGAGTTCGAACCCAGACAGACGCTTTACTTTGTGTACATTATTTCATAACCACTGCTCTCAAAAACGGTGAAGGAAAACATCGTGAGGAAACCGGCATGTCCTAGAACCAAAAATTCGAAGACATGTGACATCCACCAACCCGCACTGGGCTCGCGTGGTGGATTATGGCCCACACCCTCTCACAGAGAGGAGGCCTGTGTCCCAGCAGTGGGAACATTATAGGCTGATTATGAATATCGAATTAGCGTGAAGTTTTGTTGATATTTTATCGATAGTAATCGGATTTATTGACGATTATGAGATAACATCTCGTCGCTGTCATTCGATAGTATTGTCCTTGGGTCTATAAATAATCCTACAGATAGGCAACAAATATACCAAAACCAAATCCATCAATCTTTAGAATAAAATCCATCTAGAATAGATAGTATTTAATATATGAAGTAAGTACTAAACATCATAATATTATTGCTTTTGGAGATAATAAAGTCAATAATACTATTTACATTATTGACATAGCAACATTAGTTATGCTTCTAAATGTAAATATAACTGGAATTGCATATTCACATGACATTTACGATTAGTAGAAGATCCGACCCTAAAACGACCTTCACCGAGCTGATAATAGAATGAAACATATTTTATAACAAATTTAGTATATTAGAAAATATGTCAAGAATGGGTTGCCTAAAAAAACCAGGACAGACTATTTTATATAAATAAAAAAAATTAATTAAATGTTGCAACATCAAGATAATAAAAAAAATTTTACCCTGACTTAGAGTATCAAACGTATAGAATGTGCAGCCGTTGGGTTGCCTATTCTTTGCCTAGACAAACTACTCGGTTGTCAGGTATAACTGGGTATGTCGATGCCAGTTACCTTCACTTGATTGATAATAAAACTACTCCGCAACTAAACTTCACCTCTGGAATGAAACCACTTGGATTTTGCCTGCAGCAGAGAAGTGTACTCATTATGAAACCGTCGCCAGAAATGCTGCCTGATGTGCTGGATTCTCTTCCAGCGATCCAATCGCGTGATGTTGGCTTCAGTCACCTGAGGATGTGGTACTGATAAGAATGGCCGTCCAATTAGGAAGTGGAAGGGAGTGAGTGCCGAAAAATCATTAGGGTCTGAAGAAAGAGGAGTAAGAGGACGTGAATTAAGAACTGCCTCTATGTGAGTGAGACAGGTAGCCATCTCTTCGAAAGTGAAATGAGTAAGATGCAGTAGCCGTTTTAAATGATGCTTACACGATTTTACAGCAGCTTCAGCCAATGAATTGAAATGAGGGCTGTATGCAGGCGTGAAAATAAATTCAATACCCTGCTGTGCCATTTCAGATGCAACATTAGATGATTGCAAGAACCTATACATCTCGTTTGATGCGCCAACAAAGTTAGTCCCGTTATCGGACGTGATGCTTCGAGGCTTGCCTCGACGCGCCACGAAACGATTTAGAGCGGCCATGTAGGCCTCAGTGGTGAGGTCGGTGACGAGCTCCAAATGTACGGCTTTCACTGCCGAGCAAACAAAGATGCACATATAGGACTTTGTAAGTTTGCATCCTCGACCTTTACGATTGGCCACCAATACTGGCCCAGCATAGTCAACATAACTATTTAAAAAAGGAAACTCAAGATTTGTTCTTGAGCTAGGTAGTTGACCCATTATAGGCTGCACGTTCTGAGCCTTATGTCGTAAACATTTAAGACACTTATTCACGACAAATCTAGATAAGTTTCTGCCACCTAGAGGCCAGTAAGTTTGTCGTATATGTGACAATAACAACTGGCCTCTAGGTGGCAGAAACTTATCTAGATTTGTCGTGAATAAGTGTCTTAAATGTTTGCTATCACTTGATTGATACTAAACAAGCTTGAGCGCTTGCAAAACCTGTGCATTCGCTTTGTTTTCGGTCTTCGTAAGTATGACCATGTCTCTCACCTCCGCAAGGAACTCAAGTGGCTCCCAATCCGCCTTCGCAGGAATACTCGGATATTATGTCTCCTCTTTAACATCTTACACAACCCGTCTTATCCTTCCTACTTGCGTGAGCGTTTTTCTTACGCTCGCCCTAGCGACGCACCATGTAGATCACATCTAAGATCCCTGCTTAAATCTCATCCTCATAAAACAAGCTACTATTCTTATTCCTTCTCTGTCCATGCTGTAAGATTGTGGAACTCTCTTCCGCCTAACATTCGTGATTTAAAAACTATTTCTCTATTCAAATCTAGATTGAAAGAGCATTACCTTTCCTCTATACTGTGAGTATTTATATACATATATGTTTATATATTTTAGCATTATGTATTTATTTAAGTATATTTATGTTAATTATTATTTTATATTTTGCATTATATGTGTAGGTTTATTTAATATTCTAGTTTTAGACTTCACACATTCATATTTTTCTCTTCTTGTTCTCACACACTATTGTCTACATTTCTTTTTTACTTCTCCTTTCGCAGGTCTGCTGGAAGAAATTTCTTAAGAAATAAGCAGTACCTTTGTACTCAATTTATAATCATGTCATGTCCCTATATATTTTACTGTGTGTACATAAATTATAAAATAAATAAATAAATAAATAAATAAAAAAAAATTATATCAATATTATCAGCTCGGTGAAGGGCGTTCAAGGGTCGGATCTTAGACTAGATATTTGGATGAAAATGTAGCAATAGACCTATATTATGCTGTGTGAAGTACCTATACCCAAATTCCACCAGTTCTGTAAGTATACCTACATCCCAAGTGATAAGAGGCGAGGCCATATTGCTCTTAGCTAGACACAAATTTAGATTTTGGGGTGCTACATGAGATATTCCTATTGATAAAGTAGAAAAATCCAACACCACTTTGTCCAGAGATCGAAAACTCAAACTCATAGCATTCATTTCAATCAAGGCAATTAACAGGCACTTTTTGAATTGTCAAGGAGTCGGTCGGTCAGAAAGTCGATGCTTCCCTTTCTAAAGCGTAGTAGGTTCCTATGGAGAATAACGGCTAAGATACTCCATGGACAAACTTTTAAATCATACTTATTTAAATAGTATACACATGAAAATGATCGCATTTGCTTGAACATGTATCTATAGACCTTTGATCTAAATAAATATAGTGGTCACAGCGCAAGCGCCACGCTGCGCGTTCATTAACCCAATTGTTAGTCAATTGCACTTGTGCGCATGACGGAGGCCCTTCTACGCCAACAGCTTATCAGCGCTTTGATAGTGACCTTTATAGCCGTAAGTAAATTAGTTTATATTAGAATACGTCACTACTTCTACATCTTTTAAAAACGACAAATAGTAAATAGAACCAGTTCACGTAGGGCTATGCACGTGACTGCTAAGTCTTTTGTCTATTAATGTTAACGTTGTTCACTGATTGGCTGAGGTCTATCTCAAAATGAGGTCTATAAAAAATAGTAGTACTACTTAATTCTGGTCTGGTACACTAAAGGCCATTGGTCAGATATTGTAATATTATTATTATATGCCTGTTATTTCCCAGGACAGGGCAAAGGCCTCCCTTCCGTCTTTCTATCTCTCTCATAGTCATCATTTCTATCTATCTGCCACACCTATTTCTGTCGTCAGGCGTCAGTAGCAACATTAAAGAGACTTACGTACCATTTCAACTTAACATCGATGTCGATGGCAGACTATTACTAAAAATGTTGGTCATTTATGAGGAAGTAATGTGGATATTAATAATTTGTGGCTGTTTTTATTTTTGACCGACTTCTAAAAAGGAATTTTCTAAAATTTGGATGTTTGTATTATTTTTTATGTAGTGGTCTTGACAGACCGACGTCTGTCCGTCTGTCAAGATCCTTTTTCTCTTTTGTCCGTCTGTCTAGAATTCTAGATGGACAACGAAATGATTTTATAAGGGTTCCGTTTTTGCTTTTGAGATACGGAACCCTAAAAATACCACTTATCTTGGCCAAGGAATGCGAAAACAAATATTATGTCACCAGACCAACACGTATCACGATAAAACACAAAAAAAACTGTTTATAAATTCTTCGTCTTCTTTTCGTTTCGTTGGTACTCTTCCTCGTTGTTATTTTTTTAAATATCGTTTGAGTCCAGTATGTGGCCACGTTCATTGGGGCAGCAGTGGCATTCTTTAGGTCAACCGAGGTGCACGTGAACGGACACTTAGGACACTAGTAAGTGGGGCATAAATAAAATCACGTTACTTACCTCCTTCTAACTAACCCACTGGGCATCAACGTGACCCTGGCTCCGGTCAGATTGTACAGCCTATGTTGGTAGAACGCCACCTTATCTAATTTCTCATCCCATAACGCTCTCTTTGGTATTTTAGTCGAAGTATACGAAATCCTTAGGTTGCATCCTACAAAAAAAAACATGGGATTATTACAATGATAAGGAAGGAACGAGATAAAGAAAGATAACAGGATTATAAACTTCCGAGTTATCTGCAAACATTCTTAAAGTTCATAAGTGTTTATCCAAGATGATTTATGACTGTTTTCAAAGGATGTTTGTAGATCTTTGACAGTCGTTACAGATAGTCAGAAGCCCAAAAGTCTGACAAGTTGATCAAGCTTGAAGCTGGGTAAGAACCAGGGGTACCGTGATACACACAGTAACTGAGTTATAGATATCAGATAGACAGTCCAACATCTAAAATGCTGGTATTCATTCGGTAAAACTGGAAGCCGACCCTAACATAGTTGGTAAAAGGCGAGGCGGATTGATTTTATAAGAAGTGATAAGTGAAATGGAATGACGTCGACTCACCTTCGAGCTTCATAAATGCTGTTGTTGTCTTGCTAATGTGGTACGTGTACGGATCGTAATCCGGAAATCTGTAGTGGTTTATCCAACCCTAAAATAATAAAAAGCTTTAAATTCTAGATCTCGGACGAGCTGGATAGGTTCCCTCAAACTGAAAGGGGGACAGCGTAGGATGGAGGCCTTTGTCCAGGAGTGGGCAGCGTAGGCTAATACAAAAAAAACTACATTCAATAAAATTCGATATATTAGAGGATTGAAGTGTTACTAACCTCGTATTTCTTTATAGGCGTATGTTCTTTCACAGACGGTATCGTATACGCAGTTGGCATAGCGCAACTTCGCTTCAGTTGCAGCAAGCTCGAGGTTTTCGGCTCAATATCACTAAAATATGTATCTAGCACCCAGCATTTCAAACTGCTCGTAAAACAAAAGCACCATAGGCCGAGCACGAAACCGTTCCAAATATTTGAATTCGGAAACAGGATGAAGCTTATAAATATTAGGAATGTGAGGAAGTACATGGAGAAACTGCAGAAATGGTTCGGTTTGCTGGGAAATTTGTTGTCTTTATTCATATTGTTCTTGCTCGGGGGCGAGCCAAAGCTCACACAGGTCGGTGGTGGTGGCATAGGGTCTGTGTCTAATGGCTTTCCGCTAGCGAACAGAGGGTCAGTGTCTTGGATATCGCCAAAACCATCTATGGAATCTTCCAAAGCTTCGACCCCTGATTCCACCTCCATCTGGCTGTCGTTTAGGTCTTTTCTCACTTCAGCCGCCTCATTGTGGACTAAAAACATGGTTACGTACAAAATGGAGAATATTTAACAATTGTATGTGCAATTAATTACGATGCCTTAGCTCAGTTTTCAAAAAAGAAGCAAAGATACATACATAAGCCGATAAACACATTACCCTCCTTTCGCGCAGTCGGGTAAAAACCAAGCAATTTTCGAGAAAATAAAACGAATAATACACTCAAAATATGCTTTATGTAAATTGAGGGCTTCGTGCTTTCTTGCTCTATGACTTTTACTACGTTGAACATTTTCCAGTATGATATTGGTCCTTACGATAATGACTTAAGTGGTTAGTAACAAGCCCAATTCACACTTACCTAAATTCTTGTGTGTATCATCACTGGAATCCGAATAGTTCTTGTTATCTACAGGAAGACTTGGGTCTCGCTCAGTGGCCTTAGCCGTCAGCGGTTGCGTCATTTCAGATAAGTTTTGTATACTGCTATCCAGGGAAGATACCTAGTAGAGAGAATATGACTTATGAACAAATAAACACGTCAGTCAAAAACAGCTGTTGCATTTCACGATGCCAGAATTGTAGCTTCTACGGGTTTAGCGTAATATCCAAATTGCACTGAAGGATCAAGGATCGTGAAATGCAACTTTAGTTAGGTATGTAGGCAATATACAGGGTGTGGCGTAAATAGTGGTCCACCGTTAAGGATTTTTTTATTAGAAATGGGTTTGCTCTTGACTCTAGTCTAAGTCAGAGGTTACAGAGACAAAGTCTACGATGGAGTGAGCTTAACCAGAAGAAGGATTTGATATACCAGACAATTTACTATAACATATTACAATTTTAACCATTTTTACCCAAGGGTTCCGAAAATATAATTTTTTTGTTTTTTATTTATGTAATTTCTACCTTTTGTTACAAATTTGGTTGTAGTTTCAACAAAAACCATTATACTTTCATTTTGATTTATGTTATTTACTGCTGAAATACTAGAGCTATCGTGTAAAATTATGGTTTTTATTTAAATTTAGAGCTTTTGAAGAAAAAGTTAGTTGTTCTCTATTTTAACCATAATTTTTCACATAATCATGCAAATTCAAGAGCGATTTTTGTAAAAAAAATTACTACTAAAATGGTTAAAATTGTAATATGTTATAGTAAATTATCTGGTGTATCGAATTCCTAACGGTGGACCACTATTTACGCCACACCCTGTATATATCCGTATGCAAAATACGCGCACTGACGTGGAGTTGCGGACACCAACCCGTATTACCTATTACCTATGTATGTAGGCAATAATCGTTCTGGAGTTTAGTCATACTTGAGACAAACAGTGCGCAAGATGAGTTTATGTAAATAGTATAGGTTTTGCAAGTTTGAGCTTTGTTAACAGATTATTATAATATCCTGAGCAATGAGGGGCGAAGCGAGGCGGATATGTTATGTAAATATAGAGTGCAATTCATAGATGTATCGAGTATATTATTGTATAAAAATTAATTGCTCATAGCATCACACAAAAATACCATACATTTTAAATATTTTAAACTTTATTTCATAAGCATCACATGATAAGCCAATCATAGGCCATAAACGGACATACTTAGCATAAATATTTTTAGCAATAGCATTCATATAAGAACAATGCGCTGGATGCAGAGCACACTTAGGGCCGGCGCAGCCCTGGCAAAGCGCAGTAAAGCGCGCGGTTTTTCCTGCCAAAGAAATATTAACCTTGCAAATGTTGAAACAAAGTTGAAAATAAATAAACTTCCATTAATCCTAGAGAGCATCAATGTGAACATTGTGAACAGAGGTTCACGGTTATTTATTTTCGACTTTATTTTAAGGGACCCAATGTTGATTTTTGTTTGGCATTGAAAACAGCGCTGAGCTTCGCCGTAACTGCGCCAGCCCTTAAGGAAAAATGTAATTCATATTAGATACCTAAACAATACATAGACACTGACAATGCTTGAATGCAGGTAACTTCTTATCACTTACATGTTCTTCGGCGTCGATCGAGGTGGGCTATGGCAGTGTCATCAATACAATACTTTAGATAGTAAGTACTTGTCACAGTGTAATGATTAGTGAATGTGAATGTACAAGATTTGTTTACAATTTTTTCAGATACTGAACTGTGTGTAAATAAATAATAAAATAAATACTTTTGGAAGAACATTAATGTGTGTGATTGCTGCGGAAGCTCCTTGATTTTGAACCGTTTTTTTTACCAAATAAAATATGTAAAGAAAGAATACACTGTAGTATTTTACACATCGTCGGTCAGCTAACTGCTCCAAATGCACAATAAAAGGCGTATGATAGACCCTTTGTATTCTAGTTAAGATTAAATGTGATTCCTTAGAAGTTGGTCGATGTTAGCAGACCAATGAGTACAGGGTGTTGGGACAACTTACCTGGTTGTCTGTATCTCCCACACTTTGCTGATCCAAGTCCTTGATAGCTGAATTTTCTTCTGAATCTGATGTGGAATTTTCTCTTGGGATTGATTTTTCCTTTGTATCTGATTTAAGGAAGGAAATATTATTAAGTAGGTATTTCATTATTAAACGGTTTTATTTGCGAATAACATTTTTTTATAGCTTTCATATGAGTGAGGTAAAAATCAGCAACTATGTTACTTTTTTACTTATCATTTCTGTATTAATGAACAACACCTCTAGTTTCTTTAATTAAGAAGTTTTTATTCATAAAAAAGAAATGTAATTGGGGTAAAGAAGTTTTATTTCTTCTTATTTTCATTAAAAAGATATAATAAAAATTAAACTTTTTAACAGAAAGAAATTAATTATATTATTGTTTGGTCTTGTGTAGAGCGTGTCTGGGATCGAACTCACGACCTACAACGCGTAAGTGGGGGCCGTTAACACTGGGCCACGACTCTGTGTAAATTTATTTAATCACAAATGCTAGAGCTAGTAGATGCTAAAACAAAGTGAGGAAACCGGAGTGTCCTAGAATAAAATATTCAAAGACATGTGACATCTAGCAACCTGCGCTGGACCCGCGTGGTAGATTACAGCCCACTTCCCCTCGAAGAGAGGACGCCTGGGTCCCAGAAGTGGGAACATTATAGGCTGATTATGAATTGTCTCATATAGGTAAATACAAAATTCATTTACACTAACATAGTACAGTACAAAGTACATAGTGAGTAATTAATAATTATTGTGGTCTTCAGATAAAGCATGTCTGTGTAACGTACATTGTGAAATAGAAATACTTAAGATTCTATTATGACCTTGCACCTAATTCGAAAGAGCAGACTGTTATAAATTACCAATTACAACCACTATTTTAATGTAATATGTATGCTTTGGAATTATGAACTACAAATACGAAGACAATAGAGATCAAATTCTATTGCATTAGATATATTAATGCAACATTCTTAATACTTTTTAAATTCTGAAACAAAGATAAAATTTTCTTCATATTGTCATTTGCATAGGATGCAACCCAATGACTGACCATTGTGAGTTTTAGTACTTTAGAAATATGCAAAATTATATGTGATACCATATTGCAAACCTTGCGCAATATATTATACTAGCAGCGCCCCGCGGTTCCACCCGCATAAGTGTATCGACACCCGCGGGAATATCGGGATAAAAAGTATCCTACATACATATTATGTAGATAGATAAAACATTTATTTGGCGCACACAAGAAGACAGCACAACACAGTACAATATTAGATGATAACCAAAGTACCCACATGATTATAATATAAAAACAAGGTGCCGATAAAAAAAAAACAAAATGAAAAACACATATCGAAATAAGTGACACTATGACGAATACTTATAATAAAATTAATAACGAAACATACACAGTGCGGTGCGTGTCTCAAGGTTGCACCAAATGGGAGTCCAGCTTAGCATGTGTCAGGCAAATGTACCTGACGCTGATATTCTGCTGGATCCCTGCTGTGACACACGGACGTTGAGAAGGCAAGATAAATTGGTGTTGTGACAGGTGTTAAGTGTAGAGTCAAGTTTTGTAAGTATACCCAACACTTTAATTATGTATTCTAGAGTAAGTTTTGCATTGAGAAACGTTCTTGTTCTATTCTATATATGTAGGATACTTGTTATATATATTCCCATTTACGTATTTACATACGATATCCCATCTACATACGATATTCCCATTATACTAATGTATAAGCTATATTACTGTAAAATTTCATCAAAATTCGTTCAGGTTTTGAGTGAAAGAGTTACAAACATCCATCCATCCAACCTCACAAACTGTCGTGCTTGTAATATTAGTAGGAAGAATAGAATAGACTTTTATTTTGTAAATACGGGTAATACATAATAGGTGTTATAATACATTAAAGTTCAGCCGTACCTATTACACCATTCGGTATGCAAACATTTATATTAATAACCACTTTAACCAAAAGCCAGATTCATCAATCCAGAGCAATTAAGGGAAATCTTTTCTCTGATAAAAACTCACTCACTGTAGTATGTTTTATCTATCTATCTATCTATTGCTTCATTTTATTTATGAAACTGGATATCAATTTCACATGATGGTAATAGTGTCATTAAGGCAGCAATCGACTTGTGTTGATATCATATTAATGTAGAATTTACTAACCACAGTTTCATTTGCATAAGTTTCGATCCCATGGGAATATTGGAATAAAAAGATCCTATGTGTTAATCTTGATTTTAAACTATCTGTGTGCCAAATTTCATCCAGATCTGTTCAGTAGTTTTTGAGTAAAAGAGTAACAAACATCCATCCATCCATCCTTACATACTTTCACATTTATAATATTCTTATTAGTAGGATAAGTTTATGATAGTTGTTTGTTCAAAGTAATTGGTGTCCTTAAATTTTATTAAACATGTTTAAATATTGTCCCTATCACTAAGTGCTCTCAGCTACTTCATAGTTATAATGAATATTTACAAATCAACTGGTTCATATTTAATGGGAAAGATTTGATCTAGCCGGATAAGGGTTGCCAAGTATCAAGTCACATAGTGTGTAATTGAAGAGGCCTAGGTCCAGCAGTGGACTGCTGTAGGCTGATGATGATGATGATGATGGGAAAAATCAACTTAAATGATATTAAGTAAATATTTAAATTACTAGAATCCATTCATTATTGAGCAATCTCAAATTCATTTTAAATGGTAATTTATACAGAATATATCCATGTGTGAATAAACTGCTCTAACTTTGACTAACCTTAATTTTGCAATAATAAGAACTATGAGAAATGTAATTTAACATCTGTTCACACATCTTAAACTTTATTACATAACTCGATTACAAAATGGTTATCTATTATTTTAATCATAGCAACATAAAGAACTTACTAAGTTAAAACAATTACAATGTTTGTGATGAATGTTTATGTTACAAAAATAAATTGTGAAAAATAAATTGCTTCTTACCTTCAACTGAACGAGTTTTCATATCTTCAACAGCTTGAGCAATTTTAAACTTGAAATCATGGAATATCTTCCATGTTTCATTGCTCTCCTTGCCCTCCTTCACATCAGGAGTCACGTCAGGCGTACTCCGCTTGCCCAAGCGGTTCAAGTACTCCTTCATTGGAGAAGATGTCACTTCCTTAGGTAGAGAAGCCTTTGCTTCTTCTGGTTTACTTTCAATAGGTTTGGCATCCTCAAGCTTTTCCAAAACCTTTTCAGAGCGAATTGATTTAAAATATTTATCTATGATGGAGGATGACCTCTCTCCACGTTTAGGGCTTGCACTCTCCACAGGTGTGCTAGGAGTTTCACACTGTGGCGTAGGGGGGTCATCTTCACACACATGATACAACTCCTCTAACTCCTCATTATTAGCATTGTACCTAAAGGATAGGGATGAATTTGGTGATTTCCCTGAAAATATAAACACTGTTACACCAATTGCACTTAACAAAACATCACATTTTTATTATTTTCATTTACCCATTCTATAATCAAACTAAATAAATTAATATTGTACAAAACACACTCTAAAAATAAAACACAAAGACAAGAACGCAAAAAGCTAAGAACTGTAATGAAACACGATTGGTGCGGCGAAGTGGCGATCAATTTGTGCCTGATTGTTTGTGTTATCGTCTTTGTTGTCAGAGGAACAACATCCAATCCTGAAACCTGTACATTAATCTAGAAGCTGTTATAGAACCGGTCCTCGCGGACACTGACGTATAGTGTTTACTTAACTAAACTAGTTTCCTATTCCGCGAAAACAACCGTATGCTAAAATTATTTAATTAAAGCTGTTGGCAAATAATATTCGACACATACCCACTCCAGAGATCTCCATTTTATCAAATTAAAGAAAACAATTATTTATATAGAACCATTGTTTTAATCACATTGGTCACAACTAACTCTTGTTATAAATATCATAAATTAACTTCCGAATCTATTATGCTTATTTAATTTTACAAGAAGTTGCTCCACTCGGTGAATCAAAAATAAGATTTTCTTGTCAGTCAACAACTGTCAACTAATGTCAAGTTGTCAAATTTTAAATGTCATATTGGTAATTCCTAGTTACTGTAATCGAAACACGTTTAGTCGATTCTATTATTTTAAAGAGGCGATTTAAGTCCGGCCCAGGGCCATCAACTGAAACTACATAAAATATACCTGACCAATGAATAGAAAGGTCCGTATTTGAGCCGTCAAAATAAGTTTGTATTTCATAGTATTTCTTGAAAAAACTATGTAAAACAAAGTTATTACTGCAGTTGACTTGTAACCGAAAATATCCCATTTCTTAAAAACTACTGACTGAAAAAAAAAGTCACGTAGAAACATCATAATCTTTTTAATAATTTAATAATTATGGAATCCAATGATAACCCAAACGATTATATGCACTGCATTTTTTTCATTGCTAGGTACAGACGTCAGCACATCAACCTACCACAATCTGTCAGATTTTCCCAATCAACTTTGATACTTATGCTTTAGCGATAAAGTTGAAAATCTATTAAAGAAATCTGATTTATTGTGGTAGGTTGATGTGCTGGCGTCCGTACATGAGGCGATTATTATTATTATATATTAATATTATTATATTAAATTGTTTACATGGGCGTAGCCACACTGAGGCAAGCTGGGGCGCTTGCCCCACCCTGGCTCTGACCTATAAGGTGCCTAATTAAACAAAAAAAAAAAGAGTTTTTGAAAAAAACAGAAGCTTTCTGCAAGTTTTACAAATTGAATGATACTTTCCCAAGCGAGGCTGAAATGTGGTATAATTTGGGGGAAGAAAAAAATACGGAAATTAATGCATTGAAGGAGATGGAAGTGGCGGATCTGATCAAGATTTGCAATTTTATCCCAGCGTAAAAACTGCGCTCGCTATTTTTCTTGCCTAGCCATGTAAGACCTGTACAATAGAGCGATCATTCAGCACATTACGGTGGGTCAAAACGTGGCTTCGCTCAACCATGACTGAAAATCGTCTAAGCGGCCTGTGTATGCTAAGTGTACAAAGAACGAGGATCGCCGAATCAAAAAATTAATTTGTAGAAGTGCTAAATAGGTTCTGCCAGAACCCACGCCGGCTTCTCTTGAAGTAATATAATTACTTATAAAGTTAGTTAAAACTTAAATTTATAAATACCGACTATTCATATATAAAACTATAATATCTATCCTGTGTGTAATTGTTTATTTTCTGTAGGTACCTAAAAATATAAACCTCTAAATTTACAGATTAACAAATTGGCATAGGCGCAGAGCCCAAACGGCTCAAGTTACAAAAAAATTACCGGGGGAGGGGGGGGCACATAGGTTGACTACTGCCCCACCCTGAGCCCAAGGCTGGCTACGCCCATGATTGTTTATTATTGAAAACATTGTTTTTTTTTGTCATTTCACTACACCATTGTTTAGTTGTGCATAGAATACTCCTTCTTTCCAGTATTCATCGATATAGTGTCACGACATGTCAGACACAACGTGTCCGAACAGTCTCCGAATAAAATAGTTGTGTGTCATCCGGGTGGACGGACATGGACAGGTGGACGGATATACAAATGGACAAGTCACAACCATAAGAGTGGAACCCTTTGTGCCATTTGGCCGCGACATCCAAAAGATTAATAATCTCCTTGTTTTTTTAAGTCGGGTAAAGAGCGCATTATAGTGGAATGATCGTATAAGGTCCCCCTACCTAATATTCATAAAGTGCTCTAAAATTGACTAAGCACAACTCTAAAATGATTCAGTGTAATCTGTGTGACACCAGTCAGTCGACCTTCTGTCAAAAATAACATTCGCGACAAGGATTCTTTGTAGTGTTTTGGTTATTTGCGTTTGTTAAATCAAAAATAATGGAAATAACACTTACGATTAAATATAAAGTGCATTAAGTTTAGTGAGAAACATGAAGTACTCATTTGTGATATTGTTCTTGTTTGGTTCGTACGGCGTAGGTTCTGTTGTGGACAGTGGTGGGAAGGTAAGATTCCACCGATTGCGCCGCATATTATTATTGATAGAGCTATGATATATGTCAATACAATGTTATTTAGTTGTGTGTTGAGGGGTGTTATTGTTGTTGTAGGAAAATACGGAGTTATCTCGTGCTTTTGATGACCGGCCTCTGTTGTTTGCCACGTTAGGAGGCGGCATGGTCGCCGTCGAGCCTCTGGCGGGTAATATTATATGGAAACTAAAAGATGGTAAGTGACAACTATTATTTCCTTTATTGTGTTCTGTAATAACAGAATATAAAGCGAGTGATGTTACAATTTGTAGAATGCACTTAATTGTTTATTACTAGTAGATTTGTGGAATTCATTGTTTTATTTCCTTCAATAAGTCAGCAAAAGCAATGAGTATTATTATGTTGCTTAACATAATGTTTAAGTAATTATGGTTCAGCTAAAGTGATTCATTAAGATTGATTGATTGATTATTTAACCATTTCTATTCCGCCGGCTCAACCATTTATTTCAATTTATATTCAACCATTTGTAAAATTCGGATTTCCTTTTATACTAATACATTGCATGTTTTTATTCATCATATTATTTTCTGTTATCAGTATTTGTTGCATCAGATTTTTATCAGATATTGAAAGTACACATCAACTATATGTATTGTGGATAAGTTTCTGTTTAACTGCTTAATCACCGCTAATGAGACACAATTGATTTTTCTATTGAAATGGGCCGTTATTGTGCCATGCTGGCCTTGATCATTTAAAAAAAAACAGTAATCACTAAAGTCTAATACATATGGTATTACAGTATTTTTTTTTGTTTTTGTGTTTTTTAATTAAGTACTTAACTGTAACCAATGTTACAGTTAATTTCACGTGTGGCTTTAATCTATGACAAAACATTGCTAAGTTGATTAAAAGATAACAAAAAAATACCATAAATAGGATTACCTATTTATGGTATTTTTTGTTATTTTTTAATCAACCCATATTAACGGGCTGGTGACCGCAACTCCATGTATATGCGCATATTTTGCATTAAAAAAAACACCATATTACAGGAAACAATGACTAATATCCCCCAAAATTTTTTTCTAAAATCTTATTTTCTGAGGCCTTGATTAATATAATAAGGATTAATAATAAAGGAATAATATAATTATATACAAGATATTCAATAATATTTCCTTCTAGATTTAATCTAAGATTACAATTATTTCCGTGTTAACAACAAATTGACATAACTCATAAATTCTTAAACTTATGATGAAATTGAAACTGGAATTTTACTGAGAACTTTTATTTATTTATAAATTCTTTATTGTACACCACAAAAATACATAACATAAAAAATACATTAAACACATCATCATATATAAAATATACATAGGTTGGCCTACATTATTATGTTTCGAAGAATATTAATAAATTGAATGTCCTGTTCACTCAAATACATGTGTATTTTCAAATAAATATGTTATCACTATATTGATGTTATCGGTCAAAGTAATTATCACTCGGTGTTTATGGGTTTTCTAATACAGTTTTTATTACACTAAGTAGTTGGTACTTTATTTCTTGATAAAATGGGGTAGTCTCCTTAATTAATCACTCTATTTTTGTGTAACATCATAAACTAATTCCCCCTCCCTTAATGTTAGCTTAGTATAAAACAACTAAGAATGCATTTTCTTAGTTGTCATAGAAATGCGTTTAACGTCGATCTAAGCCTTAGAAGAAAAAGTAATTTGAAGTTGGTTGTAATTTATATACATAATTCAAAGGAACTAAGAATCTAGTCATTCACTGAGATATTTAAGTTGTGGCCATAAATTGCGTAAATATAAATTTACAAAATATGTGACACAGTTTTCTGAAATTCAAACTTATGTAATACAGTCAATTGTGTGCTCATCTATACATCTAAAATTAGAGTGTCTGTTTGTAATATTAAAATAGCCGCTTTTTACTAAATGCATATGGATGTATACACGGTACATATACCAAAATAATTTTTTTTACAATTTTTGTCTGTCTGTTTGTTCCGGCTAATCTCTGAAACGGCTGGACTGATTTTGACGTTACTTTCACTAGCAGATAGCCGATAAAATAAGGAGTAACTTAGGCTACTTTTATTTTATAAAAAAAATAGGGTCCCAAGAAAAAAAAAATTAAAACCAATGAAATGAAATGAAATATTGAATAATATCCAAATTCAAATAGGAAAATTGTATTATACTCCATTTAGGTACTTCCAAATGTAAATAAATCATAATAAAGAAACAGATAGTTATGTTTTTAGGTGGATCCTATATGTGGAGATTTCTTAATCTCCAATGAAATTGATTTAATAAATAATACACTAGTGTTGTTGTAGCACAAGAAAATCGTACACCAAATATTGACATAAAGAATTTTTTCAATAAAGCTAATACGAAATACTAAAAATAAATAATAATTAAGGGCCTTACTCTCGTTTAGTACCGTAACTCGGTCACTTTATGAAGCTTATAACTCATTAACGGTTTGGTTAGAAGGTCTGTAAAAAATATATGTTTGCTATAGATTCATGCACAGCATTTTTGAAACAGGGTTTTTTCATAAGGCTAATACTTTTGCTATAAAAAAATATTTACCAAAACGCTATTTTGGCTAATATTTCCTTATAACTTCTAAACGGCTTTGATGTTTGGAAATATTTTTACACTGAAAAATTGATGGTTAGAAGTACTACATATTTGAAATAGCGTTTTTAAATCAATCAACAGTTACAAAGACAATGCCCCACTTTGAGATAGATAGATAGGCTCAGAGGTGCTCTGCGCGGGCGCGGGCGGCAGTCGTGCGTTAGCACTGAGACGGGGTGGCTGTGTCGCTCGCTGCTCCGCCCCGGCTATCGATCGACTACGCGCGTTTGGCTGTGTTAGTGCAAATATTTATGAACGAATTGTATCAGTATGCGTTTATAGATTAGCTCGCTGCAGAGGGCCCATTTCTATTGTCAGCGTGGACGCTTTATTAGTGGTGCCATTTCTAAATACTGTTTTTGTTTATATTGTTTATTTTGTAAATATAAGATAATTTGTAAATAAATAAAAATGCCAAAGCAAAGCAAGTCAAGAAAAATACGTTTTCTCTACGACGACGCACCGTTTTATAGATATTAGCGAAAAACTCAAAAGTGGGAATTTTTATACCCCCAACTCCGGCTCACCTCCTAGACGCGGGGACTTTTAGTATGTTTACTCCCTAAGCACTCTGAGCAACTTTCTGAAGAAATCGCTCAGGGCCCAGCTCACGCACTCTACACCTCTTATCTCTATCTCTTAATATTTATTCGTTGAGTGGACTAATAAGTACTTACTTATTTATCTATCTATACAAATAAATAAAATTGGAGTGTCTGTTTGTAATATTAAAACAACCGCTTCTTACTAAATGCATATGGATGTATACACGGTACAGTCAACGTCTAGAAGTCCACTTACACCGCCGTAATAACCATTATCGCCTGCGCTATACGGGCTGCGGCGTCTATACACACATGCGCATATTTATCCGTGTGAGTGATGCTCCAACGCTAACAAATTATGCCGTGTACGTGTAGCATCGCTACGAGATGTGGTCAATGCTAGACAAGGATGACAATATCAGTAACTTGTTTTTTTTTTCGCCGTCTGATTAAATTTTTCATAGTAATGCAAAATTTCGATAACATAACGTAAGTAAACATTAGCTAGATCGGTAACAAGGCTGCACTCGCTAATGTGATCGGGATAGTTGTGAGTTCGAATCCGAGTTGGGCCAGTTTTTTTTTATGTTTTTTTTTGTTTGTTTTTTATTTTTATGCGTCATGTTTGCCGCAAATAAACGTATTTTATTTCTTCTTCTTTCTTTCTTTCATATAATTATTATTATGTTTTAGTAATTTATTTTTGTAAATTACTTTGAACAAATAGATATTACAATAAAGGTAATTAATTATTATAATATGATGATAACAAATGAAATAAATTTTGATATGGTAACATTGTAATATTTTTAATACTTACATAAGAAATCCATTACACTTACTTATGTTATTATTATAGTATTGAATGTTAAAAAGCCAATGTAATGACCGGGGTTCCAAGTAAACTGATTAAAGAAAGGAAGACAAAGGCAGTATCAACAAATTTACTCTACTAATGGTTCCAATTTTCTTTGTAATCTAAACACTAACACCTTAATTACTAAATAACGGAAACAAATAAAAGTAAACAACATAAACATAAAGCAAAGTATATAAAAAACAATTAAAAATAGAACAAAGTATACCAAAAAGACGAAATAAAAATAAAACAAAATGTCTTGATTGACGCAAAGGAGATCATCCGACTGGGATCGAACCCACGGCGAGAAATCTTAACCAGGCACTAGGCTCCGAGACCATCTGGTTACTTGTATGCCGTGGCGAATATGTTGATCACTATTTCACGACGAATCGAAATAAGGCAGCTTTATCAATTGAGGCCGGAATACTTATGCCTGAACTATAAGGTTTTAGGTTATATAATTATTATGGATATTATGAAAATTCTGATATCATTTAAGAGGTTACAGCTTAATTATTCATTTTCTCAATGAAAAGAGGATTGAAACTTAACCTCAATATTACAATAATATAAATACTAATTTGGTAAGTTACGACCACTATGTCCCCTGACACAAAATTACCCTAACTGTTTAGGATTTTTAATATTTCGTGTGACCTCCCTTAGCCTCGATACATCTAAAGAGACGTCGACGCATAGACGCTACAATATTTGCACAGATATTTTTGCCGCGAATAGTGGAATAATTTATGTGAATTAGTAAAGTAGTTAAAAAATGAGGGTAGATTTGAAACAAAGTGAACTTAACACTTTGTTTGAAATCTACCCTTATGTTTTTAAAAACGACGCTAAGATTGAAACTAATTGTAAAACAAAAGAATCTTCGTTTAGTTGTGGAATATTTAACATAATTATTGGTTAGCAAATCGGCATTTTTATTTCACATATTGTAATACTTAAAAAATATTTTTCATGTTTGATGTGAGACTCGAACCCGAAAGTTCGCCATGCGAGGCACAGTGCTAGCCACTTTGGCCACCGTAACGCTTACGAAACTTATTGAAATTTGTAATAACAATCATGTTGCCAATTCGTAGTGTTGTCAAACGTTCTATAGAAGAAGGTCATAAGTACTAATATTGCTATGCCATAGTTTTGTGAGATTGCTAGTCGACTTCTGACTTTATTGTACATACCTATACCAAAATTTTTTTTTACAATATTTGTCTGTCTGTCCGTCTGTCTGTCTGTTTGTTCCCGCTAATCTCTGAAACGGCTGGACCGATTAATTCGGGACTTTCACTAGCAGATAGGTGAATAAGGAGTAACTTAGGCTACTTTTATTTTAGAAAAAAAAAAGAAAATAGGTTCCTACGAAAAAAAATTTAAACCAATGAAATTAAATACTTATTGAATAATAACCGATTCAGATAGGGAGGTTGTATTATACTCCGTTTAATTAGGTACTTCCAAATATAAACAAATCATAATAAAGAAACGGAGTATAGTTATGTTTATAAGTGGATCCTATACGTGAAGATTCCATAGAAATTGATTGAATAAATAATATAGTGTTTTTGTTTTAGCCCAAGAAAATCGTACACCAAATATTGTATATAAAAAGGCTAATACGAAAAACTAAAAATAAATAATAATTAAACTAAAAATGCAAAAACGATCAAAAAGAACTAAATGGAGAAATATTAGAAGAATTTCATTAAAATTAGCATAGGTATTTCTTTACGCGGAATACAGAATTAATAAGTTATCGTAAACTCTGCGAACTCAACAATAACTTTTTTGTTAAATTCCACGCGGACGAAGTCGCGGGTAACAGCTAGTACAAAATATATCAGTCTTGCATCCGCCATTCCCTTCTGGAATCGTAGGCAAAAATAGCGACCTACTTGCGGCATGTCTGCGCCTCTGCATATTCTTTGATCATCATTTTAGTGTCGCGCGCCACCGCACGAGTTTTACGTATTCGGGAGTAGGGCGTTTAGCTCCGCCCACATGCACAAGGTTAGTGAGCCATCTATACACCTTAAACTAAAAATGCAAAAACGAAAAAAAAAAAGAACTAAATGGAGAAGAAATATGTACAAAAACAAAATATCGATTCATAAAATAGAAGAATTTCATTAAAATTAGCATAGGTATTTCTTTACGCGGAATACAGAATTAATAAGTTATCGTAAACTCTGCGAACTGAACAATAACTTTTAGTTATAAATAAATTAACATCCATCATACATACTTAGTCATAATTTAATCTACACATAAACATTATTATAATTTCTATAACTGTGAGTGTATGAAAGTTGCTTGGTTGGAGATTAGATAGATCAAAAAGTTCGATTATGTATTAATAGGTCACAGATAATGAAATAATAATGTTATCACAATGTGTGAGCCACACATGCATAGATTAAACAAGTTATCAGTAAATAATAATTAAATATTTGTGGGCAGTATGTCTGCCGCCGTACGGAAAGGGAATGGAGAAAAATGAGCCTTAATGGATGCGCCTTTTTTGTTTAGAAGGTTTATTTTTCTTTACGTTTTTGGCCGTTATTCGTCCTTTTCGCTTACTGCGGCAGAAGTAATTATCATTTTTATGTTCATGCGTATGTTGGATTACAGACTTGTGTGGAACTATGTAGGTATAAGTATAGCGGTATCTTCATTATTACTTTAAGTACTTATAGTTTAATTAGTGAGGGGCAATCACTTTAGTGATATGTTTCAAGTTAGTAGAGTAATATTTAATTGTGTATTAAATAAAGTATCTTGCTGCGATTATAGGAAAATAACATTACGATCATAAAAAAAAACTAGAAAAAAAAAATAAAACAATTTAAGCATATCAAAAAAACAAATAAATATTTTTTTAAAGATTTGTAATTGCATTATTGAATTTGTTTAAATGTTTCGATTGCTATTTAGCGTTTGTGGTTGCAGGAAGGCCTTATTTAAGGCTTTAAATAAGGCGTTGAGTAGGCATGTTAAGTTTTCTTTTGACTATTCGTATATGAATGGGAATTACACCCACTATTTACCTCTCGTGGGTGCTGTAGCCCCCAAGCTCCAAAGGAGTCGGCGCCCCTGAGACGATCTGTCCATATACGTGTCCCTATTTCTTATCGAGGATGACTGTCTGACTGAATGCTGTAGATTTCTCATTACCTATGATCTCGCCTCGAACTTGTTTACTGGACGTGGTAACTAGTCGTGATTATCGTACAAAACTAGGTGTTTCGTATAATTGTTATACTGCATTTTCTATTTATATTTAAAAACAAAGCAATCCAAACCGTCTTATGGCAGCAACTCTGAATCACTCTGTTTATGTTTTCTTCATTATAACTTTCTACTCTTCAAACTTCACATCAAAATCATAATAATGACTCTCAATCGTCATGACTCAATACTCTAGTAGCCAATCGTGAAGTCTTTGATTCGATACTCGGAATGTCTAAATGCAAAGGATACCCACATTTCGGGAAGAGACACAAATAAAATATAATCTAATCTATAATTAAACTAAGATTTAACCCTTTACCAATTACAGGTGTGACGCCCATTTTACTATATAATCTTTTGTCTTTCTTTAGAACCGGTAGTAAAAGTCCCAAACCAGCAGGCGGATCTGATGCCTCAGTTCCTCCCAGACCCTCGGCATGGCACCCTCTACATGTACGGACCCCGAGGTGACCAGCAGATGCTGAAGAAGCTACCCTTCACCATACCGGAGTTGGTCGCCAACGCGCCGTGTAGGTCAACTGATGGTATTCTTTATACTGGGAAGAAGAGTGATACATGGTTCATGTTGGATCCCTTGACTGGGTCTAGAGAACATGTTTCAGGTATGTTTGAAGTATTATATTTATTTTTACGGTTTCTAGAACAGTCTTAGGAGCTCCATGAAGTGCGAGCTCATAGTAGTAGTAACTGCTAGTGTGTTTGTGATGGGTGAAAACTTACAATGCGTGCCACGAAAGATGAGACTTGCCCCGCCTCCCCCGCTCTTTCCGCTGCCCCTATGACGTCCGGTCCCGTCCCGCACTCAGACCTCATACCGCTAAAGATACCTAAAATCGTGTTCTGCGCAAGTCAAACCACGTGGTGTGTCAAGTCTCATCTTTCGTGGCACGCATTGTACACTCTGAATCCCGAACTGCGGGATAGTTGCGTAACACACTAACAGTAGCATATAGCTTTCATTTTGACAGTGCAACAACATTCATTGCGTTATTTTCGTTGTTGAGCAGACACATTTTTCGAACATATGAAGCAATGGATTAGTAATATCCTTCGAAATGATTCAGATTGTGATTGAAAGTGCCGATTTGCCGCTAGTGAAGGCCAGATAGGATGAAGAAAGGTCATGTCGGTCTAGTTCGTTACGTCTGCCGTCTAATCTTATGCACCGTTGTTTATGGCAGAATTGCATTGTATAGTCATTTAAGTTTCAAATATTTTACAAAATAATACAAAATTACTTCCATCAAATTGACCTCGTCCATATTTCCGTAATAAACAAACATAGTTATAATCCTACGATTTCATAGATTAGAACAGCATAACTACGTGTCGGCTTATCGACGTACGGCAATTATCTACGGTGTGGGTATGGACACATGGCCCATACTCATAATGACGTACCTAATGTAGATACAACTGCTGTCATTCGATATAGGATCAGAAACTGTTAAAGCATATGGGCGTTTGTTAATAAAAGGAAATTACATATAATTAAGACCGAAAGGACTTTTCACAAGGCATCATTGTTCGAAACGCGTTGATCTGGAAAAAACGGTGTTGCAAGTTAACGAACTGTGAAAATAGTAGACATGAACAATTAACGGATAGGTCGAAATTTGAACGTTCGAAAGCCAGCCAGCGACATAGTTAAATGGAACATAACTTTTTGCTGAAATGACGACCACTTTCGAATATTCGCTATTATCAGTCTGATGTTCAGATTGTATTCGATAAGTACCGTTCGATCTTTAACCGTCATTCTGGTGGAAATCATTGTATGGAGAAGACGACAATAGGCTCCAGGCTCTGTTATCGTACACTGCTCTTTGTAATATATAATAACAAACACTGCCAAATGTATTATGTGACCATAATTATATTAATGTGGCATTATAACAGTGTTCCATATTTCACTGATTTTCAAGGCTTGGTTATTAGACTTTGTTGTAAGAGTCACCTCCACTACATTTTGCCATTTAGGTAGGTAGTTATGACAGAACATCGATAGTAAAGTTTTTATATTTTTTTATATTCGAAATAGGTTTGCTCTTGACTCTAATCTAGGTCAGAGATGACACAGATAAAGTCTACGATGGAGTGAGCTTACCCAGAAGAAGCCTGTTCACTCTTACTTTGAAGAGATTATACTATATATAGATATATACTATATATTATATATAGATATAGTTCGTCGGCCGATGATTCATATCGTAAACATAAATATATAAATTACTCATATCATAGTTATCATCATAGAAGAGGTAACTTTCTATGACGATACAATTATAAAGGAATAGCGGCCTTATTGTAAGAAACGACGCTAATTTTTACCGGACTGCGCCGGAAGGAGGGTTATTTAGATCATTGTTTTTATTTATTAAAGCTGAAGAGTTCGTTTGTTTTTTGTTTGTTAGTTTTAGAGCGCTAATCTCTGGAACTACCAGTCGGATTTGTGAAAAGTTCCTTTTGAATTTGATAGCCCATATTCTTGAGGGTAGGTATAGGTTACTTAACATCACGCTGTGACCCTTAGGAGCCGGGAAAAAGGAAAGAGCAGGCGACGAGCGATGCGGTGCAAGTGCGACACAGTGGGCACCCCGCACCGCAATGCTCGCCCGCCCGCATTTTTGGCCAAGGGCGTTTTACAAAAATGTGGCATTTATTTTAGTATAAGTATTGTGTATCTTACGACTTCCACGCGAACGAAGTCGCGGGCAGAAGCTAGTGATACGATATAGTAAATGCAGCAATAAATGTTTTACAAACAGTCCCACATGAAACTCATAAAGTTAATCTCGTTAGGGAAAATAATGCGACAGATTAATAAAACACTTTTTATGGATGAGATAAAATAAGGCATGCATAATATTTCCCGAATCTTTTTGTGCACAAGGAAAAATTGTGTTGCATGATCATGCGAACAGGTTAGATTTTCAATAAATTTATTTTCAAATCAAAATACTTTGTATACGTTTTGCTCTCTGACTTTTTATACGTTTTTGAAACAAATTTTGTCCAAATAAATGCCTGATGGCTGTTAATTTATGTGATGGATATCATATAATTCAAAACAGTCATCATCTAATTGGGGCGTACGCACGACGACATATTGTGCTATAAATTTCCAGAATAAAACTGACTTCTATGCAGTGCTAGAAGGCCAATTGCCGTAATTAAAACGTTCAAAATCAAGTCGCAATTTCATCTTAACGACAATCAATGTCAAAAATAAAATATTAGATTATCAAAAATGTAGGGAAGAGATAATTGAGAGATATAGAGAGAGACTAGAATGTCCTTAAAAAACGGGAATTGCCCCTCTGGTCAACTTATACCGGAAATATATAACAGGGTGACAGGAACATCGACGCGCAAACTGTAACCAAGGATGCAGTACATGATTCTAGACGTAGAAAGCATAGCCTAGCGTAGAAATGTGAAAAAAAAAAACGGGTGTTCATTGAAAAGTGCAATACCTACGCGGTCAAATTAATGTATGGTAACAATTTCTTTTTTAGAGTTCCGTACCCAAAGGGTAAAAACAGACAGACGGTCAATGGTGGAGTCTTAGTAATAGGGTGTTACTAGGACTCCACTGTCCGTCTGTCTGTCTGTCACCAGGCTGTATCTCATGAACCGTGATAGTTAAAAAGTTGAAAAAAAAATTTAACAGATGATGTATTTCTATTGCCGCTATAACAACAAATACTAAAAACAGAATAAAATAAATATTTAAGGACCCTTAATTTTTTTTCCCATACAACAAAGGTTTTTTTCGGCGTTTTTGCCTCGTGGTACGGAACCCTTCGTGTGCGAGTCCGACTCACACTTGGCCAGGTTTTAAGTCATGTCATTTATTTCTTAACAAAATACATCATAAACTATAAAATACCTTAAACTTAGGTTAGATACTGATAATAAAAAAAATAACAATAACTTTTTAAAATAATTTAATTAATAGTCGTATAATAAAGAAATATAATGTCAAAAGATGAAAAAAAATAAGAGTCGCTTAATTACCTACTGAGTAGAATTGTAAATAACACAATAAAAATAAAAAATAAACTCAATAAATAAGATTTTAATAACCTACCAAAATTTTCAACGCAGTGGGGTTCTGAATCATGTACTTACTGTTCTGAATCCATGGTTACATGTTGCGTGTCGATGTTCCTGCCACCGCCATATACAGATATTAAAAGTTTGAGTAGGTATGACTTCGTGTGTACAAACAAACCATTCGACGAGAAACCTTTTCTATTTGAAAATAATTCTTCGCATTGCAATGCCCCAGTTGTTGTTTCACTATGCCAAGTTTACATTTCTCCTTGTGTTGTAGGTTTCGACAAATCAAAGATTTTCAAGAACTCCGATGACAATACATGTTCGCCGGACAAAAAGAGAGGGATCTATGTAGCGAGAACCGAGTACAATATACTGATGCACGATTCTAAGAATCAGAATCAAAAGTGGAATGTGACGTTCTTTGATTATACGTCTCTGGCTATGGGGAAAGAGATGCTGAATGATTATGGTAAGATTATTATACTTTGTTTTTTAAACACCCCTTATTGAATCTCGGTAACACTAAATATACTTAGGCAGTGCCTGATTTAGAGTTCTGACAGTCCTAGGCTAACTATGAATATGCGCCCCCCTCCCCCGGGCCTGTTCTGCCTAGCCCATGAATATATAGTTTTTATATTTTACTAGATTTACGAACCGCGGTTCTTCTACTAGTATTTAGGCGCATATTTTAAATTAAGTACCAAATTTTATTCTGTGAATAAGTGGCTCAGCCCCCCTCGGTCCTTGCGCCCTAGGCTTGAGCCTAGTTAGCCTGTGGGTAAACCAGGCCCTGTACTTAGGGCGAATTCCACCAAACTTTTATACATAGAATAAGTCTTTTAATGGGAATTAATTTTGAATTTTTGCCAGTTTTTCATAGGACTGTCAGACGTAAATTTTATTTCTTTGGTAAAATTAACCCTTAATAAAACTAATGAAAGTGAGTTATATCATTATATATATGTATAACATAACTTCACGCCTATATTTCCCTAGGAATTGGGAACAGGTGTATTTATCAGGGACTTGAAAACGAAATTAATTTCGTTCCTTTACCACTAATGTTATCGTATAACGTTCCAAAATTTGTAACGATACTAAAACCTAAAAATATCAATAACATTATAAAAAAAAAAAACGTTATAGAATATCATTTTCTTAGAACAATATTATAAGAAACGTTATAGGTATCACTAACATTAAGCTTATCCGCTTGAACGTTACAGGTGAATCGTTACACATTCATTTGTAACGTTATTCTTCATACTTTTTAGTTTTTTCGTCATCTTATAAGTCATGAAGCTGGCAACGTTGAGTATCGAAATGAATAACGTTATTATATCGTTATA
The DNA here is from genome assembly GCA_963855955.1 of Luperina nickerlii. Lineage (NCBI taxonomy): Eukaryota > Metazoa > Arthropoda > Insecta > Lepidoptera > Noctuidae > Luperina > Luperina nickerlii. Next base: position 9,284,976 of record OY979665.1, read on the forward strand.
CTAATAACGATATATTGATAATATTGTTAGTGAACAGTTTAAGATTTCGTTCCGTTTGTCAGTATCGTTATAGTCAAGGAATTTATTTTGTTAAGACCCTGGTGGAACGGTACAAATTATCGGTATCGGAACTATGCGTAACATTATTTTGAGTAACGTTATTTTGAATAACGTTTCAAGTCCCTGTTATTTATGCACCCACATTTCGCCAGTTATTTTTAAGGCCCATGTAATAGGGGGGGACCGAGTGGCGTGAAAGAACTGGAAGATAAAATGTCGGTCGCACAGTGTAATTTTCGGACCTAAAAATGGACACCTCTTTTTATTTAACTAATCGTTTGTGTTCGTCATTTAGAACATCAGAGTAAAACTCCCGCGAGTCAGTTCTTCTTAGTTTCGCAGAAAATAAATATTAAAGTTAGTTTTTTTTTTTATGTGATTTTTTATAAAACCGTTAATTTCTCAATAACAGTTAGACTATATCGATTGAAACTTTAGTATGTTATGAAGCAATAAACAACACACTTAATTACGAAGAAAATATTTCCTAATTAAACAGGAACAACGTGAATTATTTTTTATCTGTTTTTAGGTTTTTATTTTTTTTTGCGTGGATGTATTGGTATTCGGATTTATTTTAAATAGGAAATAATTATTTATACTAATGTGCATCATACTGTTTTTTTTCACAACCGAATTCTAATATATCTAAGAGTTACTTGAGTTCAAATTTTTTTCAGATTTTTCTGTTAATTTTGGTGTCTAGGGTTGTCAACTTTTTACAACACAAAAATATAATTAAAATTCAAAATACAAGAAAAGGTAATTCATATGTTATTTATATGTTATATTTTAAAATTATAATTCTTCTGTGACAACCCTATCAAAATAATTTAAATATCTTTTTTTCAGAGATATATCAAGATTCGGATTTGAAATTATTAGGGATAATGCCTAACAATAAAAGGCACATTTTTGGTCAAAAAACTAATCCGAATAATGGTACATTTCGGAGGAAAAAAATAAAGTATGAAATTAAAAATAAAAGCTGTAACTTTACTTTCGTACAACCTTTTAGGGTGAATCTTTTTTTAAATTATACCTTATGTACATAGGAATAATATCCCCAAGAATCATTAAAATCACATACCTTTTTCATTGTAAAAGTAGGTTTCTATGGTTTTTTTGAAGTTTCAGAGTTCGATTTTTAAAAATTTATCTCTCTGAAACTAAGAAAAACTGACTCGCGGGAGTTTTACTCTGATGTTCTAAATGACGAACACAAACGATTAGTTAAATAAAAAGAGGTGTCCATTTTTAGGTCCGAAAATTACACTGTGGGTCGTCCGGCGGCTAGATGCGCGGACGATATTGTTGCCATCGCGGGTAGAACTTTGATGAACTTCGCTGGCACAGGAGCGTGGAGATTGGCACATGGATAGAGAGGCCTATGCTCGGCAGTGGGTGAAGTGGGGCTGTGGAGGATGATGATGATGAATAGGCGTTACAACTGCTTGCATCAAAAAAGAGCAATAACTACAGATATAGATACACCTAGATAACGCAAGTGCAACTACTTCGCGTGCCAAAAATCGCACCCGCATACGTACAAAATCTTAAGCTGCCAGTTTCGCGCTTCAGTCCTGTGTACTGCTGGGTGGGTGAGCGTGAGCTCTGGCGCTAGGCCCCTGGGGTGGGGCAAGACGTGCCGCACGCGGCGGCGGCGGCGTCTTTGAATCGATTTGATTTTCCCATCACTAAACAGTACTTGTGACGTCAAAGTAGGTAGTCAAAAAATGGCATGTTGGTTTTCATACAGATTGTGATACTTGCGTTACCTAGGTCTATCTATATCTGTGGCAATAACCTTAATTAGACTGAGCCTTGACTGAAAGTACTGTTCATTCAAATTAAAGCTGTTTTCGTGAGATAGACACTGCACCTGTTAATGTTGTTGTTGTGATACGATAACAATAATTTCGTTTAATATTGTTTCAAGTTAACATGCACTTTGTTATTTTAATAATATTGAAATTAACTTTTCATAAATAACCATCAAAATGTTATTCTGAAATCGCCAAACCGTCTTGAGTAAGCGTGGTGATCAATGCTCGTGCCTGGGAGAATAATAGGCTGGTATTAATACAATTATTTTTTAAACAACCTATATTGAAGTGCAGTTTACACTATTCAAGCCTACATAGTAAAATTAAAGCAATCTATACTATCTATACTTCTATACTAATATTATAAAGCTGAAGAGTTTGTTTGGTTGAACGCGCTAATCTCTGGAACTACCAGTCGGATTTGAAAAATTCTTTTTACATTTGATAGCCCAATTCTTGAGGAAGGCTATAGGCTATTTAACATCACGCTATGACCTTTAGGAGCCGAGCAAAAAGAAAAAAAGTCAGAAAGAACGCTAAGCAAAAACGAATTAATAGCGCGGGCAGGCGATGCGATACGACGGGGTGGGTCGGAGTGACAAGAAATTTCACGCGGACGAAGTCGCGGGCAGAAGCTAGTGTGTTATAAAATCCTGCATAACAACACGGAAATATCTTAATCCAGACTCTGAACTTGCGGGTGATTGCATAACAGACTAACAATAGGAATAGCTTTCATTTTGACGGTTCAACCACATTCAATGCGTCATTTACGTGTTTGAGCGGACAAATTTATCGAACAAATGAAACAATGGATTAGTAATATTGTTACGAGCTTGGGGTTCGTGACAATAAAAACTGCCGATTTAATAACCAAAAAAATGACACTTTACTCACCAACACTAATTACAAGTCAAACACACTAATTAAGAGATACAATTGCACTTACTGATCACTTAGTCGCACTTTAATCGCACTCGAATATCGCCTTCGATGTTATCGCTCGTATCGCTTATTCAAAACTATGTGTCTCGCGGCTCGCGCCCGCCTTATATAGTCCCACAGAGCCACTCGATAAACATCTAGTATGTTCGAGTACATAGCGGTCCCGACCGACTCGACGTCGATAGTTCTCGGAACTACTAGTACCTACAAGAAGGGTCAATGTCCTAGTACCAAGGCCAAGGTACTAGTTCTGCTATCCGATACAAGATGGCGCTAGTGGTAACTAATGGCGATACATGGCGATGTATCAAGCATTATTTTTGGCGCGCAACACTGCCCCCTCCTAAGACATGCTTGTCCCGAGCATTATTGGCTCCATAATAACGCGCCAGTCGATCCACATGGACGATCTTAGGAGTACCTCTTGCACCTTTCTGTATCCGGTAGGTTACATCATTGATCTTTGTCACAATCCAGTACGGTCCGTCCCATTTAGCTTGAAGCTTAGGAGATTTCCCTTTGCTGCGGACTGGATTGTGCAACCACACTAGTGAACCTTCGTCGAACCCTTTATTATTCATTTTGCGGTCATAACGGGTTTTCATCCTTTCAGACATTTGCTGGCCCGATTGTCGGACGTGCTCATAAATGTCATTCATCTTGTTCCGCAAATCATTTGCATAATCAGTTACACTGCGTGGGGCATCAGGTGGTATTCCGGTGATCAGGTCTGCAGGTAGCCGTAGTTCTCTTCCGAAGTTTGCGAAAGCAGGCGTCACCGATGTACTTTCGTGAACAGCGCTTCGATATGACAGCAAAAACGGTTGTATGTGCTTGTCCCAATCTCGTTGCCGATTTTCCACAACTTTTGCTAGGTACCTCTCCAGTGTCTGGTTAAATCGTTCCACCATTCCATCCGATTGTGGGTGGTAGGAAGTAGTTCTTGTTTTATGAGTACCCATAACTCGACAAGTTTCCTGGAATATTTGGGACTCAAAATTCCTTCCTTGATCACTGTGAATCTCCAAAGGTACTCCAAAACGACAGAAGACTTCATGAACCAATTTATCCGCAACTGTCGAAGCTTCTTGATTTGGAATGGCGAAGACTTCCGGCCACTTCGTGAAGTAATCCATCACAACCATGAAATACTTGTTACCACTTTCACTCTCCGGAAACGGCCCCGCAACGTCAAGGGCTATCCTCTCCCATGGTGCACCAACATTGTACAATTTCAATGCACCCCTACTACGAGTCTGAGGTCCCTTTACAGCTGCACAACTTGTACATTTGCGACACCAATCCTCGACATCGTCCCGACAGTGGACCCAGTAAAACCGTTCTCGTATCTTCAGTAGAGTCCGTTTTACACCCAGGTGACCTCCTGAACAACCATTATGGTACAGCTGTAGAACATCCGGTACTTGAGCTTTAGGGACAACCATTTGCAAATGACAGCTGTCTCCCCGAGCATTTTCCCATTTACGGCACAGGACTCCATCCTGAACCACCAAGCTGTCCCATTGGGCCCAATAGCTTTTTGTGACCGAACTCATCGCTGAGACGTCACTCCACCTGGGCTTAGGAGCTCTGGCCTTCATCCACTCCAGAATTGGCTTGATGTCCGAATCTTCCTGCTGTGCACGTTGTAGGCTTTCCTTCCACTCGTTGTTGAGGTCTGTCTTAAGCATCCTCACAGGTACCACTTCCTTACTCTCCTGCCTAGTACAATGCTTGCAGTCTTCAGGACAAGGTCTTCTTGACAATGCATCTGCGTTGCCATGAGATTTTCCGCTGCGATGTTCGACCACGAAGTCGTATTCCTGCAGTAGTTCAATCCATCTCGCAACTTGTCCTTCTGGGTTTTTGAACTGCAATAGCCATTTCAGTGCAGCATGGTCAGTTCGTAAGTGGAATTTCCGCCCCAGAAGATATTTGCTAAAATACTGCAATGACTTTACCACAGCAAGCAGTTCCCGTCTCGTAACACAATAGTTCCTTTCCGGCTTTGACAATGACTTGCTGAAGTACGCTATCACAACCTCTTGATCACCATTCCGTTGAGACAACACACCACCAAGTCCTGTGTCACTTGCGTCTGTGTCAACTATAAATTCCTTGCCCGCATCAGGGTATCCCAAAATAGGTGTATTGCACAGACGGTCCTTTAGCTCCTGGAATGCGATGTCGCAACTATTATCCCAGCAGAAATGTCGCTTCTCCTCGGTTAGCTTATGCAGGGGTTTGGCTATGTCTGCAAAGTTCTTGACAAATCGCCGATAATAGGAGCACAAACCCAGAAACGCTCTGACCTGCGTCTTGTCCTTTGGAACTGGCCAGTCCTTGACAGCGGCGATTTTCTCTGGGTCCGTGCGGATACCTTCTTCAGACACGACATATCCCAAAAAGCTAACTTGTCGTTTGAATAGTGAACACTTCTTCGGACTTAACTTGAGGTTGGCACTCTGGATCTTCATGAGCACGCGTTCCAAGTTTTGAAGATGTTCTTCAAACGTACGGCCTACGATGACGATGTCATCCAAGTAGACCAGACAGGCATCGCCAATTAGCCCAGTAAGTACAAGTTCCATCAACCTTTCAAACGTTGCCGGAGCATTGCACAATCCAAACGGCATAACTTTAAATTGCCACAGACCCTTTCCTGTCGAGAATGCAGTTTTCTCCCTGTCCTTAGGATCAATTTCGACTTGCCAGTAGCCACTTTTCAGGTCCAGCGTGCTAAACCACTTTACGCCAGTAAGCATGTCCAGCGTGTCATCGATTCTCGGCAAAGGATAGCTGTCCTTCTTCGTAACGTCGTTCAGACGACGATAGTCAACACAAAACCGCATGCTGCCGTCCTTCTTTCTTACCAGCACTACAGGTGAACACCATGGACTAGATGAAGGTTCAATAACACCATCCTTCACCATTCCCTCAATCATGGTTTCCACTTCCTTTTCACGTGCTACCGGCATTCTCCTTGGCCGCTGACGGATAGGCAATTCTTCTCCTGTGTTTATTTTGTGTTGAACTATGCCAGTCTTTCCGATGTCAGCATCGTTTGACGAGAAAACATTGGCGTACCTGAGTAACATCTTCTTCGCTTTGACCATTTCATTTTGGGACAGAGCGCTGCGGCAGTCTTCTAAAAGGGTGGTCACTCTCGTTTGTGCATCCTTGCTGAGGGTCCCAGTCGATAGATATTGGCATCGACGCAACCAATCCACTTCCTCGCAAGTACCGAGTAGTGTGCCTTTTTCTATAATCTGGTCCTGATCACAAAGGTTCAGCACTCGTACCCCTGAAATGTCGGTGGTTCTGACCAAAGTTCGTGCCACTTTCCATGGAAGGTCATTGTCTACCCTTTCCACGAGTACACAACGAGGAGTTCGCCCAGGATTCCGAGGAAGACTAACCGGCACAATCGTTTCCGATCTCGGCGGAAGAACAATCTTCTTAAGGCTGTACACATTTCCTGGTAACGCCCCTTCCACGAAAAGTTCCTCTTGTCCACATTTCAAAACACCTTGCTTGACGTCAATCTCGCAACAATTCTTCCTCATAAAGTCAAGGCCCAGGATGCAATCGTCCATTATATCAGCCACAATGACATTATGCAGGTAGATTCTGTTGCCTAGCTTCACCTCCATTTTCTTCTGTCCATGGACGGGTATGCGCTGACCGGTGGCTGTAACCAAATTAATGTGTTCTCGGTTGTGTGCGGAGTCCCCAAGGAACCGACTTATAAGTTGGGAACTGACGACCGTGCGAGAGGCTCCTGTATCTATGGTCAGCTTACAAGGTGTTCCGTTGACTTCGCCCTTGATGATTAGGCTGTTCCCGTCATGGGTTTGTGTGATCGAAATCCTTGGGGCTCCTTGAACATCAGCCAGCACCCGCCCCGCAGTCCTGGCTATTACTCGTTTCCCTGCTGCTGGTGTTGGGCGGTGCTGTTAGCCGCACTGCCCTCTGGAGATCTGCTGTCTTCTCTTTCTGCAGTTCGCTTAGGGCAACTGGATCGAAGGTGGCCCCTTTCCCCACAGCCGTAGCACCTAGGGCTGTATCCTTTACTGCGCTCGCGAACTGTAGCCGCTGCAACCTCCCTGACGCGATGGGAACGATGATCTTGCCGCACAGCTTCCACCTCCAGTGCATGGGCCAAGGCGTCCTTCAGCGTCCCGTGGTGACCGAGCCTCACAGCAACTCTAACTTCAAGGTCGCGGATGCCGTCGATGAATGCCTGCACCAGGTTCCCATCAATAAGTGCAGGTACGGAGTGGTAAGCTTTGCGAACCAGCTTCTCCACTTCCAGGGCCCACTGCTGCAGGTTTTCATTGCTGCGTTGCACGCGATCCTTGAGCTGCGCACGGAACACGTGTTCTAGGTGAGCGTCGCCATACCGAGCCTCCAATGCCTCAAGGAGCTGCTCGTAAGTCACTTCCTTACCGAGAGCTTCCAGAACAGTTAAGGCCTGGTCGCGCAAGCCCAGGGTGAGGGCAGTCATGGCCTGACTTTTATTCCACCCGTTCGCCTTCATGACAGCCTCAAACTGGATTTTGTAGGCCGACCAGGAAGAAGTTCCGTCGAACGGTGGCACTTTGAATCCACGTAGCGAAGGTGTTGTAGCTACGGGAGCTGCGATTCCATCACCCAGTTTCAGGTAATCCAGCGTTTTCTTCACGTCAGCCATCACGGTTTCCTTCACGTCAGCCATCACGGTTTCCTTCACGTCAGCCATCACGGTTTCCTTCACGTCAGCCATCACGTTGTCAACCCAATTATTCACTTGGTCGATTCGGGTTTCGGCTTCCGACAGACGGTTGTCATGTTGAGCAACCTTTTCCTTCACCTCCTTCATGTCTTTACCGAAGGTAGCGTGAAGGTCCTTTATAAGGAGCACCTGCTCTTCCTGGCGGCGCGCCTGCTCCTCCTTATCCCGCTGGAGCTGTTCCTCCAACCGACGAGCCTGTTCCTCCTGTCGGCGGGCCTGCTCCTCCTGTCGGTGGGCCTGCTCCTCCTTGTCCCGCTGGAGCTGTTCCTCCAACCGACGAGCCTGTTCCTCCTGTCGGCGGGCCTGCTCCTCCTGTCGGCGGGCCTGCTCCTCCTGTCGGCGGGCCTGCTCCTCCTGTCGGCGGGCCTGCTCCTCCTTGTCCCGCTGGAGCTGTTCCTCCAACCGACGAGCCTGTTCCTCCTGTCGGCGGGCCTGCTCCTGCAGCATCATCATCAGAGCAGCAAAATCTGGTGCTAATGATGCCGGAGCAGCTGTGGACGGACCGGCCTCCGTGGTCGGTAGCTGGCCTTCCGACCCCTGTGGCATTGCTCCACCAAATCGCCTCTGATCCGTCTCTTGCTGGCGTTGACTCCGGGTACGGATACCCTCCATGTCGTCTTTGGGTAAAATCGGCATTTTAAACCTCGCTTCTGACACCAATTGTTACGAGCTTGGGGTTCGTGACAATAAAAACTGCCGATTTAATAACCAAAAAAATGACACTTTACTCACCAACACTAATTACAAGTCAAACACACTAATTAAGAGATACAATTGCACTTACTGATCACTTAGTCGCACTTTAATCGCACTCGAATATCGCCTTCGATGTTATCGCTCGTATCGCTTATTCAAAACTATGTGTCTCGCGGCTCGCGCCCGCCTTATATAGTCCCACAGAGCCACTCGATAAACATCTAGTATGTTCGAGTACATAGCGGTCCCGACCGACTCGACGTCGATAGTTCTCGGAACTACTAGTACCTACAAGAAGGGTCAATGTCCTAGTACCAAGGCCAAGGTACTAGTTCTGCTATCCGATACAAGATGGCGCTAGTGGTAACTAATGGCGATACATGGCGATGTATCAAGCATTATTTTTGGCGCGCAACAATATCTTTCAAAATGGTTCAGATTGAGATTGATATTGTTACGCTTTGAGGGTTTTCTGAAATGACGTTCGCCAGGTGGCAGCACTTACACGTCAGGTCCAGACATCTGTCAAAGAGCCTATATTTTCTTTAGTCATGACTGAATGATGAACGAATGAATGAATCGAATGATGAACGTCATCATATATTTTATATTGGAAGACCTCTTGTCACAGTGGTGCCAACTGGTGTCGTAAATTTTCACGAAAACCCTCATTAGGCTGCGGGCCGTAAGTGTAGGGCCTCTTTTGGGAGACATACTTACGATACACCTGTTCATGTTTACTTTTGTGATACGAAAACAAATATCTCGTTCAAGCTTATTACTATTTAATATGTACTTTGTAGGTATTTTTTTTATTTGGCCCGTTGGTCTCGAGGTCGCAAGTGCGACTGCTGAGCGTGGGGTCCTGGGTTCGATTTCTGGGTTTGGTCAAATTGTTATTGGGTTTTTCTATTGGGAATGTCTAAGCAACGGCTCGGGGTTTGGAAGTTGGCGGTGTGATTCGCCGTGCCTCGGAAAGCACGTTAAGCCATTTGTCCTGCGCTTGATCTCTCCGGTCGTGTCGGATTGCCGTCCCATTGGATAATGAGACTGAGGGAAGAGAGAGTGCACTTGCATCTGCTGCGCACACAATTATGCACTATAATAACTCCCGCTTCGAAGGCTGGTCTCCACTGAGATTGGTCGCCATGGCCGAATTTCGGGCCGAAATTATGGCCGAAATTCGGGCCGAAAGACTTTATTTATATATTTTTAAAACATTAAAATATTTTTTCATAAATAACCATCAAATATTTTCCACAGGTATAATCCATTTCACATCGACCTCGAACGGCCGGGTGATGTCCTTCGACCGCAAGACAGGAGATCTCGTATGGTCTCACAATTTCGAGACGCCAGTCGTAGCCGCTTATTTGTTAGACAGGGACGGACTTATCACTGTCCCTTTCAATTCCATGGGCGATGACACGCTGGACCATATCATGGAAGATGCTACGACCTTGAGCAATGGCCAGGGTATCAAGAATTCTAACATTGAGTTGTAGTAAGTATATGGTTAATTTTGATTTTGAACCAAGATAGTTGTCGGACGTCAATTATGTCGGTATTTTTTATGAGAACCGACCAAAGAGGTGCTACTCCTACCTCCGTAAGGCTTTACAATTACAAATTGATAGACTTAGTCAGTGTTAAGAATTTGTTCATCATGGATTTATTTTATCTTATGATGAGACTCAAGGGACCTAACTAGTGAGGCCTGATAGTCTTGTCCCCTTGGGATTTAAATGTTATCCCGACTATGGTCGTTAACTTGATAGCGAACTTAAATAGAACTGGTGAAATGTGGGTCTACCTCTCTACCCAACCTTTCGGGGAATACAGGCGCGATGTTATCTTATGGACATTAAACTACCCATCTTATGTACATAACCTTTTAGGCTGGTTTTCCACCAGAGGTGAGCGAGGATGCGTAGCGAGGGATGTGTGTAAAACTGACCAATACCAACGCTAACTTAGTTCAAGCTATGAAAATGAAGCGATGTTATTGGTTGGTTTCACACACATCCCTCGCTACGCATCCTCGCTCATCTCTGGTGGAAAACCAGCCTTAAAGTTGGGGTCAGCTTCCAGTTTAACCGGATGCAGCTGAATATCAGTATTTTACAAGGAGCAGCTGCCTATCTGACCTCCACAACCCAGATACTGGGTAATACGATACCCCTTGGTAAGACTGGCTGTCAGACTTTCGGGCTTCTGACTACCGGTAACGACTGTCAAAACCCACGAATGACAGCCGGGACCAAAGGTTTAACGTGCTTTACGATTAAACTACCCATAGTGAAAAAGTATATTTTGTTATGTTTTCCGTTATCAATTATCACATGTAGGAAAGAATAGAATACTCTATTATGTACACCATATAAATTACAGTCATAAATATAAGTAGTGTAGTAGTATATATTTAAGTGCATTGTAGTAACATCGCGTGCCGGACATTTAACACGGCGACATTGAGAGTGACTGAATAACACTTGTTGCTCATTTCATATTCCCCATACCGATAATCGAATCGATAAAGTTCGCTTTGAAGTGATAAAACTTAACGTTGCAAAGAATGGATTATGTACCGATATTAGTTGTCGTCAAGGACCTTGTGAAGGCCGGAGAAATCCGCTTGATGCGGGAAGCACAGAACCGGTCGAAGTGGCGGTGCTTAGGGGCGGCCTATGTCCAGCAGTGGAAGTCTTTCGGCTAAATTAATGAATTAATGAAATCTAAAAGAGTGTAGGGCTTCTCTACACTATGGGATATAGAAATTGAAAAGAATTTGGGTTAATACACACAGGTGCGCCATGGTAGAGGATTTAATCTGTACAATTAAAACAAAATCAGGTTAGTTAGACCATTTATAATTACTCAAGAACGGCAGGACTGATTTTTATGATCTTTAATATGTTGGATTAGTCTCCGTCCCGAATAGCAGAATGGCTATTAAAACATGGGAGAAAATCACGTAATAAAAATGAAGATACACAACATTTATTGATTCTTAGGCGGTACGAAGTTCGCCGGGTCAGCTCAATACATAAATATATGCTTATCTAATCGAAATCTAGTCTAGGATAAATATTTAAAATTCAATGTTAGGAGAGATAGTGTCCACACATTTATGATTATTTAACTATCGCTCAGTTGACCTCTTTCTATAAATACACCCTAGTTGCATCGATTGTACTTACCGTAAACATCGATACATATTTCAGTAGTGATAATCCACAATTGCACCGAGATAATACGCATACTGAAGGACTGACCGTCTGATTATAAAACCTACAAAGATTACTAAACAAGTACTACTTTGGTAAAAGTAAAATGCATTCCGACATTACACCTGCGAAAAACATAGTCATGCAACTTTGAACTCTATTTTGATAGCGATACGATCCATAATCAAATACTCGTTACCCTCATTGAAAGGCTACGCAACAGTCTCATTGAAACTTACTTATTACCATGCATCACTGACTTTATTTCCGCGTTTAAATGCTTTTGTATTTTGTTGATTTGTTTCAGTAATATTTTATGGTAAACTAAAAACTCGTAAGTTTTTAAAAATATGCCGCTTGGTTACCGTTTATACTCGAGGAAAGTATTTAATGATTAAAATGTATGTCAAATAATAATTAAAATGATTCTTAGTCAAAGAAACGTGGATTTAAGTTATAAAGTGCATCTCTGTTCGTAAAAGTGTTCTCGTTGTTGAAGTCTAATAATAAATAAATAAATAAAATTCTTCTCGTCTACGACATAGTTAAAAAGTAAAAGAAGCAATCCGTGGAAAATAGAAAAATTCAGAGCAAATTGAAAATGTATTTCTTTTTCTATAGATTATTTCTAAATTAATGGTGCATTCAGTAAAGTGTAATAAATTATTGTTTTCAGTCGTAACACGCTGTTTGCTATGTAAACATAGTTATGACAGGCACACAAATGAGCACATTATTGTTTAAGTAATAAGGACTATGTTTTACAACAAAGTCAATGTCAAATCATTTATTTCAAGTAGGCCATTAAATAGCACTTTAGAACGTCAAAAAACCAAAATCGATACTGATAAAAAAAATCCTATCCTAAAAAGTAATATTTCTTTTCAGCCCTACGTTATACGTCGGCGAGCACAACCACGGCCTCTACGCATTATCATCGCTAGTCGACAAAAACACCATCACAATATCGACCGGCCATACACAACCTTTGCTTCTTGAAGGCCCTTCAGAAACGGAGGCCAAGTCAGAAACGCCCCCATACGAGCCTTTCAAGAACGTGCACTACAAACTCAAAGATTTAAATCTCCATGTATCAGCACCATATCTCTTATTGGGTCATTACAAAGTCCCCGAACTGACCACGACATGGATGCCTCAGCTTCCGAATTCAAACTTCCTAAATGTGCAAAACTCACAGAATAGTGCCATCAAACTGATTAACGGGCAAGTCCATTCCGAAGGCGAGAATGATGTCGAAAATGAAACTAATTTGAAGTCGAATTCGAATCCGAATCAGAATTCGATTTCGGTGTCCGTTCAAACGGATGACTTAATTGAAGGGTTTGATTTTAGACTTGACCTATGGTACAAAAAAGCATATTTGTGGTTTCATCAACAGGAGAATCAAGTCCTGAAAGTGGCGCTGATAATTCTATTGGGATTGGTGATCACCATGTTCTGGTATCTTCGTTATCAGGTAAGCATTATTAGATTACTATGTAACTGAATAAAATGCGTAGTTTTATCGCCAAGTGGCCGGCTTGTTGGTACCAACACACCGCTACAAACGTGATTAATATTTATGTATTGGATTTATTTTTCTTATCATACATAGCTGTATGCGATTGGAATTGACTTTGAAATTATGGTGACGTTCGATGTAAGAAAGCTGGTTACTTATAACGGGTAATATTTAAGTGATAAGTAACTGAACTTGTATTGTATTAATTGGTTTATGAATTGGTTTATTATGCATTTAACTTAATCGTCTCGAGATTATAGCACTATATTATTATATTAATTTGTAAATTATTGTAGACTAGCGACCCGCCCCGGCTTCGCACGGAAACATTATTATTATTATACATATAAACCTTCCTCTTGAATCACTCTATCTATTAAAAAAAACCGCATCAAAATCCGTTGCGTAGTTTCAAAGATTTAAGCATACAAAGGGACATAGGGACATAGGGACAGAGAAAGCGACTTTGTTTTATACTATGTAGTGATTATATTCTTTGTAGATAGATTATATTACTTTGTAATACTATATAACTACATGTCATTTCATTAATGAAAAAGCGAATGATTGTTAATGAGACATTCATTCCCAACAGTGTTTTTCATGACCATGCCGAGTCCGTAGTTTTTGGATTACTATAAAATTGTGAAAATTCCTCTTTGTCCCACTGGCGGGTGGTAGCCCAGTGGTAACGGCCCCGACTTAAAGTGAAAGTCAAACAATGAGGGTTTTCTGAAATGACGTTCGCTAGGTGGCAGCACTGACACGTCAGGTCCAGGCATCTGTCAAAGAGCCTATAATTTCTTTAGTCATGACGGAATGATGAACGAATGAATGAATCGAATTATGAACGTCATCATATATTTTATATTCATTGTCGAAATGGAAGACCTCTTGTCAAAGTGGTTAGGCAAATAAAAGGCCCCATTAGGCAAATAAAAGGCATTTTTGAACGTCGTGCGTGTCGTAGGTCGGGGGTTCGAACCCAGTCAGGCACATTACTTTGTGTAATTTATCTCATTACCACTGCTCTCAAAACGGTGAAGGGAAACATCGTGAGGAAATGGGCATGTTTTAGAACCAAAACTTCGAAGACATTTACCAACCCGCACTAGGCCCGCGTGGTAGATTACAGTGCACTCCCTCTCCAAGAGAGGTGGCCTAGGGATTTATTGTAGGCTGATTTTGCCACTGATGGGACATATTGGTGGGGCAGAGTAGAATAATCTGTAGTCATACAGCAGTTTTTAATGAATAACACAAATTTTACTACATAGTATTGTAATATAGTCCATGCGGTTGTATGTCAATATTGATTTACGTACAATTGCCTGTTTGTAGCACAGGTTTTATTTGAAATTCATATCATGCTCTGACTGATCATAAGTAAACGCATATTTCCTCAGTTTGTTTGTACAATTGGGATGTGTTGACCTTGACTAGAGCAGAACCGTCGTCCCCGGTGTTAACAGTTTATTTAAACTATTCAATTTAAAATGAATAAAGTTGGCTTATCAACTGCCAAAAATTATAACTGTTGTCTTAAAAAAATATCTAAAATTGTTTTTTGGCGCCAAACGCAGTATTTTTCCAATTACGCTATATCATTTATTGATAAAAATTATCAAGAAGATTCGAAATCGGATCGAATAGAATACGTGATTAAGAATTGAATAAAAGGATACAATAAGACACTTTTAAATTTTTTTCTTGAGACTTAATAAAATTGATTGTTTTCGTTGATTAAAAACACGGACATAAAAACGTTAAACCTGGTTTATAGCTACTTTATAGCTCCTTATCACGTTGTTGGCAACCATTATGTCATGAAGGTAAGTTTGATAGAAACCACAGGAGAAAGGTTATTGAAAATATGTCGGTATCACCGATATTTATTGTTTACATTCAGTACTTAGGTTTTTTGGTAACTTGATTACGTTGATATAAAAACCAGTGTTAAGAAAAACTTATCACCGGATAAGAGGTCAAGATCATTTGTCTTGTTCAATATTTTTTCGGTAAGACCGAATTTATAAATGTGTGGGGAATTCCCCTGTTATAGTGGGACGAAATAGGCATTGGTCGATATTTTTTTTTAAATAGGCGATGTAATTACAGGAGATGTCTTTTTTTTTGGTATCATTTTGTTTGTGCATGTGACACTTGTGTTTGTAACCCACAATGGGTTACTGATAGGAGCAATTCCAATTGTAAGGCTAACTTATTAAAAGCAGAAAGACAACTCAATTGGAGATGTGAATGTAAAGAGAAGAAGAAAGAAAAGGAAATACGTTTATTTGCGACAAACATGACGCATAAAAATAAAAGACACAAACAACAGAAAAAAACAAAAATAACAATTTGGGAGAAAGTATGCGTCACATCTACGCAAAACGGCCAACGCTCAGCATAAAGCTAAGACCCTATACGAGACAGAGCCCCAGCGCTGGTTACTGTATGTACTTACTATACATCTTTGGCTTTCCCTTTGGGGAATATACGCGCGAATATAGATGTTATTAAATGTTCAGTTGCTAATCTAAACTTTATTCATGTTACTGAGTACCTTCTCCGCCCAAAATATGGCCATGACTGTGACCAGATACACGGTAAACAAAAAAGTGTTACAAGCACATAAAATCATTCCATAATATCTTCGTTACAGGCTCGTGAGTTCCAACAGCTGTCACAAGGCGGTTCTCGAACATCGAATGCTTCCACCTCGTCGAATGGTGAAGTGACCGGTCAATTGGTGGAGGTCGGCGGCGGTGAAGTCCGTATTGGACGCATCACCTTCAATACCGATGAGGTGCTCGGGAAGGGATGTGAAGGCACTTTTGTTTACAAGTGAGTATCAGTAAGATTAGAGATTTACGATCTGACAAATTCATTATAATTATAACTTTCGTGTTGCACATTCATATAGGGACTATTGAGTACTTTTTCTTAAAATAAAATAGATTGCGTTACGTTTTAATGAATTACAAACGGTTTTTTTTGTAAATTAGATTAGTACATCTATTTATTGCTTTCTTGGCCAATTGTATAGGGAAGTGTTAAAGTAATTATTATTCCAATATAAGAAAAAGATGAGCTGTACAGCTACTAGCGCCATCTCTTTTTTTAATAGAACCTTCTTGGCTGTAACACTTCCTTACTTTGGCTCTTCAATAAGTTGGAAAATTACATCTGGTTACATTTATTAGCCACCTATTGTCCCGAAGAAACGGCTGGTAAAATTGTCTCTTTTAATTTTCAGGGGCACATTCGACAAGCGCGCCGTTGCAGTGAAGCGGTTGTTACCAGAATGCTTTACGTTCGCCGATCGAGAGGTGGCGCTACTGCGCGAGTCGGATGCGCACGCGCACGTCGTACGATACTACTGCACCGAGAGGGATAAACAATTCCGGTACGTATTACGTAGCCGTAAATATCATAATTGCATGACATGTTAAAAAATCGATCCAGAGGGATCGATCGCGTTTGAACCCCAACTGTTATTTTCTTGGCATGACTCAGACCAGTCAGTAAATGAAGAAAAACTTCAATTACAAAACTCTTTTAGATAATTTGGTAGCGATGTGCTGTAAATTGATACAATGTATGTAATCTTCTACTTAATCAAAATCTTAAATTCATTTATTCATTTAATGACAGACAGCGCACAGCCTAAACTGCTGGGTCTAAAGGCATGACTTTTTCCTAAAGAATTTATAAAATTCAGCCAATAAAGGGATCGAATAGCGGATGTAAGTTAGTATGCAAATTCGTAATTTTTACCGATGGGAAATCCCAATAGTCACACGGCTTCGTTTATCATAATAGCTCACTTCGAGTTCCAGTAGTAAACTGTCAGTAGCCTATAAGATTTCTCTAGCTGTTTATTCACTTTTACTTTGTCAAGATAATTAACTCTACTGTTTTTGCTCTCCAGGTACATCGCTTTAGAACTATGCTCGGCGACGTTACAAGACTACGTGGAAAAAAAGCTAAGCTTCGAGTGCACGATAGATGCCGTAGAAGTACTCAGGCAGGCGACTTTGGGTCTCTCTCACTTACATTCCATGAATATTGGTAAGACCTATGATATTGTAGGTACTTAAAATATGGAGTGCTTACTAGTTAATCAGATAGTTCATAATTTCCATTCTTCTTTTTGCTATTTTATCATAAAAAATATATATGAAATATTTGAAGAGATTGTGTGGAATAGTGAACGATGGAAGGAATGGAGGGAGGTCTTTGCCCAGAAGTGGGACAGTATTGGCTAATATTAATGAATATTTAAATATTTGCACAGCTTTTCTTTAACTACTTATGTTGGGGTTAGCACTTTACAGTACCCGGCGATAAATATTGCACATCGACCTTTGGAAAGAGACAATCGGCTAATTTCGGCTTCGTAGAGCGTTATCTCTGTCGCACGAAATACAAACAGTCCGGTATCTATTAGGAGCTGTTAAAACAATATTATGATTTGCTTCTTTTGATAATTATTTTTATTCTTTGTATAAAATACAAAAAAAGGTAAAGGTCGATGTGCAATATTTATCGCCGGGTACTGTACCTAATTAGTACGTTACATGAAGCGTACTTACGTTTGTAATCTGGTTACCGGACAATACCCATATTCAAAGGTGACAAACCTTGCTGGTTGTCAAATTATTGAGCTTCTGAATGCCTTAAATGACTGTCATCAATTTTCGTTGTGATCACCAAGACCGATGTTTAACAGTGCTCTCCGAAGCACTGAGACGTCTCGAATTCTTGATTTGAAGGAAATCTACAGAAAGTCTTCGGTAAGCGCAGATCTATGGATTTGGGCAAGTAGTTATTGGGCTAAGTCTCTCAAACATAAGTACGAATAGTAACTAATATTGAATGCTTTGTTTTTTTTAACAGTTTACAGTATTTAGTCACTAGACTGCTTATATGACTTCCTTGTTTGGGTTAAGACGTCGACCAAGTCGGTATGTAAAATATAATTACGGTACCCACAGCAGGTATTACTCTTTGTGTATCTGTCGCTAAATAATGTTTTCATTTATAAATACGCCTCATACCGGTCTATTTTCATATGACCAGTTAAAGGCCAGTTAAACGCCATTTAAACACGGTTTACAACACTTGGCCCACTTGCACCACAAAACACTTAATACCAGTTTTAGGGATGCCCCGATACGCCTTTTTGCCGATACGATACCGATACCGATACTCTTATAAAAATATCGGCGATACCGATACCGATACGCTTAGATATTGAATTCAAAAAGGAAGGTAGATTAAATAAAACACAATTTATTAATAGTTTTAGTAATCAAAATTAACATTTATAAGATTTTTATGGAATTATCAATTGTCGAAATTTCAAAGTGATTCCATATACTTAGCACTTTTGTGTTTTGAAGTTGATATGACTACTAGGTATTTATTTTATTTGACTCAAACGACTAGTTATAAATGATATACAATACACAAACAAATAAATAAATAAACAATTACGATATGTAATTCTTAATCTTATTTGCATGGAAAAATACAACGCGCAACAACATTCAACCTAACGAAATGGGATAGATGTGCGAGTGCGAGGCCAAAGATTCAAGATCTAAGCCTTACCTAATAAATTTAAATCGTTCATTAAACGTAAGTTGTGCCAGAAAGCCTTTTATACCATTAAAGATTATATTGAGGATACAAAGGCTTGGGATTGAGTTGCTTCCAATTTCTGCATTTTGAGTGTTTTTGATGTTTTTTTTTTATATACAAAGTTGATACGACAGAGGGGCTTTTCTTTAAACTGCCTATACTAGATACCATTTTCAAGCTCTGTACCAAAAATCAATTAAATAGGAGCAGTAGTTTAGTCACAAATGATTTTTGAAGTTTTTGCTACGTTTGAACACGATGTATATTTCCTAACAGCTGATTATCTCATACGCATAGGTCATGCACCTTAAAACGATAATCTGAGTATAAGATACATTGTTGCCGCACAAGTACAACCAAATATTTCACGAAGCAATAAATACACACACACTTGCACTTTCACTATGAGAGTGACAATCATAGCAAAACCCCCGCGCCTTTTTCCCGCGCGTAAAAGGAATAGAAATAGGTCAGTATGTTGCTATTGCATTCTAGATCCTTGGGAATTTGCTAAAAAACTTTCTTTCAGTGGACAGTGCGCAAGCGTCATCCATCCGGGACGTACGTTACGTAATACGGGAGCCCCCCGCCGCCGCGCCTTTATGTTTTGTCGAACTCGCTGACAATAATTGTGATTTTGTTTTGTTATTGTGATAGACACTAAATAAGTTTAACTTGGGAATATTATTATTTAGTGTTAGTGTTTTTTTGTGTTTGACTGTTTTTATTGTGATAGGATACGTAATTAAACGTTGGTTGTGTGTGTGTGTAATCATTAAAGTGTTCAGCAATGCCTCGTGTAACTTACACGGCGTCAGAATACACTTACATGATTTTAATTTACGGTGAATGCCGTGGAAACGCAGATTTAGCTCTGCGAACATACCGAGAAAGGTATGGTGACCGGCGCAATAGCCCTAGGAACGCCGCGCGCCGGCACCATACAATTGGCAGTACAAAGATTACGGGAATTAAAGTGCTTAGCGACGGACAGTGATTTAATAAATAACAATATTCTCCGTCGGTATAATTTGTGCATTAATATGAATCGAGGACACATCGAGAATTTAAAAATTTTGTGTTTTTGTGTGTGCGCGTACTTAACAACCAGCCGGGCGCGGACGGCGCGAGCGGTCTAAACCGCCCGCCCCCCGCGCCCCCGCCAAGAGAGATAACACACACGCACACGCGCTCCTGCGCGACTTTGTTACCTAGGCATCTAACTAAGGTCAGTCAAATTTATTTATAAAGGGTGGTTGCGTTTCACTCTGACTTTAAGCTATTTAGTTTGTTTGAAAAAAAAAAAATCTCATTTTTGGCGCTTTCTATTTTTGTACTGTATCGAATTAATACTATACACGTATAGTATACGTAGTGTAATTTAATGCCCCTCTGTCATATCAACTCTGTATACACATTGACATTAATGTTTTTTTTTTTTTAACTGACATTTGCTTACTTTTTAAAGTATTACATTATTTTAATTATTGTGAATGTGAAGACGATGTGGGTCATTTAATTTAGGCATTTTATATTTATTATTATTCTCTCTATGGTCTGGCAGTTTGAGTAATTCATGTGGCCTACCCAAATGTCCTTTCTTTGGTATTGTTCGTCGAATCGTTGAGCTCCTTAAGTCTTGAGTTGAGCTGCATGATTTCTGACAAATGCGTGCACTGACTGGACAGGTCCTCTCAAGCTGTGTGGTTCTTTCCTCAAAAGACCATCTCAGACATCGACCTACATGGTCTTCATATAACTTGACCAAGATTATGTCTGGACTTTAAAAGAGACTATGACCTCTGAGTTTGTTTCGGCCTTTCTTCTCAGAGTAGTCAGATAGGAAACGCCGACCTCATCTAGTTTAAAAAAAATTATGATTGACGTGTAAAAGTGTTTGTGCAAACCTACTTACAGAAATAAAATCATTTATCATTTATCAAAGCGGGCGGGCGAAACAAAACACTGAAAAAGCGCGGGGTTTCCCCGAGCATAGTTAGTTCGTGCCGCGTTTGCAACGAAATAGACGGGACAACACGCGCGTTTACATTACATTTTTAAAGCGCGAAATTTGAAAAGTATCGTTGAATCGGCCATAACAATATCGCCGATACCGATATATCGGCAAACCTGAAGTATCGCCGATATATCGGTATCGGTATCGGTATCGGATGCATCCCTAACCAGTTTAGTGCTAACGTTTAAAGTTTAGCGCTAAAATGTTTTAAATAAAACATCATTCTGTCTCTGTAATCTTCAAACGATTAACAGGAATAAAGTTTTAAATTGGATTAGCGGTAAATGTTAGTGGTGCAAGCAGGCTCTAAAATGTCATAAAAGGATATCTTTCGTGATTTTTTTTGTTGAATTGATGTCTCGATATTTTGACGCTGTTGTATGCGCCATCATCGTTGAGGACTATCAATTCGACAAAAAAATGACGGAACCGTTTAGACATTAAGGTTATTATTATTATTATTGGTTATTATAATGAAACATGTGGGTTATATCCACCCTAAGGTGGATACGCGGAAACCTATAAGCGAGAATTCACCCTTAGCCTAGTTTTAGATAAACGGAATTTATAGGCTTAGGGTGGATTCTCGGACATGCGTTTCTTCGAATTTTTTGGGGTGGATAAAACTCTATTTCGTTTTTTATAACAGGGTAAGTCTCCCATTATCTTAACAGTGGTCCTGTCCCATGAATCATATATGATTCATGTTGATTGTTTAACTATTGTGTCTACTTTATGGACAGTTAAGTTGTTAAAACTTTTCTAACAAATATTTTCATCCTTCGCAGTTCACAGGGACATAAAGCCTCATAACGTGCTACTCTCAATGCCGACGGGTGCCGGCGAGGTGCGCGCAATGATATCAGACTTCGGCCTGTCTAAGAAGTTGAACCTAGGACGAATGAGCTTCTCTAGACGGTCGGGTATAACTGGGACAGATGGGTGGATCGCGCCTGAGATGATTAATGGGGAGAGGACGGTGTGTATTAAAGACTAGCTACTGCCCGCGACTTCGTTCGCGTGACATTAATACCTTTTGGTTTTCTTTCTTTTTCTAAAATAAATTTCCCGTTATATTAATCCCGGTTATAAAATATCTGTGTGCCAAAGATCCAAATCCGTTCAGCCGTTTGTGCGTGAAGAAGTAACAAACACACTCACAAACTTTCGCCTTTAAAATATTAGTGTGATGTTAGTTTAATATTAATGTATTTTACACCTTCAGAAACAATTTCTCTAAATGATAATGAAAACAGCATCAAAATGCGTTGCGAAGTTCTGAAGAGCAACTCGGTCACACAGACAGACACGCGAAGCGACTTTAATTTATAAAATGTATTGAAGTAGACGTATTACCTAACTTGATTGTTTTCTTTGTTTCAGACGACATCAGTAGATATATTCTCACTGGGTTGCGTGTTCTACTACGTGTTATCGAAGGGACAGCATCCGTTTGGTGACATGTTGAGAAGGCAGGCGAATATACACACTGGGGAATATAATCTGGAACAGCTAGAGTACGTTGTGAGAAGTCTTTAATTTATCATACTCAAACTTATAGGGTTTTCTGAAATTACGTTCGCTAGGTGGCAGCACTGACACGTCAGGTCCAGGCATCTGTCAAAGAGCCTATATTTTCTTTAGTCATGACTGAATGATGAACGAATGATTGAATCGAATGATGAACGTCATCATATATTTTATATTTATTGTCGAAATGGAAGACCTCTTGTCAAAGTGGTGCTAACTGGTGTCGTAAATTTTCACGAAAACCCCCACTAAACCATGTGCAGTCACTTTTCTTCCCGCATTAGTGATAATTGCATGGTATGTTGAACAAAAGCGATGATAACGCAACCCAAATAAGTTAGTATTAAATACATATTATGTAAATAAAAATCCTTTTTAACGGTGTTTTTCTAGAGATGGATTAAATACAGGGTGTTTGGTAGAAGTACCGACACAATTTTTTTGAGGGATTGGGGATGTCAGTTGCTGGCACAAAATAGTTTTAATTTTTATTATGAATTTTTAAATTCAAATTTTTTGTTCCTTAAAACAATTTTAGGACCCACGTAATTTTTTAGAACCGATTGTAAATAAATGTATTTAATTGAAGATTACACCAAAAACTATGACGCTCTATTACAACCACAAACAAAAAAATTGTGACGACATTTCGGGAGCTTAAAAAGGAACATAATGTTATCTCAATTACCTACCGTGACACTTAAGACAGGTGTTATGGGTGAAAACTAGGATAATGTGACACTTCCTATCCCTAAGAAAATTGTGTCGGTCCTTCTACGAAACATCCTGTATAAGAGCCTCTACGAGTAACGATATCTAAGAATGTGCATCGCAATCGGGCCTGTTAGCCCCGCTACCAACCTTGCCAACTGGTTAATTTTTAGTAACGACATTCAAGAAAGCATTACATTTATTCTTTTCATTGCATATTCCAACTGCCCTAAAATTTAAAAAGATATTTGCAAATAGCAATAATACATTATGTTTGTTTTGTCCACAGTAAAGTATTGCCCCAAGAAGAGGTGCTAATAACGAAGATACTAATCCGCGCGATGATCTCAGCTCGTCCGAGCGCGCGGCCGCCGTGTGAGACAGTACTCAAGTACCCCATGTTCTGGGGCAAACAGAGCATACTCAACTTCTTACAGGTAATATTATTACTTACTAGCTGTGTCCGCGACTTCGTTCGCGTGGATGTCGGGTCTTAATAATTTGTCGTTTAGAGAAGGTGTAGGTAACCACTCCTCCATTGAAAACGAAGAATCTTTTTAAGTTATTTTTTTTTTGCGTGGAACCCTAATTCTTTTTCTAACTATAACAACTAATTGTAACATCAGCTCTGCCAGTGGGAGCCAATAGCCTAGTGGTATAAGGCACGGTCTAGATGATCGGCTGGCGCCTGGTGATGCGAGTTCGTATCTTAATCGCACGCAAAGTGTCTTTTCAGCGGGATTGTCCGAAAGGGTTACCGCTGGCCTGGAACATAAAGGGCTAAGGAAGGAACACGGGTGGGTTTTAGTCAGTAAGAGTCTGACACTCCCTTCCGTTCCACCCAGAGCGGGAGGGGTCATTTGATGATTTCCCATCCTGAAAAAAAAAAGCTCTGCCAGTGAAAGTACCGTCAAAATCGGTCCAGGCGTTACGAGATAAGCCGCAACAAACAGACGGACAAATAATTTAAGTCTTTTTTGTATAAGTACCGTATATACTTTCATATATGCATTTAGTTAAAAGCTGATATTTTGATAATACAAAGAGGCACTTCAATTTTATTTATTTGTATGTAAAGATGTTGTAATAAACAATATGGTGAAGTTCGTCGGCAAAAAACTCCACGCTGCTCCTTTTACTGCGTTGCGTTATCACAAAATGTGTCGAACTGCATTTTATGTTGTCTAAAGTATCGAATTGTGAGGAAGAGAAGAGAGAGGTTCAGTGTTTTCAGTTTTAAAATGAGAGTAGCAATACGGGTCGAAGTCATCTATGAATAAACCTACCACATGCACACCCACACTAATATCAATAAATCAATATTATGTACCTTAAATAATTCGATATTTAGCATGTCACCATTTATGAAACTACTTAATAATACGCAAACACAGTTGAATTCTCACACACATGATAATTAAGGGCGGCTAAAAATAACAAGACTAAGTGCATGTGTCCTCAAACATGCGTCGACGCATTATTTTCGTCACGGCACTATTATCTGTAAAATGAGAAATCGGGTTAAGCGCATAGAAAATTGAGATCGCTAACATAACGTTTAAAATTATAGACGACGTTTTTTGTTAAAATGTCTAAGTGTTTGGCCAGACTGGCAGCGCGGGCGCGAGTGTCCACAGTGGGCACACGGCCGCGGTGAGCGGCGCGGGCTGCTCGACGCGGGGAGCGCGCGGGCATCTCAAGCCATAGCTCGTTCATACAAGTGGCCGCAGTGGGTGCGCGGCGCGGGCGCGGTCGGACCGCGCGGGGACCGGGGTTCTCAAACTAGTTCAAGCTTTTTTCTAGTAAAAATAAGTCTTCTTCATCCATATTATATTTTGGCAAACACTGGACACAACACGCAGAACGCAGCCGCGCTCTACTGCGGACAGGCAGATCGCGCGCGTTCCCGCACCCGCGCCAGCGCCCCAATCTGGCCAAACACTAAAGATGAATGACTATGTTTATAGAGCCCCAAAGGCCTCTGCAACAAAACTACAAAAACACAATTTTTTATATTGTTGAACATATTATGAGTCGTATACCCATGCATATTAGCAGGCTGAGCTAAGTGGATTTATCATATAGATAATTATACCGAGACCCGATAGATGTTCCTAGAACCTCGTATTTACGTCAAGCAACAGTTGTACAACATGGTTTCGTGTTTTGACAACAAGCAGAGTTGGTGAAGTTGCTAGAAACAATGCTTAGCAACTTTCGCTTATTTTTTGTGTACATTGAATATGAGGCTTAAGGTAGTGGAGCCTGGGGACTTATACTCAATGTGTCTATCTTGACTTTGACGAAGTGTTTCGGTATATAAGTACTGAATGAATACTACTCGTTAAGGGTTTGTTAACCTCTTATCGGCGTATAACGTCATAATAATGATTGTCGTATTTTGTACGCTATTATTATTCAATTGATTTAGAATGATAGCATTTTTATCGAAATATCAAAGCTCATGCCACCATGTAAAAGATTTGCCGTTTTTAGTTTGTGTTGATTAGTTGTTTAATTGAAGAAGATATCAAATCCAAGTTGTGTCGTCTCTCGCACATGTTTTTTTGCTTAATTTCCCATTGCTGTGTGAGAGTCTCGTCTCATACAGAAAAGATCTCCACGCTTGCTCAAACTGTTATCATAAACCACAAAATCATATCACTTCCCAGCTCTAAACCCACATTTGTTCTGTCCAGGATGTCAGTGACCAAGTAGAAAGCGGTGGCGGTGGTTCTGAAGCAGCGCTAGAGCGTGGCGCCCGGCGGGTGGTGCGCGGCGACTGGCGCGCGCGCGTGTGCGCGGCCGTGGCCAGCGACCTGCGCGCGCGCCGCACCTACAGAGGCGACCGCGCCGCGCATCTACTTAGAGCTATACGGAATAAGGTATGTGTTTTGGCAATGAAGACAGGGGGCAGGCAGGGCTTCTTCAATAATGCTCCAAGTTGAGAGTTACAATGGTTTAATGGTGGTTTTTACAATAAAAGTTATAATTATGAGACGCACGTGAGTCACGTACGCAGTCCTGCGGTTGGAATACCCACACGCGCCGCGGGCGGAACCTTTTTGTCATCTCGCCCGCCATAGATTTCCGATAATCCCAATAGATGGCGTTGCTTGACCTAACAGTACGTATTCAGAATTGAGATGATGAGGTAGATGTGATGATTTGGTGCTGTTTATACATGGGCAGGTCTTGTGAAATTTCTGGGTTATTTACAAAGTATTTCACGCGTTTAAAATAACCTACCAGTACTTGGCGCGTGTCAAACTTGTCGTGCAATTTGTTGCTGCAAATATCTAGTCAATGATGGGACACTGGACTGTTGATCACCTATCAATATGCTCGAAATGCTTGTTATATACAGGGTGAAATTGAAAACATGCGACAAATCGAAATGGGAGATTGTACTCATCATTATGAACAACTTTTACTAAGGGACCAAAGTTGCAATCGCGAAAAAAAAAGTCAGCTGTTCCCTACGTTTTGACGAGTTATGCGAACATAAATGTTAAGGAACAGCTAATTTTTTTTCACTTTTTAACACCAATATATTCTTTTGACAGAAACATCACTACAGAGAACTAGAAACGGAAGTCCGAGATAGCTTAGGCAAGTTACCTGACGGGTTCATAACGTACTGGTTACAAAGGTTCCCGCTTCTGTTACCACACGTCTGGCTCCAAATGCAGGCGTTCCGACACGAAGACATCCTCCAAGCTTACTATCCACACGCCTTCACCTTCAACAGAGATGACGTCACCGAACTTGACGAAGAAGGAGACATAGAAGATGAATTACCAGTCGAAATGTGCGATCCCGGCAAAAACGGGCTGTTCGTCAAAAGTAGAGTATTCTTCGACGAAAATCAAGAACAGCCCCGGTATAGAAAAGAAGGCTCGCCAAGGAAACGTAATGATTGGAGGAGCGACGCGCAAGAGCGAGCGAGACAGGATGACGTCAGACTTAGAGATAGGCATCATTATAAGAAGAAGGAAAAGAAACGGGAGGAAATCCCGGTTTGGACATTGCCTCAGCAGTGAAGTGTAGTTTTATAAGAAACAGTTTTTACTTGACCAGAAGTCACAGGGAGTAGACGATTAGATACTAGATAGTTGTAGCGCGGTCTATATGTATCAAACTTTAAACAGTTGGTTAACGGTAGAGGTTTTATATGAAAAAAAAATAGACATCCAAATTGAGAACCTCCTCCTTTTTTTGAAGTCGGTTAAAAAGAGGGGATCACGTCCCGAGCTGCCTTACTATAGCTCGGGATTGGATAAGTAAATAATTTGATAATTTTTGCTGGCGCGTTCTAATTTATAATTTAGATTCTGAGTACTAATTTGATGTGTCGGTTAGTTTCTATTTGTATAATCATGAAGCGATTCTGTGAAAATCTCATTGGCCTGCGAAAATCAGGGCCGATGAATCAATTTGAGTATAAATAGAATGTACAGTGAGTTTAGTTAGAAAAATGGTGTCAATTCCCAGCAGTGGAATTGTTGAAGTATTACTTAAAATGTTTTTGTTCTTTTTAATGTTTTTATTATTTGACAAGTTTATTGACTACTTTATAGGCCTAATTCATTATCTATAAATCACTGAAGATTGAATCTTGTAAGTTGATTTTTGTTAATTTTAGATAAATGTTGTTTTTCTGGTCAAGTTGTAGCGATAATAATCTTATTTAAAATGCACAAAATTATCGGTTTTGTGATGATTATTTATTTAATATGAATTTATTAGTATATTTAAGCTAAAGTAATATAGTTAAATATATCCTACAAAATCAAGTTATAGTACTTTGTAAGAGATCTCTCATGATTTAGCATTTTTATAAAATAGTTAATACTTAAAGTGCGAAAGAATTAGAGTTTGGGACCAAAAGGAAAGATACCTACTGTACTTTTACAAATGTATGTCGATGCCAACAAATTCATCTAATCTTTAAACTAAATTAGAAATACTAGTTTTTATGATCACTCGGAAGGTCTATAGGTACAGATATTCTATTTCACGAAGTCCGTTCCGTTCGGCTTTGATTGTAGTAGTGACGTATCCCGACAAGCGCGCTTGTGTGTGTAAAAGTGGGTAACGTTAACAAAGAAATGTGATATATATTCAAGTCGAGATTTAATAATCGAAATAAAGTTTTGGTTTTAAAAGTATATGTGCATGTGCACGCTTGACAACATTCATAGCCAAAACTTCGTGATATAGAACATCTGTACTATGGGAACATTTAGATAGGTACTCAAAAATGTGTATGAACGCACAGATGGCTTTAGTTTCGAACCAGTTGATCCAATAAAGTTTACGTTTTCAACATAGCTAGAAAACATAATTATTATAATTTTAATAATTAAATCTTTGGCAGTGGTCTCAGTGGTAACGGCCGTGACTTGCGAGTTGTAGGTTCGAACCCAGACAGGCACTTTACTTTGTGTAAATTATTAATCACCACTGCTCTCAAAACGGTGAAGGAAAACACCGTGAGGAAACCGAAATGTCCTAGAACCAAAAATTAGAAGACTTGTGACATCTTCCAATCCGCACTGGGCTCGCGTGGTGGATTACGGCCCACTCCCTCTCCCCGAGAGAAGGCACATGTCCCAGCAGTGGGAATAATACAGGCTGATTATACTATGCTAAATCTGTGGCCATAATAATTATGAGATGTTAACCCGTAGCCTATAGATCCGATAATTTGGATTTAAAAATGATTATAACCGAGTATTTTTGGAATACTCTGTGTAAACTCAAAACTATGATGCATTCTTATTATGTATGAATTATGCGGTCTTATCATAAACCTGTTTATCACACGCGGACGCTGCTCTCATCTCTAAGTATGTATCATTTTCAATCAAACTCGAACGTAAATGGCAGAGTTTACATAATGCTTTTATGAATGAGCATTAAATTTTGTTGCTTTTAATATTTTAATATTATGATAATCGATTGCTGTGTGTGTCCGTTCTCAATTAATGTCACATTCCTGATATATAATAATCATTTGGTCGTCTAAATTAAAAGTGATAGGTAAATGCAGATTCAATGCTTTTATTATGAAAGTTCAAACGGCTCACGGGCATGCGTCGAAATAAAAGTGTTATACTTGAATAAAACACGGTCAAAAGCTTTTGGTGACCGTTTCTTGCAGATTTATTAAATTGCGTAATCCTTAATTTCCTACCTATGAAAAATAATATAAAACCATTTCTTAAACTAATAAAAAGTCTGTTTATAGACGACAATGTTTATTCTAATATTAGGCCGACTATGAACTGCAACTGCCGACGATAATTGCGTAACTTTCATTTTGAAAGTTCAAAAACATTCATTCCGTTGTTGAATAGACAAATTTTTCGAACATTTGAAGCAATGGATTAGTATATCCTAAATAATTCAGATTGTGATTGAAGTTTTAAGCAATTAGGGTGCTGTCGAGTTATAATAATAGACCTGGGAGCAAACTTTTATGACACCAGTGTTAAATGTTTACATATTGTTTACAGTTTTCTCAAGCATTTTCCTCAAGGATGATTGGATATTTTTGACTTTATCCTTAGGTGCTGAACAAATCACATCTATTTATAATCCCTGCTACATTAATTTTGTTTATCAGACTATCACAATAGAATATGAAAATTATATTAATTTTCATCAAACGAGATTCGTTTCTGGTGCTATGATTGTTATGGAAATATCGAGTGTAGATGTGAGAAACGTGCAAATATTAATAGATAGTGCTAATATTAATAGCAAATATTAATAGATAGGTAAATCACAATAGAATTAGGAACCTTTTAATGTCGTGATTGGTTCATTATGCGACTGACAAATATTTGAACCGCAGATGTGTTAAGGTGGTAACGTGCTACCGGGACAAAAAGTATCTTATGTCCTTCCCCAGGATAGGTACTTTCGAATTTATAATATTAGTGTGGATTGTAGATAGGACAACGAAAAAATGCTCTGTCTTTGTTTACACAAACAGAGTTTGATTGAGTGGCGATATAATGAGCATTCGCGAGTTTAGTCTAAACTCATATTTATGTCAATGGTAGAAGAAACTGCAAGCGCCTTCTTCGCTTCTACCGTTGACACGTTTGTATGAGAACTAAGGCGGTAGACAGGCGCGACGCGATTCTGGTAGAACAATTTAGTTTGAAGTTTTCATAGAATTGTTCTGCTCTGAGCCGCGTCACGCCTGTCTGCTCCCGTCTTTCAAGCTCGATGAGTCATTAACACCTGGGTATTATAAAAAGCAAAATATTTACGAACCTTTTAAACCGTGGTTGGTTCATTATGCGACTGACAAACATTGGAACCGCAGATGTGTTATCAAATGCTCGATCGTAATTCTATACTCGTGTGTTTGACATTCGGTGTAATTATGCTTGGACACGGTCGTTTAGCAGACCGATTGAATTTTGTTATAATATTGTTGTAAAGTTAAGGGTGAATGGCCAAACGAACTTTTCAAGGAAATCAGAATTAGAAAATATTCCTGTATCGTGGATTCGCTTATTAGCACAAATCTTGCTTGCACAAACCCAGACCCAAAATAAGTATCCATGTAGGCGATATACATATTATGTATGTATGTGAGGGGAATCACACCCACTACCCGATGCGCCGAATATAGGTACCTTATTCATTATTGTAAAATGATTATGCTACGATTTATTCATGACATTGTAATTTTAAAGAAACACAAGTTATAAAACATGTTTTGATGCTAATATCAAGGTTTGTGTCTGGTTACATATTGTATGGGTGTTAACGACCAGATTTTTTGTTAGTAGGTAATATTATTGCTATGACACTATAAATAAAATATGCAAGTAGTCTGATTTATATATTAGATTCTGTATACAAATTTGATGTTTCATGCTTGTTTGAAGTGATGTTTGGCACAACACACTCTACCAGATTATAGATTTATTGCGGAACTAACGCATGCTATTATGTACTATGTAAAGTTCAATAAACTAATGTTGTCTTGTTAACCTTGAAACGCATTTTCAAACGTTAAGAATATCAGGTTTAATAAAGATGTTATTTCTATCGTTCAAAATTATAGAGCGTTTAGAGATAGTTCCTTTTTTGGCTAGAAAATGTACGGGAAATGCAGCCCAATTAGTGCCGTAGTCCTGTTCATCATCATCTGCCTAGTCTTTTCCCAACTATGTTGGGGTCGGCTTCCAGTCTAACCGGATGCAACTGAATACCAGTATTTTATATGGAACGACTGCCTATCTGACCTCCACAACCCAAGTTACTGGGTAATGGGATACCCCTTGGTAAGAATGGTTGTCAGACTTTCGGGCCGTAGTCCTGTTATAAGGACAAAAATAATTACAACTATAGTGACGCATAGTGAATCACTCACGGAATGTATGAATAATGTTCCTGTAAATTGTAAATATTAAGTTAGGTACTTAATTAATGTAATGAGTTTAAAATTAGCGTTGATCGCAACAAATAACGACAAGTAAATTTTTAAGTATATATATATATTTAAGGTAATTTAACCTAAATATATATTAGGATTGGCATTTTATACGTAGTTATTACAAAGAATTTTACCAAGTGATATTTTATTGTTTTTATTTTTATATATTATTCACAATTGATCCTGTTCGTATTGATCATTAGACAGATGCTCAAATTGTTCATGATATATTTATTAAATATCAAATAAAGATGTAAGTAATACATACAATCATGACATGCTTTTTTATTTTATTGTGTATTTCCTACGATATCCTACTAGTCCTTCCTACCTACTAATATTATAAACGCGAAATTTTGTGAGGATGTATGTTGTTACTCTTTCACGCAAAAACTACTGAACGGTGATGAAACTTTACAGTAATATAGCTTATACATCAGAATAACATATAGGATACTTTTATCCCGGTATTCCCACTGGATCGACACTTATGCGGGTGAAACCGTGGGACGCAGCTAGTCACACTAATATTATAAAGGCGAAAGTTTGTGAGTGTGTGTGTCTATATGTTTGTTACTTCTTCACGCTCAAACGGCTGGACCAATTTTGATAAAATTTGGAATGGAGGTAGCTGACACCCTGGATTAACATATAGGCTACTTTTGATCCTGATATTCGCACGGGATCAAAACTTATGTGGTTGAAACCGCGGGGCGCAGCTAGTCTTAAATAAAAATAGGGGCTAGGTTTCACTACAAAGTTTATTGTCAGTCAAAACTTAAACATAAAATAACAATGATATTTAGTAAAAACTTAAAAATACTTGTTTATAATCAGTCTTAGAGGAGTCCTGTAAAATGTTATAAATTGTGGATAGATTGAGTAGAAAATGGCACAGAGAGTTGAGACCCTAAGATTTGTGCAAGTGGCAAAATAAGAATAAGAGTAAAAAAACACGGAGTATATTCGTATAGTTCTGGCAGTGACCGTCGAGCGTAACATAGCAATTTGAGGTTTTTGATTAGGTACCTAGTAACCTTCGAACTAGATCTCCGAAAAGCATGCGGCATTCAAAACGGATACAAGTAATTGATAGAAAACTGGTACAGCTTAAATTATGAAGTTATAAAACATAAACCCACGCCGCTTTCCTGTGCGAGTAGGAAGAAACGACACTTCCTCATCTGTTACATAAGTAGTTATTAAAATAATGAACACAAAATCATAATATTGTGACATACCTACATAAAACCATTACATAGTTGGAATGTATAATTAAAAAAAATGGAAAAATAAAAAATGCAAAATTGGATAGTGATGTAACATAAATTGGTACAAAATTAAAGCTATTAAATACATTTTTCCCTATAAATTCATATTTTTACCTATTTTAGTTGAAAATACCTTTCTATCTCTTATTATGTTGTTACATTCCACTTGTATACTTATCTATTAAATCTATGATTGTCAGATGAACCTTTTCCTTAGCTACTGTCAGAGCAGTTTTGTCAGCTCCATTCAGCATGGATAAATCAGGGTTGTAGCTGAGCAAAATTTTGGCAGCTCCTATATTACCCATAGCACAGACATCGTGCAATGGCGTGTTCCCCGCCATATCAATAGCATTTATATTCGCGCCACTGTCTAACAGCAAACGAATAACATAAGTCTTATTATTCAAAGCAGCTAAGTGTAAAGGAGTTTGATTCTTTTTATTAATGCAATTCACATTTGCTTTTTTATGAATCAATATTTTACACAACTCATCTGAACCATATCTAGCTGCATAATGCAAGGCAGTGAAACCATTTGTGTCTGTGAAATTAATGTCAAAGTCTGATGAATATGATTCAGTGTTTTTCTTACAGACTGAACATTCACACAAAGGGTGGCAAGGAGTACTGTTTTCAGAAGTTTCAGGCTTGTTTTTCATGTCCAAATATGCAGAATAGTTGATGTTCATGTAGAAGCAGGCCAGCTTCACATCTCCATAAGATATAGCTTTCAATATCCTGTCAATTAATTTGAGGTTTTCTACTGCTTTTGATACATTATTATTTTCATTTATATTCAGTTTTTGTAACTTATGGGCAACAGGACTGCCAGGATTGCAGTTCAGGGCTTTGACATCAGTACTTGTAATATGTATGTATTCATACAAATTCGGAGTGCAAGATTTAAGGACCTGTGATATCTTCAAATTGTGTGCATAATCAAATGCTGTTTTATTGTACCTATTCTGCAAAGATGGTTCAGCTCCATTTTCTATTAACAATCTAGCAATTCCTTCATAGCCCCACTTAGAGGCCATATGTAATGGGGTGTTAGCACTCTCATTTACACAATTTATCCGAATCTTTCTTCTACTATGCTCTGCAAAGTATATAAGTGCTTTGACACAATTCAAATGGCCATTATTCACAGCCATGTGGAGTGGTGTGTTCTTGTCAATATTTGCTTTATTTATGTTAGCACCTGAATGTAGTAACAGTAGTAAGGCATTTTGGTGGCCTCTTGAGGATGCATAGTGCAATGGAGTGCATTCATTGAGGTCTGTTGCATTTACCTCTGCACCCATTTCAATGAGTGATTCTACTATGTTGGCCTTCCCATGGATACAAGCTACATGCAGTACTGTTAGACCATGGCTGTCTCTAGAAGTCACTGTCGGGGAAGTCTTCAAAAGTTTCTTGGATATTTTGCAACAACATTTTTTGCAGTTACACAAAGGATGACAAAGTTTATGATATATTTCTGTATCACTGTCATCATCATCATCATCTGACTGATTGTTTTCCATAGTCATTTTGAGAACATTGTTTTCATTCAGGTGCATAGTTTGAAGATGTTTTTGATTCTTTTGCAAAATAGCCTGCACTTGTTCACAGTGATTTGCTTTAATTAGTTCAAAAATGTATTCCAAAGTTTCTTCCTTGCCATTGGTATCACTAGTGGAAATGGACTCTGTCAAACTGTTCTTTCTTTCTCTACTGCCATTCAAGTTTTCTTCTGTTAGGTTGCTTTCATAATAATTGGACTCAGGGTCTGGGGATCCAGTGAGTGCACCAGATTGTATGTGTTCGATGACAGCTTCTAAAGTCGTAATGAGAAATGCACTTTCATCAGCATCACCTCTACCTACACTGCTGAAGCGGAACTCTTTCATGTACATTAGTTGACTGTACCAGTTTGGGAGACCAGACTTGATGACCAGGAATACAAAAACTGGTAACATGTCATCAGCCGTTAGCAGAACTATATTGTTGCTTTCATCCTTCTTGTTGATAGCATTTAAGGTCTGTTTCACACATAAAACTTTTTCTAGTACAGTGTTGTATGTGTCAATCTTAGATAGGATTTGTTTAGCTCTAGGCACTGCATGGTATAGTTCCTTTTTGATGTCCAGATCTCTTAGCTGAATGTCATACAT
Source organism: Luperina nickerlii (assembly GCA_963855955.1). Lineage (NCBI taxonomy): Eukaryota > Metazoa > Arthropoda > Insecta > Lepidoptera > Noctuidae > Luperina > Luperina nickerlii. Next base: position 9,319,827 of record OY979665.1, read on the forward strand.
ATTCCTTATCTTTTTATTGAGGTGTGAGTCCTCATATGCACAGCAGGTGCAGATTGGTTTGAACAAGGCACCAAACAGTAAGTGTTGCATATAACACTCTACAGCCAGCTTGATGTTTTCCAATACCTGTTTGCATGACTTTGACTTTTCCCTTAGTCTTCTGTTTTGTAAGGCTATTTGAAGGCATTGTGTGTACAGTTCACTTACTGTGTCTCTTAGAGGTCCCACGGCAACAGGAAGTGTAGGATGACTCTTTAAAAATGACTGCACACTGTGTTCAATTTGGTCCAACACTTGACGGCCAGCAGCTTGAGTCCAGAGCAAGTCAATGCAGTCATTGATAGATGTGAGATATTCCTTAGATATTGTGTTATCACTGAAATTGGCAGTAGGTTCAAGAGGAGTTTCTATGCACCACACTTTGTATTTGATGAAGTCTTCTGTGTAGAATGTTTCTTCAAACAGGATATGGCTTTGTAGGGGCAGGCCTTTGGTCACCTCTAGCGTGATTACTTTATTGTTGACTGTCACTTGTTTCTCCGTGAGCGTGCTGTAGTGCGTCTCCGGCAACTCGTCACTTGGCACCAGTAAATGAGAACAAAAGTCCTCTACGGTGAACACGCGAGTACTTAAACTTCCGATCCGCGGCACACATATTACCCAAGATTGTGTGATACAATGTTGAAACAAATTAACGTATTCAGTCTTTAATTCAACGAAGAATGGGTTATCCGAGATGATCTCGTCGTAAGTACCATCCATTGCGGTGTTAAAAATAGAAAACTACTATAAATTTGATGTAATAGAAAGCAGATGAACATACACAAGTAGTCTTACTATGGCTTCTCGGTTTGGCCGTGTCGGACCGATTATTAATTAAGTTTTAGGCACTAAAACTCGCGACCTTGCATCGCTATTCGCTAACACATTGCTGAACTGACATTAATGACACATGATTTTTGTTGACATCAAAACTGTCACATTACCACCACAGATTACAAATAAATATAGAATCCACAGAAACATTCCTGTTCAAAAAATGGTAAAATGTAAGTTTGTCTGTTTGTTCGTTGATCATTCATGGTTGTATTCACAGGGCAATCAACGATTTGCGCTGTAATCTGTCAGTCTTATACTATAATCTATTGTTAATTGATATTGTTGATAGAGTAGCCTGTAGGTAAGGAGTAATGACTCTAAGCACGGCAACGTGGTAGTGGTACGTAATACGCTTACACACGTGTGCACAGTGGTAATTGTAAATAATACTACAAAAGTCAATTTCATAAAATAATTTACTTTCAAAAATCTATAAAAAGCTTAAAATATACAACAGGTCAATTAGTATAGTCAAATGTGTCTATCCTCTACCTCCTCGACCACCGAACCCACCGAAACCTCCTCGGCCTCCGCCAAACCCTCGGCCTCCGAAGCCTCGGCCTCCGAAGCCTCGGCCTCCAAACCCGCGACCTCCAAATCCACGGCCGTAGCCTCCCCCAAATCCGCCAATTATTATTGGCACTGGGACAGGTACTGAAGTAGTAAAATAAATAATTATAGGTAGGTAGTGAACCAATTAGATAAGGAGATCCTAAAACAGCATTATTATGACTCATTTTGGTATTGTGAAAATGCGTTCATTCAATTCGGCTCGTCAATTTAATTTAGTTAATCCTTTTTAGTCATATAGGTACCTAACTACCTATCTATTAATTAATTGGTATCTTCTCAAAGTTAATTTATCGAAATGGTGAGTTAGATACTTGCCTGGTCTACGATAATATGGATAGTATGGATCATAGAATTGTCGTTTCACTCTCGATGAAGTCTCCTTTGTGTGGTCTCCATTGCCGCTGACATCTCCAATTTCATTTTCTTTTAACATTAGATTCGCTAATGGATTCGATTTTTTGTCCAGCTGTTGTGTTGTTTGTTCCTCTTTTGTGGAACGAATTTCATGTATTCCTATCAGAAATACGACGAGAATAGTGAATCCGAAATTCTGAAAGCAAATATAATAAAATGAGTGATGATTCCATTACTTCGATGCGGCTGTGACAATCAATCTTAATTTCATGAGTTGATAGATTATTGCATAACATTGCTCATACGTTAATTTGATTTGGATATTTATTATAAATCGAAACGATAAGCCTGACAGAAAATGCGTGCATAATGACTAATGAGTCTGTTACAAAAAATGTTTCGCACAATGCTTTATTTTACTCGTCGATCATCAAAACACCACACACTTGTTTACTTTTTAGACCATTCTGTTTTTAACAATATTGTTTTTAATTTTAGACAAAAATACTTACATTGATATCCATGTTATTGTGTTTTTCTTAACCCTTAATTTGGCAGAGATCCGGGTTGTTTTATTTTATGAAAAAACTTGTATTTCTGAAGTATCAGGATTATTTAGAACTTGGGAAAAATTGAAAAAATATAATTTCATTTACAGGTTTTCAGGAAATCAATGTTTATCACAATGAACACTGCCAAATACGTTGAGAACAACAAGTGATTTGTAATGTTCACTGTGGGAAACACTGTCAAATTAATGTCGTTTAAGCAGGTGAAATAAAAATACTATATTATTATGTATCAGCAAATCAAATTATTTATTATGGAAATCTAAAAAACAATTGCGAGGAGTTTTTCCGGTAACAAAACAAAGTCTCATATTGCATTTTAAACAATACACAGTTGTATTTTTTTGGCAAAACTTGCATCGCCCCATGTCTTCTTTGATGCTGGGAAAATGGCCTACATTATCGAATCGTATGGGGCTTGTAGGCCTGGCTGATCTAGGGTTTAGAATCTTACATTCTTGCTGTTTTTCATGAGGTTTAGACCTATTTTTCTTTGTCAAACTTATGTAAATTTCATATCGAAAAACTTTCAATGACTTTTTTTTTCGTTGATTTTTGTGGCAGTTACGTTTATGCAAAAGCCAAGCATTATTTATACATATATCTAATAGTTGACTGAATATTCCTATGTACCATCTTCTAGTTTTAAACGGAACTTTATATAATGATATTAACATATCAGCCAGGTCTACACCCCCCATATGTTTGTTGTACTCGCGAACTATTTGCGGGCAATCGACGTCTATTTTTTGTTTCTGCTCTTTGCAATACCTTTTATTTTTTGCACTGGTTCAGATCCAACAAAGGTGCTAATAAGAGTTACAGGTTTATTATCATTCCAGCGCACAATAACTAATTTGTTAGCATCACAAACAACCTGTGAATACGCACCCCTCTGTTTCTTTTTCATTGACTTCTCATCCGGTAAAAACTTTTCGGCACCTCTAATCCTGTTGCTACGTATCGTGCCAAGACCAAAGACTCCGTAATTTTCTTTCAATACGTAAAACAGCTCTGGTGATGAAAATAAATTATCACAAAATACAGTTGCTGGTTTTTTTTGTATAGTCTGAGCCAAGGCTATGACAATTTGTGCTCCAAAACCAAGGGAAGATTCTTGCTCTGTAAATGTGTGCGAACGGAAGGTATCTTCTCCTGCATATAAAACGAAATCATAAATCATTCCACTTACGCCAGCACGCACATAATTTTTAAATCCCCATTTATTTGGCTTGTCTTTCATATATTGTTTTCTGTTTCCTGCTTTTCTGCCCTTGTAGGGTATCATCATCTCGTCTATACTAAATTTATTCTCGTTTTCTTCCTTTAAACAATTCCTTCGTATTTTTTCGAAACTTATTACTCCAATAGT